>CM043111.1:0-562567 GCA_023701765.1 Hylyphantes graminicola
AGGCCTAACTCGCCCCATAGACTTAACATGGCCATAGGGTTAACATGGGGAGAAAAATTTTCGATTTTTTTTTCCCGCCAAAATGATCTATATGCCTTGTAAAGCCTTTAGAGACCCAAATCACTGGTGTTATGCTATATGAGAAAAATGAGGAATAATGGTCTAAGTTTCGTCTTCCTACGCCTATTAGTTCTCCCAAGGCTATACCCTTACCGAAAAAATGCTCAATTCGCGAAACTGAAGTTAGGCCTAACTCGCCCCATAGACTTAACATGGCCATAGGGTTAACATGGGGAAAAAATTTTCGATTTTTTTTTCCCGCCAAAATGATCTATATGCCTTGTAATGCCTTTAGAGACCCAAATCACTGGTGTTATGCTATATGAGAAAAATGAGGAATAATGGTCTAAGTTTCGTCTTCCTACGCCTATTAGTTCTCCCAAGGCTATACCCTTACCGAAAAAATGCTCAATTCGCGAAACTGAAGTTAGGCCTAACTCGCCCCATAGACTTAACATGGCCATAGGGTTAACATGGGGAGAAAAATTTTCGATTTTTTTTTCCCGCCAAAATGATCTATATGCCTTGTAATGCCTTTAGAGACCCAAATCACTGGTGTTATGCTATATGAGAAAAATGAGGAATAATGGTCTAAGTTTCGTCTTCCTACGCCTATTAGTTCTCCCAAGGCTATACCCTTACCGAAAAAATGCTCAATTCGCGAAACTGAAGTTAGGCCTAACTCGCCCCATAGACTTAACATGGCCATAGGGTTAACATGGGGAGAAAAATTTTCGATTTTTTTTTCCCGCCAAAATGATCTATATGCCTTGTAAATGCCTTTAGAGACCCAAATCACTGGTGTTATGCTATATGAGAAAAATGAGGAATAATGGTCTAAGTTTCGTCTTCCTACGCCTATTAGTTCTCCCAAGGCTATACCCTTACCGAAAAAATGCTCAATTCGCGAAACTGAAGTTAGGCCTAACTCGCCCCATAGACTTAACATGGCCATAGGGTTAACATGGGGAGAAAAATTTTCGATTTTTTTTTCCCGCCAAAATGATCTATATGCCTTGTAATGCCTTTAGAGACCCAAATCACTGGTGTTATGCTATATGAGAAAAATGAGGAATAATGGTCTAAGTTTCGTCTTCCTACGCCTATTAGTTCTCCCAAGGCTATACCTTACCGAAAAAAATGCTCAATTCGCGAAACTGAAGTTAGGCCTAACTCGCCCCATAGACTTAACATGGCCATAGGGTTAACATGGGGAGAAAAATTTTCGATTTTTTTTTCCCGCCAAAATGATCTATATGCCTTGTAATGCCTTTAGAGACCCAAATCACTGGTGTTATGCTATATGAGAAAAATGAGGAATAATGGTCTAAGTTTCGTCTTCCTACGCCTATTAGTTCTCCCAAGGCTATACCCTTACCGAAAAAATGCTCAATTCGCGAAACTGAAGTTAGGCCTAACTCGCCCCATAGACTTAACATGGCCATAGGGTTAACATGGGGAGAAAAATTTTCGATTTTTTTTTCCCGCCAAAATGATCTATATGCCTTGTAATGCCTTTAGAGACCCAAATCACTGGTGTTATGCTATATGAGAAAAATGAGGAATAATGGTCTAAGTTTCGTCTTCCTACGCCTATTAGTTCTCCCAAGGCTATACCCTTACCGAAAAAATGCTCAATTCGCGAAACTGAAGTTAGGCCTAACTCGCCCCATAGACTTAACATGGCCATAGGGTTAACATGGGGAGAAAAATTTTCGATTTTTTTTTCCCGCCAAAATGATCTATATGCCTTGTAATGCCTTTAGAGACCCAAATCACTGGTGTTATGCTATATGAGAAAAATGAGGAATAATGGTCTAAGTTTCGTCTTCCTACGCCTATTAGTTCTCCCAAGGCTATACCCTTACCGAAAAAATGCTCAATTCGCGAAACTGAAGTTAGGCCTAACTCGCCCCATAGACTTAACATGGCCATAGGGTTAACATGGGGAGAAAAATTTTCGATTTTTTTTTCCCGCCAAAATGATCTATATGCCTTGTAATGCCTTTAGAGACCCAAATCACTGGTGTTATGCTATATGAGAAAAATGAGGAATAATGGTCTAAGTTTCGTCTTCCTACGCCTATTAGTTCTCCCAAGGCTATACCCTTACCGAAAAAATGCTCAATTCGCGAAACTGAAGTTAGGCCTAACTCGCCCCATAGACTTAACATGGCCATAGGGTTAACATGGGGAGAAAAATTTTCGATTTTTTTTTCCCGCCAAAATGATCTATATGCCTTGTAATGCCTTTAGAGACCCAAATCACTGGTGTTATGCTATATGAGAAAAATGAGGAATAATGGTCTAAGTTTCGTCTTCCTACGCCTATTAGTTCTCCCAAGGCTATACCCTTACCGAAAAAATGCTCAATTCGCGAAACTGAAGTTAGGCCTAACTCGCCCCATAGACTTGAGCCAATGGAGGCGTAGAAGGAAGAAACCTAGACGGATAGTAACCGGAGCCATGCCTTACACAAACTCGATTACATGCGGCGCTGCAGATATTAGGTGGGAACGCGCACGGGTTTTATGGGCCACTTTGATAACGTACCTAATCGAACACGTCAAATCAAAATCTAATCGAACACGTCAAATCAAAATGAATGAGCACCACAGCAGTGAACACTACATGCAGGTGGGATGTACCCACTGCAGCAGTAATAACGCGCGGGAGGGACGCAAAGCGGCACGACCGCGTGGCCCGGTTCACGCGTTGCTAGAGCAACAACAGGTCCCCGCTCGGGCGCGCGAGGAGCCGCTTAGCGTCCCTCGCGCGCGAAGTAATACCCCTACTTTGTGGACTTAGGCCCTCACTCCCCAAAAAAATTTCGAACTTACCTCGAGCGTGACCCCTCTGCACCTAGAAAAATTTTCCTCAAAAAATCTCGAAGTACCCCCCAAAAAAGTGTGGGACCGGGAGGCTGGAATTTTGACTCAAGCAATGGGGAGCCAGCCTCCCTTATATGTCCCGGTGAGGGTAAGGACTTCTCCCGTCCCTCACCAGAAGTTTCGGTTACCGGCCAGCTTCAACTTTTCAAGTCTTAATTGTGGCTGACCGGGCGCCAATATATGAAAAGAATGATAACCCTCTCTGTATATAGTCTTTAAGTATTGATTCTAAAAAAGTGCTTTTCTTCGTTAAGAGCCTTACCCCTGTGGCTTCCCAGCAAAGGGACAGAAGCTGGTACCCTTAACAAAGTAAAAATGTATTTCTCCACTAAGAGCCTTACCCCTGTGGCTTCCCAGTAAAGGGACAGAAGCTGGTACCCTTAGCAAAGTATACCCTACATTAAATTAACAAGAGAGAGTATATCATTAAAATAAAGAACAACCAAAGCTATTTATTCTTTGTTTTATTCATACATAAAACTTTATTAAACAATAGTTTCAATATAAAATGAACATATACTTATGTGTACTAATAACAAATAGGAACTTAGAGAAAGAGTGGAAGGAAGCCTTGCCAGAGGCCTTACCCCTGTTTCTTCCCCTTCGTAAAGAGGACAGAAGCTGGTACCCCTAGCAAAGGTCAGGTTAATATAGGAATAGGAAAAAGAGGAAATATGCATAGCGTAGACAACTAAATTCGCTGCATTACTGTACCACATTTAACAATCTTATAAATAATACATTTAATTTTCCACAGACCAAGCACAACCAAAACAATACAACCAAAAATATAACAGCCAACAAACCAAGAAACACATAAGCCATCTAATTCTCAAAATCAGTCAACACAGCTAAATCCACAGAACGTCATATAAACCACCAAAATCAAACAGCCAACAAACTAATTGAATCATTCAACCAAACACTCACAAAATATACCTCATACACTCACACAAAAAACACATCATACAGCCTACAAAATCGAACCAAGACGCCGAAAATACCAAATCATACACAGGCAAACAACAACAAAAAAAAAAAAAAATAACTAAACCAAGGCATCAATCATTTAAACCCACAATCAACACACATAATTCACAGTCACAAAAACAATATATAATTTGCATAAAAATACAAAGGACATTCTTCTTGAAATCTTGAGTCCTCTTTTTCTTGAATCTTCTTTAAATGCTATAATCATTTATCACAGGGGAAAACACCAGGTACACATGCTCATAATTATAGAAATTATTTTTAAATCATTAATACAACAAACGACTAAGACCCCTTCAATGAAAAAATGGACCTAAAATCACTTGCTCTTCCTTCTTAGTAAATCTTATTTAATACTTCTTCTTGTAATCTATTACAAACAATAAATCATAGGAACTGTTTCACATTGAAAAAGTGTTTTTAATGAAGCCAAACTTAACATCTCAAATTTAAACATATGCAACGTTTTTTTTTAAGCACTCTCGAAAAGGCTTTCAAGGACCGTGGCAACCCTGATGGGAAAACAATCTAATACATTTTATTGATACATTATACTTTATTATCTAAGAATTTTAATATCCTAGGAGGTAACAAAATAAAACTGATTCTAATCTGTATTGGATCAAAACAAAAGTGCAGTGAAAACTCTACAACTGACCACCTCCATTCAACGGCCACCTCGACTTACGAACAATTTTTAAAGTTAAAGTTACCTATTTAACTATATTACACTAGCTTGTTAATAAGTAAGTGTAGTATTTTTTTACACATGTACTACAGTCAGTTACTTTTTACAGTTTATTCAAAAGTATAATATTATGTATATTATTTACAAAGTAATAAATAAACGTATTTTTAATGGATAATACGTTGCAAAATTTATTTCAACTTTCTACCCAATTCACTTTTTTTACTCCAAGTGCGACCAACCTTTATTTACAACCTATTTATAGGGGACGGCAGTATGGTCGCTCTTAGAGGTTTCACTGTAGCGAAATAATTATAAAAATTTAAGCGGACCTTCAAGTTCAAGTATACAAAGTTCAACTAACTATCCCTTTCCAACCAAGCTATCACGATTGTGCAGGTGTAAGAGATGCTTCAAATCATCTGACCGCCAGTCTGAAAGGGCTATACTAACTTGAAAAGTTGACTTTACTTATAACAAGAAAAACATGTTTACTATTTCACATTCAACATACCTTTGTTCTTCCATATAGCCTAGCAGCTTTCTGGACTGAATGGGCTTCAAAACTTCGTTCACGTCATATACATAGAAGCATTCAAGATCTTCTACACTTCCAACACCCAAAGTCCACAAGAAAGTTGTTGTAGATTTCACTCACTTTCTCGGCTTGAAGGTTCGGGAGAGCGTCCGTTTTTGCTTCGATCATATCACCCTGAAAACAATTTGATTTGCACTCAAGAAGAGACAGAAATACTTGCATACAAGAGATCCATAAAAATCGAAGGGCTTAGTGAAAGAACGTGCTGAGGGACATTTTTGAAGAAATTGGTATTTTTTTTTTTGTCGTTGAAAATATTATTCAACCCTTAAAGATGAAAAGTTCCTCCTTAATATAAATTTAAATTTAAGAATATTTTTTCCGTTTTGCAAGAACCGTTTTAAATTCTACAAACTTTAAAAGTTATATTCTCGTTTAAAAAAATTTTGTCACTTAGAACGCTCTTCCACTGCCTTATATAATTTGCATATGCTTGCATGTAAACCAAGAATTTTAGTCAAACATAGTGCTGTGAAAGTTTTTTACTTACTTACTTAAACACAATACTAAAATTTCAATAAACAAAAAAGTTTAAATGCTATCTATTAAATTTAAATATATTGACACAACTTGTTTCATAAGAATCAATTATTGGCTTCGAAATTAATGTGTATTGTCTATTAGAAGCAGAGAGATAAAATTATTAATATTTTACACTTTGAGAAAAAAATGCCGTAGAACATAATTGAAAAAGGTCAATAATTTCAGCATAATATAGAAGTAAAAATCATTTGGAAAGACATCCTTTTGCTTGCAAATATTAAAATAATTTAAAATGACTCGATCAAAATTTCAAAGCATTTTATATATATTTTGCACAGATTTTTCCCTAACTTTTTAAAGCCTCTAATATTTAAAATAAGAGAAATAATCGTAACGTACATATCTATTTATGACTAATTTGTGGGCATTTTGCCAGTAAATTGGTCATATGATTCGCAATCAAATAATTCCACCTTTGAGATGTCCTATTGTGCAATGGACACTATCTTAACCTGCTTACAGGGGAATGAGCTGGAGCGATTGTGGGTCTCCAAAACAAAGTGCCTAATAGTTAGTCTATGGGAAAAGATTATTTTTAATTATGAATGTAGATATATTACAGGTCTTTATAATCCCACACTTTGAAATTGCGTTTTTATATTTTGTGTAAAATTATTCATTTAATTTTTTTTCCCAATATTTAAACTAATTTCAAAAAGTGTGATTGTAGGGAACTGTAAGTCAGCCATATTTATCACACAAAAAACCGCTTGTAAAAATATTCAATAAAGTCGGAGAACGAGGCTTTGAAAATATTTTTTTCTCTATTGGATTAACACTGAGGTACTTTGCATTGGAGACCTGAGGTTCAACGAACTCCCCCCCCCCCACACACACTATAAATGGGACCGAATATTTGCTTCCCTGCGTTTTGATGTTATTATAGGCGTTGAATAGTTTCGGGCTTTCATTGTTTTTCCATTCAATCATAGGCAAAGGTGGATCAGCAGTGTAAGGAGTGGCCTTAGTTTTCTAAACATTAAAAACTAACTATCATAACTTGCCACAAATAAAAATTATAAGACAATTAAGGTAGAGCTGATTTTCAATAAAGACAACATGATAAGGTGACAAATGAATTGGCCAAAAGGCTTACTAGAGAAATAAATCAAAATATGTGGTGCTGTTTAATTATTATCTTCATTCGCAACTTTATCCAGGTTGCTTCAACTGCATGCCATCAGTTTATTTATCATATTTATTCCACTGCATCATTATTAGGAATACTTGTAATTTCCGTAGCTGTAATTCAGAAGTTCATGTTTATTCTGCATTATTTTTAAGTGTAACTGATTATATACTTAACAGAGAGATTGTCTCTAAATTTTTTAATAGTATGACAGCACTATAGTGCGAGCACTTGGTTGAAGATTATATATGAGTTATCAAACTGTTTAAACAGTTATAAGCCGTTATGTTGTTCTGCCACTGAGAGAGAGTTTGTTGAATGGGCACAATCGAAAAAAATATTTAAAAACAATAACACTGATTTAGGTTTATTTCTTTAGTCAGCCTTCTGGTTAAAGGCCGATGTGCTATGATAGCCCTTTAACGCCGACTTGGCACTTGAATTGCAATTTGAATGTCAGAAACGAATAAAATCAAGGACTCTTCAATGATTGTTTGTCGAAATTAAGGGGTACTTTTAACGATTTTTGATAAAAAATCAAGGAGTATAAAATGGTCCTTGAAATTGAAAATTAAAATCAAGGACTTCTTAAGGACCCGTGGAAACCCTGACTATTATGTTTTTTTTACATAAATAAAATTGGTGTGTTATGTGGAGGTCCCGATTATCCTGGCAATCTCCAAACTAAATACTATTCAACGTCAGAATATTAGAATATTCCAAATATTTGAGTTTTTCTCATCAAAAAGACACCATTTCTTACCGAATATGCAAAGTAGACGCCTCCTTGAAGTTAGCATACATTTTAAAGATATCTATCAACCATATATTGTTTACACAAAACATAAAAATAAATACAAATTTATAAAATCAAATTTTAAAAAGATCATATTATTAGAATAATGATAAAAGGCGTTCCAAAAAAATAGAATATTTGTCCATTTACGTGATTGGTCCACGTGGTGTTGAAATTTCATATAACTAGCGACGTATTAGAAGTAGTGACAGTACTGTTCCATGATTGAAAACAAAATTTCCGTTGTTGTTGCTTAGAATGGGCCGAAAAAAAGATATCCCTATTCTTACTAAGAATATAATTTTAACGTTACGGAATGAGGGGCTGACTCAACAGAAAATAGCCAGGAAGGTGAATTGCTCTCAAGGAACTGTGAGTAAAATTCTTCAGGACTACTATAGGAACAATAAATTTAAATATACTCGCGAAAAATGTGGTGCCAAACGAATAACAACCAAGAGGCAAGAGAGATGTCTGAAAAGGATTACTGAACAACATCGATTCAGGTCAGTGAATTTTATAAATAGGAAGTGGCGAGAATCAGGAGTTGATACCTCAGTCAGCACTACACGACGTCGAATACTTGAAATCGGCTTTCGATCACGTGTACCAAAGAAAAAGCCATTCCTTAGTGCCAGACAAAAAAGGGCACGTTTGTTGTGGTGCCGAAAAAGGCTGCTTTGGGGCACCCAAGATTGGGGCAAAGAACTTTTCAGTGATGAATCAGTATTTTGCGTGTCTGTCGGTCCACAAGGTCACCGTGTTTGGCGTTTTTCTCGAGAGGCTTTTCAGCAACAGTGCTTAAAACGCACAGTTAAGTTCAGCACATCAATAATGGTTTGGGGGTGTTTCAGTGCCAATGGCTTAGGAAAGCTTTGTGTATTGAAAAGCACTGTTAATTCCGAAGTGTACAAGTCCGTTCTTGACAAATATATGATCCCTGCCTCTGAAGATCTATTTGAAGGGGAATTTGTCTTCCAACAAGACAGCGCATCATGTCACACATCGAAAGCCACCTTGTCTTGGCTGAAAGATAATGAAGTACAACTACTTCCTTGGCCCGTGAATTCACCTAATTTAAATCCTATAGAAAATATATGGGGCTTAATGAAGAAAAAACTGAAAATATTGGCTCCAAAGGACCAGAACGAACTCACAAAATTCGTTAACCGTGCTTGGTATGATATCAGCCAAGATCATTGTAAAAAATTAGTTGAAAGTATGCCGGATCGACTGCGAGATGTGATTAAAAGCTAGGGGCGATGCAACCAAATACTGATTAGTTGCAAATAAAACTTGTAAGAGCAATTTATTTTATTTGTTTACGCATTATTCTAATTTTGTGAACTACCATTAGGATGTATTCTATTTTTGTGATTTTTTTATATTTTGATTTTAAAAGTAAATTTGCAAAATCAAGCCAATTGTTTTATGTTATTTTCATTAACAAATCTTATAAAATGTAATAAAACAAAAAGAATTTGTGAAACTTTAGTTGTGTATAAAAATAAATGCAACTTTCAAAGTTTTGAAATGTTTTATTCTCATTATTCTAATATTCTGACGTTGGGTAGTATGTACAAATAAATTAGCATGTAAAAATTTGAGTTTAAGGGCACAACCATAACAGGTGCATGTTAAAAATCGGTTCTATTATATAAGTTTAAAACACAATCAAATACTTTGAGAATTTTCTTTCATTTTTTAGGTATACTCAGGGCTGTATTGGGGGGTATACGGCGGCATACGATACCCCGTGGTTTATTTGAAAAAATAGAGTATACTCTGTGATTATTTGCCAAATTAGTGTATACCCTTTAAATTTTTTTTTAACGAGTTTGACACTTTATTTTAGTTTTCAAAAAATAATAAACCTCATCATGAGGGTCAAGTAATCCACAGCTTTCAAGATTTCTCTGAAAATTCCAAATCATTGCCAGACGATCTAAAACTTCTGCTAATGACAATATCAACTTTCCTCTGCTCAACGGCAGAGTGTAAACGGTACTTCAGTTTGATGAACATCATAATAACTGATTTGAGGGCATCGTTACTGATTTCTAATGTTAAGTTTAATGTTCATTAATGTTATTGAACCACCAAAAAATAGCAACAAAAATAAATTATTTGCTTATTTTCCACATTTCTATGCAAGTTACCTTTCCCCTTTTCCTTCTAATTAGTTAAGAGCAAGATTTATAAAGATAAGTTTATTTTATGTGCAGCTTAAACAAAGTTTTATTTCTATATCTTGAATTACACTTTATGCAATTTTGTAAATTTTATTACCAAGTGTACCAACACATATTAAGGTAGGCAGGTACCTAAAATTCTAAAACTTTTACTATTACTTTAATCTTTTCCAAATTTGGCATAGTGATTTCAAATATAATGATCAATGCTTTTTGGGAATTTTTTTTATTTAAATATAATTGATTTATTTTAAACGGTGTTTTTCAACTAAAAAAAGGGGTTTACGCTAACACTTCTAGCACAAAAAGTTTGACATTAATTTACCTGACATTTTTTACAAATGCTATTTCAATATATATCTGTGCCATGAACCTCTAACATCTGGTGTAAATATACAAGTTTTTTTTTTCAATGTCCAAGTGTAAGTTAATCGAAAAAAATCTCTTTTTTTGTGTGGTTAATTTATAAAAATTTTTCTTAATAACTTCTATTCTTGTAATTTGTATGTAACTTCAGAGGGTCATTGCATGTATCAGTTCAAAACGAAGAATTTAACACATAATTAATGTTTATAGGATGAAAATTCAATGTGGTGGACTTGTTAGCGTAAACCTCTTTTTTAGTAGAAAAACACCGCTTAAAATAAATAAATTATATTTAAATAAAAAAAATGCATAAATAGTATTATTAATTATATTTGAAATCACTATGTCAAATTTGGAAAAGATTAAAGTATTAGTAAAAATTTTAGAATTTTGGGCATTCGCCTACCTTAAGAGTATACCTATTATTTTTATTTTTATTTAGACACAGTATACCCTGTGCAAATTTTATGAATACAGCACTGGGTATACTTAAATTTAACCTACCCTAATTTTTTTCTATCATATAACCAATTTCTGTTGTTTAATTTAATGATGAAAGAGTGATACAAATTACTTTTTTATTGTCCAATATGAACTTACTGTTAAAAGTAATAAAAATGAAAATTACACTGAAAATTTTCAAAATATACTCTTTAGTATATTTGATAAATGTAAAGCCAAGTACGACTATGGGTGACTTGAGTCAACATCTGTATTTACTAAGCTGCTGATGAGGGTAAGGTTTATTACTACAAAGCAAAACCACCCACTGTGCGAAAATTCCAAACAGAATGTTTATTTTGGCGCTGCATGCAAGGCCGTAACTAACTGGGCACCCCAGGCCCACTCATCTAAACTATTATTTTGTATTTAAGTTTTAATTGTATTTAAATTTTAAAAAACGGGGGGAGGGTCAAAAAATTTAATAGAGAAAATATTGGGTAATAATAAAAATCGCCAACAAAATTCATTAACGCTTCAAACATTAACGTATTTTATCAAGTACACCGGTAGTTAATAGACACATTTAATTAAATGGTCATTGATAATCTGAATCAGGGTTTGGAAAATCCCAGGAGTAAAAAAAAAGTGCACAAAACAGAGCTTAATTATTTTATGGTCCCTCTAACATACAGCCACTAAACTATAATTAAAAAAAAAATCTATCATATTACTGCAATAGCTCTACCTTTTTATTCTATATATTTGATGATATATTATCCATTACTTTCACAAACTTTACCCGAATTTATTTCCCCATAATGCACTAATATATTATCAATAACGAAATGCCAAAAATCAATCTGAAGCTTCTCTTGTAACCGGTACTCCATATAATCTAACTATTTTATCTGAATATATGTTCTTCGCCTTAAATTTTCATTACTATTAAATATTCTCAATTTTTTACTATTCTATTATTATTATCATTTTAAAAATATTTAGAATTAGACAAATTTTTATTTATTGATTAATAATGCTCATTATGAATGTATTTATTACACGGTTCTTTCAAAAGAGAAGCTGTGGGCGTTTTTTTTCTTTGGAAAATTCGACAATCCTAATAAGACGGATATCGTGACGAAGAGTTTATGCGAATCAAACATTGTCCAAACAAGCAATAAAATACCTAAAGGATAATATATATTGACCGATTTTCTTTTTCATGTGAAAAAAAGACTTCACTGACGACAAACTAGAAAATATGAAGAGGGATCGAGGTTAGGTTGATCCATATTTTATATACATATAACTACTCGAATTTCGGGTACTCACCCAGGGCCAGTGCTGTATTCGTAAAATTTGCACAGGGTATACTGTGCCTAAATAAAAAAAAATGAGGGGGTATACTCTTAATATGAGTTGGTACTTGGTAATAAAATTTACAAATATGCATAATCTGTAATTCAAGATACAGAAGAAAAAAAATTGGTTTAAGGTAGGCGAGTTCCCAAAATTCTAAAATTTCTACTTATTACTTTAATCTTTTCCAAATTTGGCATAGTGATTTCAAATATAATGAACAATACTTTTGGGGCAATTTTTTAAAAAAATATAATTGATTTATTTTAAACAGTGTTTTTCAACTAAAAAAGGGGGTTTACGCTAACACTTCTAGCATAAAAAGTTTTACATTAATTTACCTGAAATTTTTTACTGATGCTATTTCAATATATATCTGTGCTATAAGCCTCTACATCAGGTGCAAATTTAGTATTTTTTTTAAAATTTTCAAGTCTAAGTTAATCGGGAAAAAAATCTTTTTTAGTTAAATTCATGACATTTTTCTTAATAACCTCTTTCCTTGTAATTTGTATGTAACTTTAGAGGGTCATTGCATGCATAAGTTCAAAACGAAGAATTTAACACATAATTAATGTTTATAGGATGAAAATTCAATATGGTAGGCTTGTTAGCGTTACCTTTTTTTAGTAGAAAAACACCGTTAAAAATAAATAAATTATATTTAAATAAAAAAAATGCCTCAATTATTCATTAGATTTGAAATCACTATGCCAAATGGGTCATTCTCAAATAAATTGACCCTTTGCTGTCCGGACCATGGAACCCATATTTTATGATACTAAAATTTAAAAAAATTTCATGTTGAAAACAGATAATGGTACATAATTTTATAGTTAATACAATAAATTGTAAGAATATCTTTAAAATATTCATATTTTCTATTAGTTTAGTTGTCAAGTAATGTAAATTGGCCTGTCCCAAGGTTAAATTCCATGCCTAGCTATGCTTTTTTTATGATTTTAAACAATATTATACATGTATATGAATTAAGAACCATAGTAAATTACATTTCAATTAATAAAAGTGCAATTGATTACAAAAATATATTTAAATAATATTGTTAAATTTCAATTGAATATGTGTCCCACACTTCATCTCATGAGTGTTACTGGTATTATTTAATTTAAAAATATTGATTTCTGCAGTGGCAAAATAGTTAGAGGAAGCCATGTTGATCCTTCTTAATGCAGTATAAACAAAAATCTTAATAATCTGTTTTTTATTACTTGTTTGTTGAAAAGTGTGAAGCAATATGGTAAGTATTTTTATTGTTTCTCAAGAGTGTTACCTATATTATTTTCTTTTATTTATTTAAGAATATTTTTTTTTTATTCAAGAATGATGTATCTTTTGTCAAGGAACCATTTTAGGCCTAAATTTAACTTATAAGCATAATTTAAAAAATTCTGCATTGAAATTCTTTAAGAAACCTCATGAGTGTTACTTTTTGTAAGTAACACTCCTGAGAGTAAAGTAACACTCATGAGCTGAAAGCTATCAATTATCAGTTTTGATCTGTAGTTAAAGAGAAAGCTTGATGCTGAATGTTAAAATGCATTTAAAGAAAAGCACAGAATTAGAAATGGAAAAAGAAAGTTGATGAAATGGGGAAGCGAGAGAAACACATGCAGCAAAGAAAGAAAAAGTCTGAGGTCATAGAAGAAAGAAAAAAGTCTGAGAAAACTGAAGTATCAGGAACAATTAAGGAACAGACAGTTTCATTTGCCACTATCTCAAACTCCCCAGGTGCCATTTCGGCTCATTTTATAACCCTATTTTCCAGTTGATAAAAGAAAAGTTTCCACATATAAAAACCATTCGTTTTTTTTCCTGATGGGCCTTTTCCCCAGTTCCGTCAAAAAAAAAAAAAAAAAAAAAAACTTTTATTTGTTTTCCACGATTTATTATTTTGTTTGATGCTTCATTTAATTGTGGCCCTTGGGGTCCTATTTTGAATCATCATCTCATGGAGCTGCAGATGGTGTGGGTGGGGCCCTTCAGCGCTGTTGTTATCTGCAGTTAACTATCATGTTGGAGGGGACATCCCGGATGCTGCTACTTTATATTCTACTAGCTGATATACCCGACGTTGCACGGGTAGAGGTGAAAAAATAATTTAACAGTCAATTTAACTTTTTTTTTCTTATCTTTGAGTTACGTAAGATATGAAGATTACCCAGTAATTTTTTACATTTAATTACCCATCTTGGATATAGTAATGATTAATATCAATTTCTCAAAAATACCTTTGATAATAAGCTCAAATTAAAGAGAATACATATTTATGTAAAAAAATAATCAGTAAGAATTAAAAATGAGCTACTCCAGCAAACAGCAAACAATTTGCATTTTTTATAAGTTTATTTGCTTTCTAATAAGCTTATGTTGCTGATACCGTTCGTTATTAAAGTACAAAATTCCGCTACTTATACTACATTAAAATTTAAAAAATGCTATAAAATTACCAGA
Organism: Hylyphantes graminicola; assembly: GCA_023701765.1. Taxonomy (NCBI): domain Eukaryota; kingdom Metazoa; phylum Arthropoda; class Arachnida; order Araneae; family Linyphiidae; genus Hylyphantes; species Hylyphantes graminicola. The sequence goes on from CM043111.1 coordinate 14,532, forward strand.
TAATGTCATAGTAATTTCCCGAATAAAAACATTTTAGCTCATTTGGCGTGTTTGAAAAATTTGGCGAGGAAAATACATAGCTACCATTGCACCCATTCAGCTCTGGCGCAAAGACCATCGCACAAACAACCAGCTATTAAAAAAATGCTCTATTGCGCGTTTTTTGTAATAACTTGGCGAGTTTGGCGAAAGAAGGAAGACATGAAACTAATGACTAACTATGACTAATGACTAACATGACTAATATGCATCTGTAGTGCAACGGTCTTCAAAAAACGACATAATTCAGTAAAAGCTTAACTATGCCTTTAAAAAATTCATAATTAAAATCATATATACACAATAAAATAATAGAATGGAGACTGAGGTAGGATTACGTAACTTGAAACATATCCAACTATTTTTTCAAATTATTAATTTTGTTTCTGAATTCAATGAACAAATATTAAATAAATTAAACATTTTCAATTTCAATTGTTTTCTAAAAAGTTTTATTTAAATTTTACTGCCTGATGGCATCACGAAAGAGAAAAAATGATCGGATTTGAGCGAAAGTGGTGTAATTTTTCCCTTAAAACGTTCGAAAACGATCGAAAAATTCTTAGCCTATGTTTGTTCTGGAGATGAGATGAATTTTTGTGCCAAATTTCGTGACGATCTGTTGCGTGGTTCTCAAGTTTTTGCGTCCTATACAGACAAACAAACAAACAGAAGTCGCCTTTTATGTATATAGATTTTGAAGGACAATTCTAAAGTGAGACTATTCTACGTTTCCCAAGACGAAATTGAAAAGTGTTGCAAAATGATTCTGCAAACACTGTTAATGGAACTCACGGAACCAAACTTAAAAAATGAAAGGGAATCGCATTTTATATCAGTTTCATGGTAAAATTAATGTATTTTAACAAAATTCACGGAGCACAGAAAATATGGTTTAAAATTAAGAATTAAAAATGTTATGCTTGTCAATATTTAATAATATTTGCATTCATTAACTCATGTGTTGTTCTATTTGTGCTTTATTAAAATTTCAATTGCATTTTTTCTATTTTAATGACTTATTTACGAATTCCAATGTAATGGCTCATGAGTGTTAGCCTGCCTCAGGAGTGTTATACCACCTGTAAATATCAAGTTTATAATCTTAAATCTGTCAATTAATTAGATTAAATTCTGTTTTGTTATCAGAGTTTTTGCCTAATAATAGTAACTCTAGTAAAAGGTGTAATTAAAAATTTAATTTTTGCTTTTAAGGAGAAGTTAAACTCATGTTTAAGAAACAAGATAAAATACTCGATAAAAACTTCAAAATTTTGAAACAAAGTAATTATAATGTAATTATTGGAAGCAACTAAGTTTATAAGTTGTAATTTATCAATAATTTGTTACAATGATAATAGATTAAAAAAAATTACCACACTTTAGGAAAAGGTAACACTCATGAGAAAAAGTGTGACTTGACATTCAATTTTCTTATTTTTTTTAAATATTAAATAATAAACTCATAAATCAATACCTGTTTCCAGTACTGAATACTATAACAAGTTAATAACCGAGTAGTTTTTCATTTTTAATCAAACTGAATGGGTCAATTCATTTGAGAATGACCCAAATTTGGAAAAGATTAAAGTAATAGTACAAATTTTCGAATTTTGGGTATTCGCCTACCTTAAGCTGCACATAAAATAAACTTATCTTTATAAATCTTGCTCTTAACTAATTAGAAGGAAAAGAAAAAAAAAAAGTAACTTACATAGAAATGTGGAAAATAAGCAAATTATTTATTTTTCACTAAAAATATCGAAAAAAAACACGGCCAGAGCGAGATTTCTTTTCTTCTCACCCTCATCTGCTTTTAATTGGACATAAGTCGCTGCCTAATGGTTTACCAACCATGATCTCACATATCTCTTTGGTGCAAACAGATCAACTGGTGGTCCGTTAGCATAACAGGGCCTGCTCTAGGAAATCTCAGACTATAGGCACAACCTATTTTGGGGGCCCCTTTAAGGAAAATTTTATGCATGATTTTCAATCATTATGGTGCTATATGACCCATGTATAAAATTTTTGATACAATTTCATAGGCTTCCTTACAAACATCGATCAAAACAATAAAGTTAGGTCAATTTCTCACTTAAAATTGAGCAAAAATGGAGTGGAGCATCCGAATTATATTTAGTTTACTGATATTTTGGGGGTTTACAACATTTAGCATAATAGAAACTTAAATTTAAGGGCCCCTAAAATTTGGGGGACCCGGGCCTAACAGACCTTATGGAAGAGCAGCCCCTGAGCATTAATGAACATTAAACTTAAAACATTCGAAATCAATAAAGATATGCCCTCAATTCAGTTATAATGATGTTCATTAAACTAAAGCCCCGTTCACATTTTGCCGTTGAGCAAGGCAAAGTTGATAATGTCATTAGCAGAGGTTTTTTAGATCGTCTGGCCCAGATTTTGGATTTTCAGAGTACAAGTAGTCAAAGCCTATGATGATTGAATTTTTTTTTCAAAACTAAAGTAAAGTGTCAAATTCATCAAAAAATAAAAGGGTATGCGCTAATTTGGAAAATAATCACAGGGTATACTATATTTTTTCAAACAAACCACAGGGTATACTCCGATTACCCCCCAATATAAGCCCTGCTCAAGGCAAGGGAAAATACCCATTTATAAATACTTGACCCACTGGGTCACATCACTAAAAACATATTAAAAAAATAAATATCACTGCTAAAAAGCAAAGGTATAAGATAATAAGATGTAAAAGAAAAAGAAATATTTAACAATACAACCGTATTTACTCCTAAGGGCCTCCTACTTCTCCTTCACACACAACTTCCTTTTTGGGGGGGACTCGAGAAGAACCTTTTGGAGAAAATATCAAAATTAATAAAAAAAATAGGAATTATAATAAATTACTACTACTACTGATACTTATACCAATGATTATTTAGGGTTTTTTTAGTCATGCTAGGCGGCTAAGATCTTTTGGAAAAGACAAGGATTCTGCCAAAATGAAAAGCCACAAAAGATTTTCCACGACTTAATTCATTGGCATAATTTTAAGTGCAAGTGCAATAATTTATTTAAAAAAGAAATTCATTAAATTCCTTACTGATTACACTTTCAAAAAAAAAAGGGGGGGATACCATCAATTATTTTTTTAAACAATAGGTGAAAATGAAGAATAGCTCGAAAATCCCGTCTGCCGCCGAAATTTTCTGCGAATTATCTGTTGAAATCGACTTTTTTCTTTCATCATCGGAGATCCGAAGTCAAGCGACTTCCAATTTTTAAGTTTCTGAATGTAATAACAGTCTTAGTACTAGAACTTCATTAAGGAAAAAAAATTGGAGTCATATCTTCTGCTAAAACCAAACAAGTACGTCATTTTATACAAACCTCACACGCCAAAGAGAAAAAAAACTTCGATTTGGGAATGGAATGTGTTCATATTTGAAACCGATATGTTAGAAAACCAATATTCAAAAAAATACTTGAGATCATTTTTGTGCTTTGAATGAAAATATGGTGCCCAGAAGGAAAGTATTTAAAAATTAAATACATACACATATTTTTAAATGAATCGAAAACTTACCCGTTACATTCGGCGCGGAGAAACACGACAGTCGCAGCGAAAGACGAAAAGGGGGGGGGGGGGGGGGAGAACTAATGACGTGTTGGGCCGTGCGGATTGGTTGAAAGGAACGAAGGCGGCAAAACTCACGCGCCAATCGGTGGGTTTGAACGTGGAGTGGAATGTTCCGATTTTCCTCCAATCTTTTGATTCACAAGCGGTTTCTGATAAAATCAAACACTAATAACTAAAAACATAAGAAGAAAACGACAAGCGAAATATGGCGGGAAACACGGGAAAAAAAGATGGAAAGGCTGATTCTTACATAGAAATCATAGATCGGTAGATCGTCATCCCGGAAATATAAGACAAGAAGTTCAAAAGAACTAAAAATAGCCTACTTTCCTATTACTTAAATTCTTATCCGATCACAAAAAGGTGTGTAACAGTAACTGTCAGGGCCGGACTGGCTCCCTGACAAAGGCGCAGTTTTACCGGCCCTTTCGGTTGCAAAGGGCGCAAAAACAATTCGGGGGGGGGGGGGGGGGGGGGGGGGCAATTTTTAAATATTTTTCATTTTAAATAATTTGTAATTACAATGACTTTTTTATTACAATTTTTTTTTGTTTTATTTTTTGTAACATTTATTTCCAATTAATATCTTTTTAAATAGGGGACGTACATAAATTACGTCACGCAAAATTTGGCCTTTTTTGACCTCTCCCTCCCCTATGTCACGTTGCGTCACGTTTGGTCGAACCCCTCCCCCTAAAATTACGTCACGTTTGTCGCACCCCCCCCCTTTTTTTTTAAGTTGATTTTAATATTTTCTTTTGTTTAAGTGTTTCTTATGATGATCTTATGATAAAAAAAGATTTCAGACTTCTTTCTAAAAATCTTTCTTATAAAAAAACAGATTTTCCTTGCAAATTTGGAAGTTTTGAAACGTTACGTCACGCAAGCGATTACCCCTCCCCCCTCTATGTCACGATCCGTCACGTTGTCGCATACCCCTCCCTCCCCCCTATGAGCGTGACGTAATTTATGTACGTCCCCATACTATATTTTATTTAAAATTGAATTTTAATTTAATTTTTCCGTTGTAAATGCAGTGTTTGAGTATAAAGTATTACTCTTTATGAACATTAGTTAGTGTTATTTTTTATAACTTATATTTTGGGGGCTGGAGAGTTTGAATACGGAAGGTACCGGGTCCGGGCATAGGTAAAATAACTGCAGACCTTTAAATATGCTCCATAGTCCCGACGCTGCGTACGATGTCGTTGGGTGCCTACTCAGGTGTCGGCTCGTCACTTGACTGTGGTTCTAAATTATAGTGCCCGTCGCCAATAGCCCTCGTGTAGCTCTAGTGCGACGATAATTCAAGTTAAACTAAAAGAAAATAACTCATACCTTTAATAGATAATTGATATTTAATTTTTAAATAAAAAAATTAATATAATAAATAAGAAAAAATAGATTTATTATCGAATGTTTTTATTTAAAAGTTTACTAGATAATTTAAATCACCAGTTTTGTTGTAAAGAAATTAAACGATGATATTCTAATATTGAATTTGAGTGCAAACATAAATTAACATTCATTTAATTAGTAATAAAAATTTGAATGATAAGTTTAATTTGAATTATGGTATCACTAGAGCTATTGGCGGGCGCCAATCGAGACAAAGTAAAAAAGAAAATTAATTTTAATTTAGAAACTTGTTTTTTTTTGTTAAATTAGAATATTTATATTTTGAAATTAAGAAAGAAAACAAAAGGGGCGATGTTAGCGAATCAACTTTTTAACAAAACAAAATAACCAGACATTCTTGAATGAGCACATCGCGTTTTGGCCGTAACATAGTGGGCAGTTCACAAAATGGCTACCTGATTGTATTTCAATTACAAACAATAAATAGACAAAGATAGAAAAAATAACGGCCAAGTTAACAAACATATTCATATCTCGGATAGTTTACAGTAGAAATTTAAACTTACCAATATTATGCTCTTAGTACTCATGACAATCCAATCTTGATCTTAAGCAGAATAATTATATAAAAAATATATAGTTGTGTGTGCTGAGAGAGAGAATGAAAAAAGCAAAAAACATCCATCCAAAGATATAATGTGTCTGACTAACAAAATGCACAACTTGGAAAGCGATTTCAAATAAATCAGTCAATATTTTATTTGTATGTTTTTTTTTTATACTTCTTGTAGAAAATATAGTTGAGACATCGGCGCCAGTCTTCTCCCCTAAAAAAAAACCCTACCTAACAGCGTCTGTTTGGCTATCAGTTAATAAATATCGTGCCTTTTACTGATTTGTGAGTGCGCAATATGGCAACTTATAAAAAACGAAAAAAAAAAGGAAAGGAAACGGAGCCACGTGTGCGAAGTAGACTTTCTCTATGGAATTGTAACTTTGGTTTTCTCCTTTTTATTGTTAAAAAAATAGGATTTGACTCTAGGCCTGGGCAGCCGAAAAATGTTCGACGAATACCCCGTGTAGAGGGAGTGCACATTAAATATTCTCCACAGTTGTAACGTTACGATGTCGCTATTAACGCTTGCGTTGTGTGTGCCTTCTCTGGTGTCGGTTCGTCACTTAATAATAATATTCACGGTTAACTAATAATATTCACAGTTTAAATTATCAAAGAAAAAAATAATTAACCCTAACATTTCACACTTTTCCCCGAATTAAAAGAATTTTGAGGTTCCAAAAGACAAGGGATCTTAGGCCTCGTCATTTGAAGGGCCCGTTGATAAATATACTTTACATTGAAGTTAAAGGCGCCCCACTACTCCTTGACACGTGTTTCTTCAGTTATTTCCTCATTAAAAAAAAAACAATTCAGACGACATTATATGTATTTGAACGAAAGACATGAAGTACGTCTTGGCACCTAGTCGAACAGCGGTATGTTAAATTAAAGGCGCCCTAATACTCCTTGACGCATGTTTTTTTTTAGATTCCTTATACGTCAGAAATACTAATCTGCACCAAGTGTCAAAATTAAACAAGAAAGTCTAAAAGCGTTTTTTGTGATATTGTACGATAGTACACTCTTAAAACAAACGAGTGAATTTAACTCAGTCTGAGTTAATTTCACTCCTTTCCAGTGTCGAAAATGCACTTTGTGTGGTGAAGTCCGACAGCCATCACTCCAAACGAGTGATTTTAACTCAGTCTGAGTAAATATTCACTCCTTTCGGTGTCGAAAGTGCACTTCTCCTACTGGAGTGGATTTCACTCTTTTGTTTTAAGAGTGTAGGCGCCCTAATACTGATAGTTAGCGCTGTGTTTTTTAAATCCTTTATATAATCATATATTTGCGCCGGCGGGAATTATATACTGGCGGGATTAGCTTTCTCCCCAGCACCATCAGTTTTAGGCGAGGACGAAACCTTTGAAGGTATCATCAGTGACAAATGTAGCGCCTTAATTGCCCCGCTTGCGCTATGTTTTACTAACGAAACCAAATGAGATTTACTCGGTTAGGTAAGGTTTGAATTATCACAGAGCTGCACGAGGGCTATTGGCGATGGCGTCGTATTTTAGAACCACAGTCAAGTGACGAGCCGACACCTGAGTAGGCACCCAACGCAACCGTAAATGTACGCAGCCGTAACCGTAAAGTCCCAACGCACACAGCGTTGGGACTTTGAGCATATTTAACATGCACTTCCTCCACACATGGTATTATTCGTCGGTACAAAAGGCACAAAGGTGAATGACCAGGTTGTTTCATTGGAGTGTCTATGACCTATGACATTACATAAGGCACTTTTGGACTTAATTATTCACAATTTCAATATCTGGTGCAGAATATTATTTGAAGAAGTGTTTACTGTTTCATTGGAGCGCCTCGATATCAAATAAGGCACCGTCGGACTTGTTGACAACAACTTCAAGGTGCATAAAGCCATATGGCGCTTCTATGAAAAGAAAAGCGCCTTATTAAAATAAGTTTTTAATATTTGTCAAAATGGACAAAATGTCCCATTTAAAAAAAATTGTTTAAATTGATTATATCGCGTGTGTTAAGGCGTAAAGCCATGGAAGTTATTGTTTCATTGGAGCGCCTCGATATCAAATAAGGCGCCGTCGGACTTGTTGACAACAACTTCTAGGTGCATAAAGCCATATGACGCTTCTATGAAAAGAAAAGCGCCTTAATAAAATAAGTTTTTAATATTTGTCAAAATGGACAAAATGTCCCATTTAAAAAAAAAAATGTTTAAATTGATTATATCGCGTGTGTTAAGGCGTAAAGCCATGGAAGTTACCTTTGAAGGTTCTGTTTCGTCTAACCATCTCCTAAACGGAAAACGAAAGTTACACAAATAAATAATTCCATGTATATGAAATTGTAATCGTTTATTTTTCCGGCTGGTCAGCGCCCAGTATAGAAGTGAAGGCGCCTTGTTATGTATCGGCTTTGCTATTAGTACTAAGACATCACAAAATGACTCCCTAAAAATTTTGAGTCATATTTTTTTTTTTTTTTTTTTTTTTTTTTTTTTGGGAAAGGGGCGCACCGGCCCGCCGGCCGACGGGCCGGCGGGCCTGGTAACTGTCACCTAGAACCGATATTAACACAAGATAGATAACACATAAAAAAATCGCAAAAAACAGCTTTTAGTTGTAATTTGAAATCTTAAAAGCCAAAATAAACTATTTCCATAAATTTTCTTTAGCAAATTGAATAAATATTTCTTTTATCTTGATTTATTTGCTGTGTAAAGAATAATAATGTAAAATTGCTTCAGTCCAATTCTAGCATCCAACTATTACGCTTTTTCTTTAAATAATAAATATATATTTAAAATTCAAATTTAATATAATTAAAAATTGACTGTTTTCAGATATTTTACATTAATAAAGAAACATCTTAAATCAATCTTACACAAATAATTTGCCACAGTAATGAAATAGCAATTCAAACCGTTCTAAAAAAATAGTTTAAAATTATAATACCAGCATGTAACAAACTAATTTATTTTTATGATAACAAATCCAAAAGAAATAAAATACTTTTCAAATGTATTTGTTTCATATTTACTTTCATTATCCAAAGTGAAACGAATAATTCTACAAACATTTATATATATGGGGCTATTGTAAAATCTAATTTGAATTTGGTTTAAGTATTTTTATCATTGATAAGCCATAAGCAAGATCATCAGTGTGAACAAGTATGTCTATAATTACCTACTTAACTCTATGGGATTAAGAACACTCAACACAAAAAAGCAGCTGGGGCGCAACTAGAAAAACAAAATCCGGGGAATGTTTGAATCGAAATTATTTTTTAATTTAATTTTGTTGTCATAATGGTAAACATAGTTTTTTACAATTAAGAACTTTAATTAGTTTTTATTCTACACAACTAATGTGTTTTTCATTATCTTTATTTTTTTTAATAAAAAAGGACAATTACTTTTATTTTGGTATTTGAAAGTGAGTTTCTAAGAATATTTCAGTAGTTATTTTTTTAAATGCCATATTTTTGCCCTACTTATAATATGTGTTGACAAACTATTTATAACATTAATTCTAATAATATTCCTTTTAGCTTCCACACTACGTTTATAACGTAAAACGTGGAAGGTTTTATAATCGTGCAGTCCGTCCGTCCGTCTGTCACCCACTTTCACAAAACGAACCGAAAGTATCACAAACAAGTGGGATACGTCATATTGAAGCAAAAAAATCAGTTAAGGCTACATTCCAAATTTCATTAACGAAAAATTTAAATTAGAAGTTTATTTATAATTTAAATAACTAAAAAATTAATCTACATTGAAATAACATCAGAATTCTATTTTTTTTTCTCAATATTTTCACTGTTGCCATGACATCAAGCGTACGAGAAACTTTATTTAAAATTAAAATAAAATTTTTGAAAAAATATTTATTTTGTGATATAGTTCAATTTATATTGTTGTAATAGCGCAATAAAGTTATTTTTGAAAGTCCATTTTTTGATTTTGCTTATTTTGTCTAGATATCTATAAAATCAACAGTTATTATAGTCATTTGAGTAAAAGTAGTTTTCATCTGAAAATCGGCTTTGAGGCAAAGTTAAAATGGCCGCCAAAAAAATTATGAGCTCAAATTTCAACAAGTCATTCACCAACATCAAGATCTATGACGGTGAGGAACAATTGCCTTATTTTGGTAAATATGACAAGGAAAAGGAAATATGACCTTTTCTAAAAAATATTTTTAACTCTAATTAAAAATCGGGATTATTTCAAATACTAACTACAAAACAAAAAGTAGTAAAATCAGAGAGGTCAAGGTCCAGACTATGACTTTGTTTAAAAAGATAGCGTTCAATTTTGTCTTACTTAACTTTTTCGCTACAAATATTTTTTGTATTCGCGTAATATGTGATAGGAATATCATTATAGAATCCTTAGTCGTACGGCCGACGTGGGCCGTTTCAGTAGCGAAAGGGTTTTAAAAAGCAGACGTAATTTCTCAAAAATATTTCAGCATTAAAAAATTAACTAGCTTTATAAACCCGGCGTTGCACGGATTCACCCTTAATAAAGGTGATTGTTATTTTTTATCTTAATTATTAATATTATAATAATATACAAATTGACACTTCCTATTCTGATACGAGGGGTTTGTCGATTTTGATTATTGATCTGGTCTTTAAATGTTTTTTTGTTTGTTTTTTAAATGGTATTTAACAATAAATTCTAAAAAATTACTCTACTTTCCTGCTCACTCAATTTATTATATAAAAAAGATAATTTTTTAATAATAACTGTCACCTAGAACCAATTCTACACAATATATATATACACACCTGAGAAAATTTTTAAATATTAAAATTGGCTACGTTAGTTAGCAAATTTAATTAGGTTAGGTTAGTTTTGAATCATCGTCGCACTAAACTACACGAGGTGCATTGGCAACGAACGTCGCAACCACAGTCAAGTAACAAGCCGATACCTGAGTAGGCACCTACACGGTTTTTGGATGGCATTTATTGCATAATTGTTGTGGTTTATTGCAATTTACATGTCCACGGCAGTCTAGTTATTCAAACCATATGATTTCCCCCCCACAAAATTGCAAAAAGAATTGAAGAGCTTAGTGGAAGAACGTGCTAAGTAACAAAAAGGTGAAAACGAGAAAAAATATACTTAACTTTTTGTTTATGAAAAGGGGGAAACTTTTTTTCTTTAATGTATGGAATAATATGTTAATTGACATAAAAATCTAAATTTTTCGAAAATGTCACTTAGCACGTTCTTCCACTTAGCTCTTCAATTATTTTAAACTCTTTCGTGTGTAACAATAAATTAATATCAAGAATGACTATTATTGTTATAGTAATACATAATTAAAAAACTACTTGATAACTTATGATTTGTGAATGTTGTTACTTTCAATGAGACCCAATATGAAATCTAAGGTGATGGAAGTAATGTGATGAGGTCGAAAATATGAAATATTTGTTGTGTTGTTCTACTTGTTTTGGATGGTACTGATTATGATGAAGTGGTTTTTGAAAATTAGCCCGTTTTTTTAAAAACCACTCTACAGCTCGAACTAAAAGAGCTATGTACTATATATGTTATGCACAAGTTCCTTCGGTTGAAGATCAAAATAAGATTTTCGAGAAAATTGAGCGGGGCTGTCAGAGAACTTTTTAGACTTTAAGTTATTTATATATGTATTACCTTTAAATATATATGTATTGATTTATGGTTTATTTTATATGCATTACATAAATCCAGTTTGTTAAACATTTTAAAATGTACATATTCTTGTTAATCTGGGAAATACACCTTATCTATCGCATTGCTTTATATGGTAAGATTTAAAAAAAAAAAAACACTTTTTCTAAAAATATTCATAATTTTCTGGCTTATATTAAATAAATTAACTAAAAATGTCATATTACTTAATAATTAAAATGAAAAATGAATGCATCGAAAATCGTAACATACCGAGTAACAAAATTTTTAAACCGAAACTTAATTAATGCAAGTTTATAAGTGTTAAAAATAAATAACCTGTTATTTACTTTCTGGTAATAATCGATCCGTTTCAAATTTGATACATGCTTTAATCTACAGTTGTAAGAAAAAAAAAGGAAATTAAGAGATGCAAGATTTATTGAAGAAATTTTTGTTAAACCTAATTAAATGCGAAAATTTGGCTACAAATACTCTTGCATATTGCTCAAGATTGAAAAATGTTTATGTAAAAAAGTTACATAGGTTTAGTTTTGAATATGGTTTTATTTTATCTTCGACTGCTCTCAATCACACACACACAACGATACAAAAGCCCCTTTTTTTAAAATTTCTCTTTGCTTCTTCCCCGCGCGAATTCAGTGAATTAACGTCTCACTTGTCAATGGCGCATTTCGAATTAGAAAAGATCTTCTGTTTTTTCCCCTCTTTCTTCTTCGCGGCCGGTTCTACAGTGAAAACAGAATATTGTCGGAAAAAGTGCACGTGCTAAAAAAAAATAAGAAGAAAAAAATATATACCAGTCTTTTTAGTTTTTCACATAAAAAGCTGCTTTCTTTCTCTCCCCTCCAAGACGGCGCCAATCCTTAAGTGGAAATGCGACTGAATGTCTCCAAACCGAAATCTTCTGTCTGTGCATTGAATATGCTTTCTAATCTTTTTTTATATATTCTCTGACAAATGTAGCTGCTTAAAATGTCACTTTTATTATACTTTTTTTAGATTTTTTTAACATTTCGTTACAAATAATCAAGAATTTTTTTTTAAAAAAGTAAATAAACACATCTTATTAATACGAGAAAAATGCTAGCAAATATATTGTAATTCGAAGTTTTAAAATATTTTATAAATTGTATAAAGTTCTAAAATTATAAAAACTAATCATCAGTTTTCCATCAATACAAGGAAAAGTAACTCTGAAATATGAAAATTATTAAAAATAAAATATAAATTTATGGGCGCAGATTAGTTTACATTTAAAATAATAATGTAAAATATACAACACGATACTATACATGAACTTAGCAACAGAACAGGGTTGGCGTGGTTTTTACCACCCCCAATTAATACCATGCTTTGAAAAAAAAAAAAACTGTATTTTCCGTCCTGGGAAAAATTAGTTGTGTGCTGTGAAAACATAATTACTGAAAAAATTAATGACTAAATGTTATTTATTTAATGGGATTAATTAAAATGATTTTAATTTTGTATTTTAATAAATATTCATCTTGGACTTAATATTTTAAAAAATGGACATATCTTCCTTACTTATTTAGGATGTATGGTAATATGTATAATAATCATACGTACTTTGGTTTATTATTTAAATAACCCCATCTGCATAACCATAAATACTTATTAAATATGCCTGTGTTAAATATTTATTCAAATATTGTTTAGGATAAAGAGTTATGACTACTAAATTTAGAAATAAAATCTATATACATAAAAGGCGACTTCTGTTTGTTTGTATAGGACGCGTGAATTTTATAGCGTTTTTAAAATTTTGATTTTTTAATGTAATATAAGTAGGGGGATTCTGTACTTTAATAACGAACGGTATCAGCAACATAAGCTTATTATTCATAAACGGATTAAATGATAGATGACCTATATAAAAAAAATGCAAATCATTTGCTGTTTGCTGGAGTAGCTTATTTTTAATTTGAGCTTCTTATCAAAGGTATTTTTGAGAGAAATTAATATTAATCATTACTATATCCAAGATGGGTAATTAAATGGAAAATTACTGTGTAATCTTCATATCTTATGAAACTCAAATGAAAGAAATAAATAGTTAAATTAACTATTAAATTATTTTTTCACCTGTACCCGTGCAACGTCGAGTATAACAGCTAGTAATAATATAATCCCAACAAAAACATCTCTGTAAAAGAGGGCAAGTTCTTGCAAAAAAAGGTCTGGCCTACAAAAGAAGTGAAATCAACAAAAAGACCAAGTTTAATGGAATTTGCTGAGTTAAAGTTCTAGAAAAAATTAAGCCTGGACAACCAAAGATTTGAAAACAAGAAACGATCGAGTTCAATAGAAGTTGATGAGGTTATAAGCTCCAAAACATTTTGTTTTAAGATGCAGCTTAGGTCAAACACATTCTTACTAGCCAGTTTTTCTCAGAAGGAATGAGGTATTTCCCAGTTTATCCCGGTATTTACCAATTTTCCCCGATATTTACAAGTTTTTCCCCCTGGAATGGGAAATATTAGTTTTAGACGGGAAAAACCCAACCCTGCTTAGCAATGTTAATACATTAACTTAAATTTGAAAAAAAAAAAGAATATTAAAGATCCATTTTATTGATTGATACTGGATACATACTAAAACATAGACATTTGAATATTTTAATGGAATAACGTGCCGTTATATATTTGCACAATTTTTTTTTAAAATTGAGATTTGTGTGCCACTGCACTGAACATATTTTTTGGACATTTTAAACTTTCTTTTCATAAACATTCAAATGTATTATCTTTCGTTTCGTGTATGGCTTTGGTTTACTGGAACAACGTCCGTCATCCTGACACATCTGATTTCCGTCTGCTTTCTTGCATTAATACTAAAAAAAGTTTATTTTACGTTCTTTTGTTTAAAAGTTTCGATTAAGACTGAATAATGGGAATTGCAGTGTTGTATTGAAACTTGAAGAATGTTGAATGTGAAAGTGTTTGAAAGTAGGCAAATTCTAAATTATTTTAAAAGTCATACTAATTTATAAAAAAAAATATGACTCAAGAAAAGTTTCAAAACATCATATTTCTCTTAAATTGGTATAAATGTCATAAACATACATATATTTAATTTTAGTTAGTATTTAAAAACTTTATAATAAAATGTCGTAATTTATACTATTTATGAACTATATAAGAATTTCCATTCTATACTTTTGGCCATCTTTTGCGACTTTTATCCCACTGTGAGGCGGGGGGTTAAAAAAATAGTCAAAATCGCTTCGCACTTCAAATTTTGCGAACACAAAACAAAATATCGCCAGGTGCGATAGGTCTCTTCTTCCCCGCTATTTTCATCCAAAAACAAGAGCGGAAAAGTGATCTATCTATTAATTGCCGACGATCGCTATGTCGCAAAATATTTTATTAGTTATTAAGTTAAAAAAATTAAACGTTGAAAGTTTCACCTTTCTTGTTTTCATCTTATAGCTTTAGCTGTTTATAACGTAAAAAGTCGAAGGTATTATAGGAAAATCAAAAAAGTTGACCAAAAGGTATGGGTCATTTGTAATGGATTGACCCATAAATTCATTCATTCAAAAAGTATACGTGGTCATGTTTTTTCTTTAAATTTGCATTTTCAGAGATATTTTCAGATAGGCCACCTTTCCGCGCTCGAATTTTAACGCTTTTGTCCGCGGAAAAGTGACAGAAAATATTCCAGAAAATGCAATTCCAGGGTTGCCACTGAGTTTTAGTTTCAAAATAGTAGCTTTAGTTGCCTAAAATACCCAAAATCGTTGCCAAAATAGTCGCCTGAAATACACGATTTCTGAGTTATAAAAAATCGTCAGGTCACCAAACCTAAGTGGCTCTCTGTTAATCTAATGGAGAAAAAGACATTTTCTAAGCCACATTTTTCCGACTGTATTGAATAATTTCAGCTTTTTTATATGACAAATAAAGCTGACTTACAGGTCTTGATAATTCCAAATTTTGTAATTGATTAGAATATTATTTTAAATTTTCAATAAATAAATATTAGAGCCCATTTCAAAAAGCGAGATAATAGCCCTCGTGCAGCTCTAGTGCGACCATAATTCACAAACCTAACCTAACCAAATGACAGCCCTAGCAAAAACAATATAGCAAATGATTAGGTTAAGTTTGGAATTATCATCGCACTAGAGCTACACGAGGGCTATTGGCGACGGGCGTCGTATTTTGGAACCTCAGCCAGGTGACGAGACAACACCTGAATAGGCACCCAACGCAACCGTTAAGGGCGACATCGTTCGCAGCGTTAGGACTTTGAAGGATATTTAACGTGCACTCCCTTATACACGGGTACTATTATTCGTCGGACATTTTTGGCTGCACGGGCACTTAATAGGTCGGCAGCTATTTTGGCGATGCCCGGACCCGAACCTTGGACCTTCCGCATGCTTAGCAAGTGCTTAACCGACTGGGCTCCCCAGCCGCAAATGACAAAGACGCACTATGCCTCTCGAGTAGTTCCCTGGTATCCCCATCAAAATGCTGTCAGCTCTCTTCCATTTTAATTTAGTCAGGGGGCTTCCCAAACAAAGATTTGAAGCGGAGATAAAAATTGTCAGGAACAGCCAATCTGCGTACTTAGAGGCAAAAGAGGTGGCTGTAATTGATTTTACCCCCCAAAATGGTCCCTTTCCCCCTTTCTTTGAAACTGCGGGTTGGGTTTAAATATCGCCACACTAGGGCTACACTTGGAATATTCTGCAACGGGAAGCGTAACTACAGCCATTGCTTGAACTTGCCATGATACTTTTAACCTCCTAAGACGTCATCAAATTTCTCTACATAGTTTTTTTTTATAATATATATTAAAAAAATATTTGCAAGGAATCTTAAAAAACGATTAATGTTTAATACTGGTTGAGGGGTACATTAATTGTAATAAACGTAAAGGTCTCAGAAATACAATTTTTTTTAATAATATGTATGCACCAACGAGACGGACTGCGAACTTGGTAAAATTCCTCAAATACCCTTTATTCGTAAAGTAACATGAGGTATCCTCAAATACCAAAAATTAAAAGAGCTATGTGCGATTCGCTGCTCCAAATAATATTTTTCTTAAAATATACTTAGTCTTAAGAGAACTCCCTTGGAATTCCACATCTGGAAAATCGTAATGTTATTCCTATATAAAACATTCGCAAGTCAATTACCGCCACAATTTTATTAAAAGGTGACTAGTTTCTTGTGTCATTGTAAAGAACGAATGGAGTAGATTTTGTAAAATTAATTTGTTTTGTGAAAATCACATATTTAGTATTTTTAGTAATATTTTGAAGTCAGAACTTAATGCGTGCTCCATTTTTTACTTGCTTCAAAAAATTATTAAAAATACTAAATAGGTGATTTTCACAAAACAAATTGATGTTACGAAATCTACTCCTTTCATTCTTTACAATGATACCAAAAACTAGTAACCTTTTATTAAAATTGTGGCGGTAATTGACTTGCGAATGTTTTCCATATGAATAACATTACGATTTTCAAGATGTGGAATTCCCAAGGGAGTCCTCTTACGGGGGAATGGGCGTGCAGGACCGGGGGTCTCCAAACTCAAGTGCCTCAATGTTAATCCAATGGGGAAAAAACTATTTTCTTTGCCACATTTCTCCGGCTGTATTGAATATTTTTACAAGCGGAGTTTTTATGTGATAAATGTAGCTGACCTACAGGTCTCTATCTCCCACTTTTTGAAATTAGTACGAATATTTTTTTTAGTATTCAATAAATTATTTTACACAAAATATTCGAAGCAATTTCAAAAAGTGGGAAGATAGAGACCTGTAAGTCAGCTACATTTATTTACCATATAAAAATCAGTTTGTAGAAATATTCAATACAGCCGGAGAAATGTGGATTGGAAAATATATATTGACTTTTTTTTTTGTCATTGGATTAAGAGACACTTTGATTTGGAGACCCAAAGTAGGAGTCTGGGTCTTGGAGTCTTTCAATCTCATTCTCGCCCTTAAACACATGGTAATTTTCATTTTTGCAGCGATGTGATTAATTGCAATGTCGTCGTAATGTATGTTTCAATCCGCTTGCATCCTTCGTTCAAATAAGTAGTTAACCTTAAAAACTAATTCTGAACATTTTGCAGATTATTTTACCAGAAGCTTACAATAATGCTCTTTATGAAGCACGCGGCAATGGGTTTTTTTGGCGATCCAGCGTGTTGCAATGGAACTATTATTTGAACTATTGTTTTTTTAATTTGAACTATTATTTTTATGATGAGGTATCATAAAAATAATCGTTCATAAAGATATTTCCGGATATGAGACAAAACAAATCCTGAATATTTTAAAATCGCTGAATCACTATAAAAAAAGCTGAATAAAAAGTTGTTTTTAAAAAGTAGACACTTGGTTCCCTTTAATTTCATTAGTGATGCAAACTTCAGAAATGCTA
The DNA here is from genome assembly GCA_023701765.1 of Hylyphantes graminicola. Lineage (NCBI taxonomy): Eukaryota > Metazoa > Arthropoda > Arachnida > Araneae > Linyphiidae > Hylyphantes > Hylyphantes graminicola. The sequence continues at coordinate 32,288 of CM043111.1, forward strand.
AAAATATAAATAAAATGAATTTTGCGTTTTTTTACGGTAACTTTTCTTCAAAACACGTTTAAACTTCTGAGTTCTTCAAAATACATGCAAAGTTACGTTTTAGAAAGAGTCGAAACATGTTTCGAAATTGAAATATCCAAAATAATTTTTTATAAAACACAAGGGGATAATAACCAAACTACTTTTTCTCCTGAAAGTTAGTCAGACCACAGGTGGATGGTCATGTGACCACATACGACGTCATTGTCAACAAAGAAATTTTTTTGCGTGCATTATTAGTTCTAAAATATATTGCGGAAAACAAGCTAAAATATGTAAACCTAACACGACTTTTAAGGGCGAAATCATAGGCAGCGACGGGAATTTTTTTTGATATTTAAAGTGATCTTTCTCTAGACGGGATATTATTTGTCGGAAATTTTTTTTGGCTGTAAAAGCCGTTTATAGTTCGGTAGTTATTTTGGCGATGCCTGGACCTGAACCTGGGACCTACCGCAAGAAAGTCTTAACGGAAGCGTTTGGTGGTCAGGAAATTGATGAACAATGCGATTTACGCGACGATACTCAAATTCGATACTCGATTCCTTTTTTTTTTAAATTTACATTTATTATCCAAATAAAAAAATGACCTTGATAAAATCAAAAGTTTGCTCATTTATGGCCTCTAAGGCGGAACAAAGTTCGCCGGGTCAGCTAGTATATATATACACATATATATTTGAATTAAATGAATGTTTAGGTTCCAAAAGTCCAAAATGAACGTCATGAAATGGGTCCCGTTGATAAATATACTCTTAAGTGACACAGGGATTCCTTATTTTAATGAATTTTGCATTTCTACAATATATCCAGTAATACCTTAAAATAATACAAAAAATGATTGAAAAGCCATTAACATATTGCAATTATTCTAATGAATTTTACGAAATTAATCCAAATTTTTTTGAGTTTTTTAAAAATTGTAACGCAATCTTTCGATCCCAATGTTAATTTCAAACTAATAAAATATATTAGTGATTTGCAAATAAAAAAATATGTTTCTTTAAAATTTTTATGAATACATTTTTAAGGGAAATGAGGGCCCGCTGCCCCTATGCAATGCATAGTCACCCTTATACTGTAAATAATTGTAAAACTGCATTGTATACGTCCACGTGTTTTGCATTTTCCGCAAAATGGAAAGTTGCAATAGAATTTACAATAAACGCTAACATTTCCACATTGTTTTTAAAAATAAATAAGTTTTGAGGTCCCAAATGACCTGGTGGGACCCTAAAAAAGTGACGTAGATTCCCTCCTCTTTGGAAGGAGGTTTCCACTTTCTTCTCACCCCACTGTTCCAAAAGGTAAACAATCCCCCCGAAGTCTTTTTGCCTCCCACCTTCTGAGCTACTCGAGGGGCGACCTGTCTGGTTTGGATACCCTTTACAAGTGTCCCGAAAGCCTCGCTCTTTCGACTGCAGCTGCCATCACACCCCCAGTCCGCTCGCTCGTAAATTTCGGCCGTGAAAATAAACAAAATCTCGCGTTCGCATGCAGCAAATTTGGGGAGGAAGGAATGTACCATTAGGGGCCGGTGTTCTTATTCCACACGAAGGAGAATCGACCGTCCTCGTGTTTGAATGTGACCAGACGTCCGTGGTAGAACTTCAACTAGGATGTTATGATAGTCTGTGGAACAGAAACTTTAAAAAAAATGTATTTTGCAGATTGTTGTAAACGACTGCGAACTTTTTTAAAAAAAAAATTCATAAATTTTTTATTTCACTTTTTGATAATTAAAAGGTTTGGTTTAAATTTTAGCGTCGCATCGCAGTAGAGCTGCGCGAGGGCTATTGGCGACGGGCGTCGTACTAGTCGTACTCTATGGGAGAAATGAGTAGTAGGGAGTGAACATTGCCTATTCCCACTGATCTGAACTTAGAACCCTAGAGTTCAGTGCCTATTCCCCGCCATTGAGCGGGGTGAAGTAACTGTATAGCAGGGAAGCTAAATACAAGGAATGATTGGCAACCCGCGCGTTTGACGCCATAGGAAGTAATAGGAATTTTCAGAAAAAGTGACTTTTGGAGGATTTAAAAAAATATAATGAAGATATAATTTCAGATATACATTCATGTACTACTATCAGACACTTGGAAACACAAGCTAAATAATATTGTTTTATTTTTATTTTAGAGAAAATTAAAACTATCTTTAAACTTCCCGCATCAAAAATATATAATCAAAACCACTTGTATTTTTTTCTTACCTGGAATGCGTTCAACATGTTCAATTAATAAAATAGGTTTTACATTAAGAATCGTAAGCATATGTTATACGCCGTACATTATGTTGATTAAAACTTGGAATATGGAGTAATATATCTTACTAAATGTAGAGAAAATATCTTATTTTTATTTTACAGAGACAAATTACAACTTTTTATATGAAGGTAAAATGTATAGATTTTAAGAAGCATTAAACACACAAACAACAAAACAATCTTTTCTTAAAAAATAAATACATTTTGTTTCATGAAAATAAGTACAATTTGGTGAGTAAGAAAAGTAATAAGTAAAGTAACAATAGACCTGAGGTCGCAGTGTTTAGCGAACTTGCCCCCCACCAAGAAAGTCATAAGTCAATAAGTAAAGTACATTTGGTGAGTTCATCCAAATCAGTTAAAAATCAAAAAAATTAATAACAATAATAAAAAGTAATAAATAATTAAATTAAAAAGTTAGTTAAAAGGATTTTATTGTCCTTCAAATAGAATGGCTATTGTGTAAAACTGTTAAGATTGCTTGTGTTTAAATTTTTATAATAATGGGTTAACCGGACTTTCATATACGTTTGAACAATTGACCGAATCAAATGAAGGAGATGGTTGTCCAAAGGATCAGAGTCAAATTGGTGTTAAGTTCGGAAAAAAGTTTTGGGAACACACATGTTCCAAAATCCTCGACATATTGGGAATGGTGACAAGCTTCTTTTTTTCTACTTTCTTGTACCTAGTCAATTAATCATCATTAAATTGTTAATAACAGCTTAACTCACCAGTAGAACTTTTCTTGGAAATTTACTGTATTTACTGTACTTTTTTTTTATAATTGCAGGGAAAAAAATCAGATTTTTACTTTATAATTTCAATATCAGACGCGTGAAAGTACTTTAATATAATTGCGTGAAAAAATATCCGACTTTTACAATATAATTTCAATATCAGACGCGAGCAAAAAGTTAGACTTTTGAAACAGTGAAAAAAAGTAATTTTTTTCACCCAAAAGCAGTGAAAAAAAAACTTCTTTTTCACTATTTTCATAAGTTGCCAACATTTCAAGCTAAAATTTCTATTTCATAATATAAAAAAAAACCAGATATTTATCAATCTGTTTTTTGTTTTTTTTTAAGATATAAATGCGCGTGAAATATTTTTGGACCAATGATATTTTTTCACACAATTATAAAAAATAGTGTATGCATCGCTTGTGAAAAGTAAACTTTTTGAAACACGTGTCATTATTTCACTCGCTCGTGAAATAAAATCCACTCGTTTTAAAAAGTATTACTTTTCACCCTTGTTGCATAAAAAACTGACAATTTTTATATACTTAATAATAAATAGTACTTATAACCATACTTAAATATAAATAATAAATAAATTAAGTTTCAAATTTTGTTAACAATTCGATTATCTGTTTTAAATTGCTTCTTATTCAGAATAAGTTTTCTATAAAAAAAAATTTTTTTTTAGAGTAATAAAAAAAGTTGGAAAAAAAAAGCATTTCAAATGTAACCAGCCACGAACCACGAACACCCAACAGTGATAAGGCCGCCAAATTAAACGAACGATTGAAAATGATTTATTGTTTTGTCTCTGCGTAGGATCATTTGCTGATCCAGGTCATTGCGTTTTTTATGCAACCAGTAAGACAAAAAAAAAAAAAACCGGCACCAAAACTAACACTTATAAAAAATCAACAAAAACTTTTAAACTTATTGAACTTGAATAATAAGAAAAAAAGGAAACTTATTTGAGAGAGTCGAAATAAATCTCCCGCATTTTATATTTCATGTCTGAGTCGCACACAATGATGATGCTTGGATTGCCGCTCTTTTGCCATTTTTCTCCCTACATTAGAAGAGTTAGAAATATGTTTTGGTTTCGCTCAATTTTTTTTTTACAGATCGGAAATGCAAAAGTGGCGCCTGTTTAAATTTAAAAAAATGTGTTGAAAAAAGGGACCAATCCCATTCAGGCGGGTCCCACTGCAGTACGCTAATGACTTTGTTGCAAGAACGCAATTACTTCAAGGAACTATACAAAACTAACAAAAAAATATACAGCAAAACATATATAACAAACATATGTACATTTTTTTTTTATATTTTGTAATTAAGCTTATAATTTGTATTAAGTAATTATTTCTGAGTTAAAATGGTCCAATTCACTGGTTGGGGGCTGTTTCGTTACTTTTGTTTTCAGGATTTTTTTATTTAAATATATAAGCATAATAGAATAAAAACTAGTAATACCACATTTAAAAATAGTAAGTCAGAAATTACAATTAATAATAATTTGTACTTGCTAAAGGAAAAAAAAATGAAACAAAAAATCATTTGAATCTCACAAATATTTTTTTGACAGTTTGGAATGAATAAAACACAATACAATTATGCTTTGTAAATGATTGAAAATTTAATGGTATTCGTTTTAATATTTTAACTTTAAATACTTAAAAGCGGGACATTTGTTCAAAATTGATTTTAGAGAAAACAAGTATTGCATTTTTTTTTTGTATCATTACTTAAAAAATTATATAAAATTCGCAAATTTATTTATTAAAAATTAACTTTTTTAAATTTCGGTATATTGAAAATTTGAGGAAAATTACTATTAAGTTCCCAGAAAGAAAAATAAATTACAAATGATAAACTTACATTAACAGATGTCCAAAGATAATTTTCTCAGCCGCCTAATTATTTTAGCGGGAAACAATGGAGACACTTATCCTCAGTTTGTTTGGACTTTTCATCCACACAAGAGAAAAAAACCCACTGCGCATCAAGTTGAAGAGATAAATAAAAATAATACATTTTTAAACAGTTTTTCACACAAGAGCATGTCGCGCCACCTATGTTTATCATTCGCGAGCTGATCATTCGATTTTAAAATGAAAGTAATTAATTGATTGAAATGAATCAAAATTAAGCCCCACCAAAAAATTTTTCTTTTGCTGAGAAGTTATTAATTTTAGAGAGTTTGAGAAGAAAATAATTAAGAAAGCTTACCCCCCCCCCCCTTCAACAAAAGTTTTAATAAATTTTCTTTCGTCCACAGCGACTAAGATTGCTCAACTCAACTCGTATTGCTGTTTGTTTACAATTTTTAGCCGCGAATTTAGAGTTGTTCAAAGTCGAGGGAAAACACGAGAATTTCGTATCTATTGCTAGTCCTTTATCTTTGTATTTAATTACACAGGATAATAACTAATAATGGGTTATTTACTTTGCCGTTTGTTTGAAATTTGGGGGGAGGGTGGTTTAAGAACTGCGCTGATGGAACATGGCTGGTTGCTTTGAACAAAGATGATGCTTTCCTACAAAATTTCTTAATTGCCGATTGCATTCCCACCAGGGGCGTCCCACTTCATTCGTGGACACTCCTTCTAAACCAGTTTTATTTTTCAGGGTGGTTACAAAATCCCAGAAAAAAAGTTCCCTAATATTTCCATGATTTCCCTAATACTTTCGAAAAAATTTCCATGATTTTACAATTTACGTTCAAAACGTGCAATACACAATTTAACCCTGATATCGCAGAAATTAAGACTTGCCGGACTATGGGTAAGCCTACACCTAACTTTTCTACTTTTCCGAAAAATCTGAATAAGTTTAGAGGAATCATGTGATCAGAAAATCATTTTAAAACGTGATTTCGAGGGAGAGATTGATTCTTCCTCCAAGATGGGATCTTCGGGCAAATCGGATCAACAAGAATTATTTTTTAATCAAGTGCCCGTTAGTAGTGATCACACGAACCTAAACCTACTGTTTAAGCAATCCAAAATAGAAAAAAATTCCCTGATATTTTGCAAAATTTGAAAAATTCCATGAGAATTTCCAGGTTCTGTTACCACCCTGTTTTGTTTAAAGTTTTGTGTCGCTGTATATCTTATTGAAACTATAAACCAAATATTTGCAATTGAAATCATTGATCTTTTTTTAATTATATATTTTTATATTCTTTTTTTAGTTTTATTTTTCTGCTTGAACAATTTTCAAGAAACAGGTCTTTGATTTAATTTGTAAAAATTACCTCTGATTTATTATCGGACACCATGTACACTTTTCTGTTTGTCAATGTCTGTATGAAGTTGAACTATTTTGCACACAAATAAGAAAAACCTTATTTTAATTTTTATGACGAACCCAATTCATCACATAAAGAAGTAAAAAAATATCGATTTTTTTTAAATCCTATAATCCATGGTCAATGTGCAAAGTAACTGAATTCTAACCAAAAAAAAAAAAAGGAACACAATCACTTTAGTGAATTCTTCATACGTAAAGACAATTTTTGTATGTTTCATGCATTCAAGAGTTAAGCCGACGAATTCATAATTTTACAACAGTTATTTTCATCTGATGCTCTATTTATTAAAAAAGAATGTTTTTCACCTTGAACTAGGGATGCACTGAATACCAAATTTGGCTGAATAACGAATATTTGGCCAGCCTAAATCAATTTTTATTTTTTGCAGTTCTAAGAAAGTTGCATTATTTATCAATTTTAACACAATATAGCTATTAAATTTTTAATTAAAGCAACATACAATAATGTAGTACTCCATTTAGAAAGTGTTTGAAACTTAGTAAAATCACAACACCAAAACAGAAGTATGAAAACAAAAAAAAGTAGAATGAAAATTTAAAAAAAAGCCAATAAAATCATGGCTTACAAAATTGTTATACAATTACAATATTTTTTTTATCTTTTAGTAAAAAAAAATTGCAATTGTGATCTATATAGCAATTATTGTTTTTTGTTTTTAAGTTCACTCACTGTTACTGTTCCCTTAAAGAGACATGTTATTGACTTGAGTAAAGTTTGATTTACCATTATAAATAACGAAAACTTAAGAATTTGAGTCTATCAAAGAGAAAACAAGCCCTGTTTGGGAATTTTTCAATGTTTTAGGAGATAACATGAAATTTAAAATTTTTTTAATTTCTCTATTCAGCCAAACAGATACATACAAATATTAGGCTAAAGTAACCAAATACCGAATAGTAACCGAATATTCGGTGCACCCCTACTTCGAATCACTCCATTTTAGGAGACACCACTTGCAAGCAAGTTGCACATGTTTCGTACAGATAAGCTAATTTTCATCACATTAATACAAGGAATAAAAAAAATGAGCACAATTTTTATTAAAAAAATTTATTTCACGAAGCTGCAACCTTCCATTCGTTATCACATACATATGTACCTAAGTACTGGATTTATGTTAGACTTAAAAAACAAAACAGTCGAACGCAAACATCAGCAGCTTTCTTATTTAAATAAAATCTGTATTTTTTGTAAACTGGAGGCATTGCAGAGAGACAGTGGAATCAAATCATTTTATTGCTTATTGGGATTGGCTCATTTTGCAGTTAATAACTTATTAATAATGGACTTCTCTTATGAATAGCAATGGTTCAGCATTAGCTGGCAACTAAAGACAAGTAAAGTAATGACATACTTGTAATGAAAGGTATGTGTTTGAGAGAGCCCTGGTTGCACTGTGGTCTTTTACGTCATTGCCAATCTAATTGAATTCTTTTTTTCTCAAACTAGTTCAAAATGAAAGCACAAGTGCAAAGGGGAATTTCAAAAGATGCATTTGTTGAATCGCAGAAAGCTCTTAAAAATGACGCAGTGATTCACTGATTGTCCCCCAAATACAATAGACTATCAAAAAAAAAAAAAACATATCAACAAAAACAATAAATAGAATTTTTTAAAAGTAATTAATCACATGAACATTCAATAAGTCATTTTCGATTGCAAATCCCCATACACAATTTCTCTATAAATTTGATTATGATTAGTATTGCTCACATTAGGGCACACAAATTGAACATAATTTTAATACTATTTAAAAACATTAATTTTAGTGAAAATCGCCATTAATAAAGGGTTACGAATACCATATAACATTAGTTTTGTCAAAAAGTACATTCAACCTAAAGAAAAATCCAGTTCTTTTTTAGTTGAAATTGTACAAGGGCGTTCATAGGATGAGAATAAGAATTGAAAATAGAGAGACGTGAATAAATCGTACGTTTTGATTGATTTCACCAAAAAACAATGTTACCTCACATTTTTTTTATCACCTGGCTATTATATATTCTTGAGCCACAGCATTTTCTACAACAATGCGGCACGGTTTCTGCCCCAGGACTCATTGAAAGTATGTTGTAAAGTGGAAAGTTTGAAAAATCATTGCAGGCTTTTCAATTTATGTATTTTTTTTTTAAGATATGGCCCTTTTTTATAAAATGTGTGCATTCAATAAATCATAATCAAATTCTAAGATTTGTGGGGATTTCACTTAAAAGGACTGAAAGGTGAGTGACTGCAGAAAAAATAACTTTTGGACCGTTGTGTGTTGATGGGTCCTGTTTCAGAACTGGGGGGGGTGAACTGCAGGTAAGTGACAAGGAGTGAGGACACCGTGGAATCTTTTAGCTTCCGATAAGGCAAAACTTACACACTTCTTCACTCTATACTTTGATAATACTTTACAACCACGTCGTAGAAAGCAATGGCTTAACATTTATGGTTTTTTTAACTGTGGATTAACAGCATAAATTATTTATTAGAATCCTTTCTGTAACACAATTATCCTGCATTTCAATTATATAACCTGGGATCTTTGGAAGAGTAAATTAAATAAAAAAAAAAACACCATATTTTTACCTGAAACTTAACTGAGTGACAAGAAAAAAAGTAAACGCTTTGTCAAAAGTGGTCAACAACATTAAGTAAAAATATCTTCTTCGTTTTTACACAGGAATCAAGTTTAAACTTTGCTACTAGTAATGAAATAAATAATATTGGGCTATAATAACCCTATGATCCAGACATAAGCTATTGGAATTGCTTACAGGAAAAGGAAAATCAAGTTACTTTAAGAGGTGACTCTAAATACTCTTTTTTTTTATAAAATAAAATATATTCAATGTTAATTACAATTTCTTTTTGATCATTTGCAACAAAATATAAAATGAAGGCAGTAAGAATCTTAAGATAAACAACACTGCTCAAAACAAGTAGAGGAGCTAATGTTACCTTTCCAGTCCCAACTTTTTATTCGAATAGTCTCATTTGTCAAATAGATTCATCATGCATCCAGAATGAAATGGTAAAAAAAATCTTAATATTTCAAACTATAATTTAATGGGGGGAAAATTTAATTATAACTTTTGAATAAATCATAATTAAAAAAACCCCTAATAATTAAAAATCAATTTTTAAAACAAGCACGAACAATTTAGGGTCCAGTAATTTAATAAAATTGTTTCAGAGTGAATTTTATTTGACCATGGTTCATTTAATTAAAACAACCATTTAATTCCTCAAAATACATGATTCTTCCTTCTAACGACACAAAAAGAAAATATATATAGAAAAGTGTATAGAGAATTTGATAAAACTTATTTCAAATAAGGGTGAGCAAATAATTCGCAAGCGGATGATTCCTAGTGGAAAGGAGTGAAACGATTTAAACATGCTTCCCTAATTGTTTTGAGCAGTGTAGTTAAAAATATAAAAAAAAAACCACAAAATAAGCATTAGGCTATTCAATGCCTTTTCATGCAGAAGGGGGTCATGACACTTTTTGAGTTGTCTGAATACATAGAAAAATAAATGGATCCTTTAACTACCTCAATCAGCGAAGATAAGATTGGCTGCAATAAATAGCTTCCAAGAAAGAGAGTCCACATTTATGAAATGTTCAGGTATTAGTGTTTTGTGTACAAACACAATAGTATTTTTGTTTAAACATTGTCACTTACAAAATCAAAAATTATGGTTTGGAAAGTCCTTGATATAAATATTGCTCTAAGGATTAAAATATGAATGGAAGTCAAACATCAAAGGAAAATGATGGCAAGCTTAAAAACTCCTTAGGAACAACATAATAGAACACTGGGAAAATGTCAGTCCTTGTCATAATACTGAAACAACTTAAAGGTAAGCCATTTGACAGCAACTTACAAAATGTACACAATGAACATCTAAAAACAAATCAGTCCCGTAGTAACACAGTACAATGACAATTAGATGAAAAGACCTGAAGTTGCTTTTCTTGACACAACAGGGATTTAAAACTTCACTCCTATAACTTCTTATCAACTCCCCAAACCGGAGTTCAGGTTGCCCTGGGTGGTGCAGTTCCTTCAGGTGCGTCAGATGGACTTTGGGGAGGCGCCCCCCTGCAGGTACTCACTGGGGAAGAGAAAAAATGAGATCAGAAGAAGGACAAACAAGAAAACTCAAAGAACCTATCGAGAGGTGCTTTTTTTTTTGTGGCAGAAACCATCTCAAAAACTGAATGCGCTCATGGCCTTATTAAGCTGGATGGCATACATATTTTAAAAGAGTTTTGTTAGTTATGTTGTCGGGGTTGCATCTAAGATAAAAAAAGGTGAAGCACACATTTTCATAAGGCCACTGGAAGCAGCTTGCATACCTAAAGTGCAAAAATGATAGCAAATGAAATGTATCATTTCAAAAACGTTGGCTAATAAACAAGAAGCATTTGTTAGACTATTAGCATTCAGACTTCCTCTACTTTGCCCACATGAACAATATATATTATGTATAAAAAAATTACTAATCAGTATTCAGTTTCAAAACATTATTAAGTTATCCATTTGAGAAAATTATATTTTTATGGTATATATGTGAGCCAGGCCCAGTCAGTTGGACTGGAAAAGAAACAAAATGAGGGCATTTGTGGGCTCCAAAGTATTAGGGGAGCACCTTGCATACTCCCTTTCAGTTCCAACTTTGCATTTTTTTTAATTATAGATATCTAAAATATGTGAAATAGGTTCATTATGCATCCAGAATGAATTGTAAAAAAAAAAAAAACAGAGGGAAAAATCTTAATTTTTTAAAATAAAATTTAGGGGAGGAAAATATTGGAATTATAACGTTTGTAATAAGTTATTTCAATAATTTTTTCAAAACTTAATTTGTAAAAAAGGTAAAATCAATTTTTAAACATCAGAATGCAATCTTGAAGAATATAGAGTAAATTTATGTCATAAAATGTTTTGGGAGTGAATTTTATTTGACCATGTTTTTCATATTTTCATTTAATTAAAACAAACATTACTTAATTCTTCAAAAGACATGATTCTCCCATCTAATGATAAACACAGTGGTGGCCAAAACTGTGGACACTATTTGAAAGTTTCATATTTTTCAACTTTGTGTGATTACAGAATATATTAATTGCATATCAAATTAAACAGTTGTGTATCAATTTAAAAGTAATTTAATCTTTATGAGGACCACTGTGTGCAGATCGCTGAAGCCGTCTATGAGACCTAAGGTCCCATAAAATCTATATCCATGGGCACAACATCATCATCATGAAAGTAATTTAATGTAGAATTAAAAATAAATACAGTATTACAATATCTGTATTACGAATAAGTTATGCAACTAATAGTATGATCTGTCTTAGTTTTGCAAGTCTCATTGCAAGAGAATTGTATTGCACCTCATTTTTGTGATTTCTTTTGTTTGTTTAAAATTATTTTTGTAAATTTTTTATAAACATTTTTTTTATTTTTTTTATTTTTAATAGGTTTTATTTTTTTACTTTGGTTGTACACTAGATAGGTGGCGATCTAGCGGGCTACGGGCATCATATATTAATCATTTTAGAACACGAACAGGTGAATACGCAACACACTCAACAACAACCCAAAGACACCCGTTGCAAGGTTACATCGTACGCAGCGTTAGGACTGGTTGGCGCATTTTTATGGTGCACTCCTTACACCTTTTTTTTTTTTTTTTTTTTTTTAAATAAATTTAATATTTAATTTTATATTTAAATGTTTTTTAAAAAATTTAAAAAAAAAAATTATTAACAACAGAACACACAAGAAAACAAACACAACAAAAAAAAAAAAAAAAAACCTTCAAATCCACCCCCTGTAAGTGTAAGCTCAAGCAAAAAAAAAAAAAAAAAAAAAAAAAAAATACCAAATGATAATGGGGGGGGGGGGGGGGGGGGGGGGGGGGAAACAAACTATTTTATTATTTGTTTTGTTTTTTTTCCCCTTCCCCTCCCTAATAAATGTATGTATTTTCATTCAATTCAAAACATTAAAAAAAAAAAAATATGCTTTTTATGAGTACAAAAATTTTTTTTAATTTTTGAACACATTATTGTTCTAAATGAAATATTAAATCTATTTTGTTTTATTAAAATTTAAGTTGTTATGCAACTTCTGCCATTCTGTTTTTAGGACCCGTGTTATTTTGACTTTAGTGTGAGTGAAGTATTTGCTACACTGGGTGTTATTTGCATTAGCATTCTTGCAATAGAGTAGAAAATACTTTTTGCACATTTGCCCCACCCTATAAATGTCCTTTCACATCACTCATTGTTGGTGAATGACATTCAGTTATTATAAATAGAAAAGAGGAAAATAAATTCATCATAAAGGGCATTTTATGTTCCAAGTATTCTTTTTCTTTCTGTAATATATTATGATCCCATGCACAGATAGGTTTGAAATAGCAAATGCTTCAAGTTTCGTCTTCATCCAGGGTGTTAGAATAAAAGGAGTGAAGAGGGACTACTCACACTTCCATGGCGTTGACGGAGCTGTTGGGGCAGAAGTCCCCGACGCGCACGTGGCAGCTCTTGTGGCAGCGCACCCCGCAACCTGCAACAGGAGTGGCAAGACCCCACAATAAGATGCTCATTTTGCAATTGAAACTTATTTTATGAAAGATTTTAACAAAATACCAGTGTATTAGGAAATACATATAATTTTGAAAAAGTATGCGTTAACAAGTGTCAGCTGAACAGTGCCGATGATATTACGACTCGTTCTTGACTTTAATTTTATGAAGAACAATTTTAAATGTCAATGGGGACTTCCAACTCATTTTATCCTAAAGTCTTGGGGAACATTCATTATTGTCCAACTGAAGAATTAAAACACTAAAAAAAAAAAAGACTATTTTTCATTTCATTATGTTTTCAGTTACATTTTCACAAATTATGGGAGTTGCTGGAAAACCTGACAGCCAGGTGGCGGGTTTACACATCTGTATCCCTTAGTGGGTTAGTAGTGAATTGACAGTAGTCATTAAAATTCAGTTGAAAAAGGTGATTTCTGAAAATTAAATACTTACTTTTCTGCTGCAATTCCATGTGTTTCAGTTATAATATTCTTTCCCTACCCTTTCTCCTATGAATGTATTTATTCACAAGTCGTTCAGTTAAGTTAGTTCAAATGAATTGGAGTCCCTTTATTTAAAAATCAGGTATTTTTATGATATGCACTGAAATCAGGGGCATTAGAAGTGACCACTCACCCCTGCACTCGTACCCCTGCTTCCCTGGCCTGCGCGTGAGGGGGCGCGCGCACACGCAGCACACCACCGACCTGCAACACAACAACACACTCAGTGCAAGGCAGAGAGAACACGTTATGATGGAACACACGCAAGGCTTTTGAAAACAAAACTATTGAATAAAAAACCCCAAGTGGGCATTGACCTTAAAATGGCCTTGACTGAAAAGTTAAAAAGGAAAAAAAATATGCAACCAAAAGAATAAATATTTTATATAATTAATATTTTAGTATTATTCTTAATACACTTTTAATATTTCGCTTTTCTCTCTATCAATTTTTAAAATACATTTACAAATTCAAATTTATACTAATTATAGCGTGATTAAACATAATACATTTTTAAAAAAAATCTAATTTAAATGTGGATGTTACAATATTCTGGGCTGTATAATTACATATTACACACACAAACAATACTTGGTTCTAAACAATACATTTATATTATAAACTTAAATGTACATTTATTTAACAACAATATGTAATCAATAGTTTTTCGATTGTTCTAATTTAAATGACATCATTCCTAATTATCTCTCTGTGATGTTCTTGTAGATTTAAAAAATTGCAATAAATAGATAAATAATTAAAACTTCCCTAAATAAAGTACATAACCGTGAAAAAAAAAACATAAAAAATACTGGAAAAATCCCGCTTGGGTTTTTTCATGAAAAAAATGCTGCTACAAGGAGCATTTTACCCAAGGTAAACAGTGTGGACGCACATCATTGGAAAAGGATATGACCCGTAACCCAAGACATGACCAAGGCATATCAAACATAAGACGGGATATTATGGATAGAATGAAAAATTGATCAGAATGAAAACCTTGTTCATTGTAAATAGGTTTTTTTTAAATGAAGGGTTATTGGTTGGATTATATTAAGTTAAGAGTTTAGGTGGCATATTCTGCTATATTTAATTGCGAATGTAATGATGATGATCAAAACTGTAGTGGGGCGGGGAGTGGTCCAAGGGTAACTTGTTGATGAAATTTTCATGAAAATAATGGAGGGCTTTAGTCAATACTATTAGGCAAATTTGAGTGAAAAGGTACTTAAATTCAATAAAAGCTGCTTTAGATGGTTTATTACAATGGAGAGTGGCATCCAAAGGGGGGGGCGAAAAAAGGGTTCTATTAAAATAGGTTGCAGACAAGTTCCTTTGACATTATTTGTGCATTTATTAAACTTAGTAAAACTCATTGGTCATTACCTAACTGCCTATTTTTCTGAATAATATCTTAACAACATGAAACAAGGCAACATGAAAAGTTGATATCTTCAATTTTTCTTAAATCCGACTTGTTTGACCTTGAGTATAGGGGAGATTAAAACGTTTCCAAAACAACAATCATGACAATATTAAATCAATAAATGTAAATAATACAATTAATAGGTTTTTTACACTAATTGAACAACTAATTGTAATAATGAGTGTATACATTTCAGTATAATAATTTATTTTAAGCATTAAATGCTTAAAATTATGCTTAATTAAATTTCTGGTTTTATTTATGAATAATCAATAAATTGCATTTAATTATTAAAAGTGCGATTCTACATCTGGAAATAAGTTCAGTAAATAGATATATAACTGTCACCCAATTAATTTAAATGTAGAGAGAAAACTGTTTTTTAAAATTTGGAGAAATTTTTTATGAAGCACTTGACAAATTAGTAATGTCTTACTTTAGTGTATGTAATTTATTCAAATTTCTGTGGGTCACTTACAGCTTTACAGATATTAAGTCAGGAACAATTGCCCTTTAGCCTTCAAAGCCATGAAAGACTAAGGTTAAGATAATGTACAATCCCATAAACATAACCTTGAAATTATACAAGGTCAAACACGTCGGATTTCAGAAAAGGTGCAATTCCCTTTTTCTTATCTTAATACCACTAAAATATCCTGAAAATTATAGAAAAAGCATCCATAAAAAGACCTATATTCTATTTGGTTCAGTTTTAAAAAAATGTAACTCTTTTTATGACACTCCTTGTCACAGGACAGCCACACAAGGATTACCGGCTCAAGTATTAGAAGAGCCCTCACCAAGTGATGGGGCAAAGCAACCGACCTGCAGCGGGCGACAGGTTGCACGTGCACCAGTTTCATAGACACAACATTAAGTTATTTGCTGATTATTTTGCCGAGGACGGGAACTGTTCTTGGGATGGGGAGGTCCCGACTCTGACTGGAAAGTGGCAAAGAAGACTTCACAGACTGAGCCACTCCCCCCACATCTCAGTTTACTCTCGCACTGCTATTATGTTTAAATTCACTCACCCGGTGAGGTGCCTTGCCACGAAGACGTGGTCGTTGTAGATGTGCAGCTTGGCGCCCCGGGGCTTCTTCTTGAGGCGTGACCCGACACCCCCGGGGACCAGGTAGCGCCTGCAAGGGGGACAATAACGCATCACACATAGCATTCATTTTTAATACAATTGAAACTTATATTAAAAAAAAACATCTACCATGAAACTCTGTTTAAGGTGAAGTCGAAGCATTTCCTATTTGTTTTTATTATGCTAAAAATACACCTAACAGGAAACCCAAATTAGAAATACCAAAATTCTTAAAAATATTTACAACTATATATAATACAGTTTTTGAATGAAATTCATGAGGAAAATCAAATGGGAAATTAGCATATGTATACTGCAATGTTTTCGATGGTGATATATCGATCAGAATATGTTGCGATTGTATCCTTAACAGTTTTTACACTATGTCAAAGAGAGAGATGTTGATGTTTTTCACCGGAAAAAGTGAAATGGTCAGCAAATCGCCAAGTAACCCACATCTAAACATATACAAGTTCAATGTAAAATGATACATTGTATTCTTTAACCCTCAAATGCATGTTATTTTCATCTCAAAAAAATATATATATGCATCTTTAATACATATATATATTTATAATATTTTATCTTTTATGGGAAAAATACTGAAAAAAATTTAATGCATTAGAATTTAAATTATTTCAATTTTGCTAATAATGACTAGAAAACAACTTAATATTTTTGAAAATAATCCTTTATTATTAACTAATAATTAATTTTTCAAAACAACTTATTTGTATTTAGTACTAATATTATTATACTTTGAATACTTCCAAAAACATCATTTCACAACGATTCATAACCTTACTCTTTCATTTTGAATACACTTTTACTACTGTCATCTATGAGGATTATGAGTAACTCAAACTTCAAAATGGAATGATATGGATGAATAAAAACACCGATTTGTTGAGAGGGAGCTCTACTTTATTAGAACAAAGTGGATTATGTTACGTGTTGCCAAACGGCAACAGTATACACTAGAGGGTTATAAAGCATTGATTAAATATCAAAAAATGACCATTTACACAAGATGGTAATAATTTTCCTCGCTTGTAAGAAAAATGCATTGTAATTATAATTACACTGCTCAAAACAATGAGGGGAGCACTTTCCATTCTCTTAATAACTCTTTCAGTTCCAACATTTTATTTATTATTTTATAAATCTAAAATTTGCGAAATAGATTCATTATGGATCTAGAATGAAATGGTAAGAAAAACAGGGGGGGGGGGGGATCTTGTTTTTCTTTTCAATACTAAATTTTAAGGGGAAAAATTGGCATGATAACTTGAATCATTTTAACAATTTTTTCAATACTTTATTTCTTAAAAAAGTTTGAATTAATTTAAAACATCTTAGAATGCAAGCATGAAGAATTGAAGGTCCATTTATTTCATAAAAGTTTTTGGGAGTGAATTTTATTGAACCCTGTGTTTCATATTTTCATTTAATTGAAACAAACATTATATAATTCTTCAGAAGACATGATTCTTCCATCTAACGATACCTAAGTGTGATCTCAACTTAGTGAGAGAAAAATAATCTCAAGCTGGTGGATTCCAAAGGGAATCATGGGAGGTGAAAGGGCCATGCATTCCCCTCATTCTTTTGAGCAGTATTCAGGGTGGTAACAAAATCCTAGAAAAAAAGTTCCCTGATATTTCCTTGATTTCCCTGATACTTTAAAAAAAAATTCCCTGTTTTACAATTACGTAGAAAACATGCAATACACACAATTTAATCGCGATATCGCAGGAATTAGGACTTTCCAGATTATGGGATAGCCTTTCCAAACTTTTCTACATTCCCTAAAATCTGAATAAGTTTAGAGGAATCATGTGATCAGAAAATCATTTTATAACATAATTTCGTGAGAGAGATGGATCCTTACTCCAAGGTTCAGGCAAATCGAATCAACAAGATTTTTTTTTTTATCAAGTGCCTGTTAGTAGTGAACACAAGAAAACAAACCTACTGTTTAAGAGATCCAAAATAGAAAAAAATTCCCTGATATTTTGCAAAATTCCATGAGAATCCCCTGATATTTCCAGGTTGTGTTACCACCCTGGTATTGTATATATAGCGCGAGGGAGTTGTCCAAGGGAGGGGGGTGAGGTGAGGGGTGTAGTACCTGACGATGCCGTTCTCGTTGGTCTCGATGACGAGCGTGGAGTTCTCGTGGACGAAGGTGGCCGCGCTCACCCCCGATGCCTCGCTCAAGCTGCTGCGCGTGCTGCCTGCATATGGAGAGAAGAGTTAGGAGAACTCAAGGACTTTTACAGAAAAATTCAAGGACTATATAGCCACATTTTAACAATCATTTTTATACAATTAAATATGTGGAAAACCAATGAAGGTTTAAGGCAATCAATATCACTGCTGAACGAAAGAATCGCAACCCATTGACTCCATACTTGGCAACAAAACAATTTTAATAAACATTATAAAAACCAGTTAAGTTAAACTAAATTGAAACAAAGGTAGAAAGACTTAATTAAATGCCGCAGACCGAATACACCGCTCGCAGCTTTGCTTCTGCTGGTCCGGCCCAAGAGTGAGCTAGTTCGCATTTCCGGGCTTGTTTTGGTTTCCTCCCACTCACTCTTTCTTCACTGGGCTGGAGCCACTACGATGGTGGCTGAAGTAGCTGCACTAGAGCTACCAACATTCGCAGTCCGGCTGTGCTCACATCATGGCTTAATGCCGATGCCACAATCACCATCTAGACAACTGCACTGCTCTCAGTCAGTAAAATGTGCAACCAGTCATGATCATCAGGATTTCTCAACCCAAGACCGTTGAAAATACATTTTTCACTCATTTTGTGAAGTATTCATTCAAGACAATCAATCACCATAATACTTGAAAAATTTCACAAAACAGGATTTATAAAATGCAGCTCCGCTTGGCACACACTATGAAGAGAATGCTTTTTCCGCATTTCAATCTCTACTACAGATATGGTGAACAAAATATTTTATTCATATTCCAGAAATTATTCATGCTTATTTGGCGCAAAAAAGAACAATAAAAATGCTCAAACAATCAAAACAAAAACTTATGGGCTAGAAATATGGTTACAGTTATCGAAAGATACCCATCGCTGGCTAATTTATTTTTGTTTAAACAAATTACATACAATGCTGTTTATAAAGCTTTAATATTTAATAAAATTAAAATTGGTGTGAATTTAAAATATTATTTATACATTAATGCTTATTTTGGGCTCGTAAAAATGCTTTCGGCAAATGTCTGGGCTATTTTAAAAATGTCGAGCACACTGGGCATCAACCCAGCCTACTTCTATAAATCTAATCGCAATTTATTTTGAAGACCATTGCAATGAACTGATTGAATTCATTGTAATGTAAGAAACGGGAATAAATAAACGCATTGCATAAACAACATATTTTGTGAACAAACGAATAGACTAAGACAAAGTGAAGACAGGCTAATATTTAAAATGGTCTACTTTAAACAGATCGTCAAAGATATTCTGGTCAGCAGCATTTACTTGGAGAAAGTTAACAAGCAAGTTCACCCCTCTTTTTTTAACTACTTATTTGTGCATGTATATACTAGTAAAGGGTTTAATATTTTGAAACTTTAAACATGGATTTTTAGGTTTTGCAATAATTTTAATATATAAAGACAATCAGTTGGTGTCGTTTATGGATGACACCCCTTTCTAACATTATTTCCCTCTAAACCTACAATAAGCTGCTTAAGTCCAAGATCCTGATAGGTGAAGACAAGATTTTAGTTTTGCAGATGGTCCCCCAGGCCGAGGTGGGTACAGAATGGATTTTTCACATGCTACACGATCATGTAACGTTTTGATTTTTTTAAAACTATTCCCATCCTGTCCACTTGGATGGGCAACAGTATTTTCAACCAACACAATGAGCAAAGGGGCTTTCTAAAACCCCACAAAAATGTTTTTAGGGTTATCCAGGGCATTTCAAGTACAAAGAAAAAGGTATCTTAAAGTTATGATTAGCTTTTTCACTAGCTGACTGTCAACATCATAGCATTTACTTTTAGTGGGACTAGAGGCAGTGACAGGTTTTAAGAACCAGGGGCCTTAGGCACTTGACATTTGCACCCCCCCCCCAATTTCGAAGCTGGAATTAAATTTGGAAATTAGCGATTTTTCACAAATTTTGCAATTTTTGAGGCCGTCAAAGCTTGGCGATTTTTATCTAGTTTATCATTTAAAGGGGCCCCTTCCTAACTGGGCCCTTTGACCCAGGCTTTGTAACCCTAGGCAAAAATCTGGCACTAACTAGAGGCGAGTTTCACTCCTTGTTTTTACAAGGAAAAGAAAACAAAAGTTAAACAAGGAATCTTAGGATTTTTAGGGGGTTTAGTTTTTTTAAAAGGGATGAGAATACCCTGGCTTTTTTAGAATAACTGAGCATTGAGGCACATACAAAGCATATGCTAGTAAAATGCTTTATTTTCTGAAACAATCGGTTAGAAATTGGATACCGATGTTAAAGCACATTTAAAGAATTTCAGTTTGGACACGCTCACTGAATGTGTGCCTGAGGGCTGCTGTTTTTTTTGTTTTGTTTAATAATTTGGTTTATAAGGTATATACAAAGACTGTTGTATACACTAGTATACAAGTCCAGCATTCAGTAACAATCATTGGAAGTTGGATACAGAAGTTTAAAAGGATATTTAAGCCTGGCCTTCCCTCCCTTGAGTCTGTGACTGGAGGCCACTGTTTTTGGGTTTTTAATGACTTGGCTTATAAGGAGTACACAAAGCATATAAGAGCATGTATATACACTAGGGGGGGGGGGATGGATACGATGAGTGCAAGAAGGTGGATAAAGATATTTTTATAACAATATGCAAAAAGTAAACTTTTTTTGTATGATATTCATTCAAAAATCGTTTCGAAAATGACACTTTACGTGCTTGCGTCACACACAGTTGCGAAAATGGGAATTTAGGCACTAGTGCCAAAAGAAACTAGTGCCGAAAATAAGAGTATCTGATTGGTAGAAAAACAAAATGATGTCACGAGTATACCCATGGAAACTAAATGGTCATGAAACTCGCTTATTTCTATTGGTTCATTACTTTTGCACTTTCTAATATCTCCATGGAAACTACAAGTTCTACAAAAATTATTAAAGGAAATTAAATAAAACAAAAGTAAGAACAAAAATTTCACGCTTTTGCACTTTTGCTTAAATAACTATTAAAAGCACATTCAAAGGAAGTGTGTCCCGAGTGTGACTCACCGAGCATGTGCCTGGGGGAGGCGGGGTTGCTGCGCTCGGGGGAGCGGGAGCGCAGGGAGAGCCTCCTCCGCAGCGCCCCCAGCACACCCCTCTTCCTCCCTCACCCCCTACTGGGCGCTCTTCTTCTCCTCCTTCTGCTGCTGCTGCTGCAAGAGAGAGAGAGAGTTATTATTTATGGCAAGAATCGGACAACGCGGTAAAATTGCACCGGATTTCATAAATCGGGTTTTCAAATCGAGTTTTTTCATAAATGGAAATTCAAGGACTTTCCAGACTTTTTGTATGATTGGCTTATTTTTCCATACTTTTCAAGGCATAGAAAATGAAAATTGAAATTCAAGCACTTTCAATGTTTTCCAAACCACGTACGCACCCTGATAGAACATTCTTTCCTTAAGCTCTTCATTTGTGCTTGAAAGTCAAATTAATACACCTAGTTCTACATAGTTCTAGATATCTACCTAGTTCTACATATTTGCACCTTAAATTTTTCTAGTTTTATTTATTTTCTTTTTCAAAAACTCAATAACTATTCCTTATCATTTTTACTAATATTACTTGCAGTTCAAAGGAAGTCATGTCATATTCCTCACTCAACAATAGAAGCAAAACATTGCATGTATATAACATTAAAATAATATATCATCTTACAAAACAAAACTACACCAAATTATTTTTAAATACCATTTAAAAAGAATGCAACAAAAAAGATTGGATCAAAAGGAATAAATAGTATTAAAATTATGTAAAAATAAATGTTTAAATTTGAATCAATATTTAGGTCAGCTTGTAAAATAAGTTATCTTCTGCCTCTCTCTAAACAAATTGAATAAATGTTGACTGTGAGTATTTGTTCTTCAAGAACCATGCACATCACTCCTGATACGCGTTGGATGCTTTCAGTTAGTACATGAAAAAAACTTGCAAACAAAGAGACCCACAATGGTGAATAGGTGCACTTGCAAGTATAATTATCGCATAAATTCTTTCAGCAACATGCAACGACCATGCAAACCATTACAGGTAAGAACTCTGTTTAGTGGTAAACGTTAAAAGTATAATCCCAAACACAATGCAAACTATTGAAGAATCTTATTTGATACATACTAGGATGTTATTCAATACTGACTTATATCACAAAAATATAAATATTTTTTTTATTTGTATGAAGTTTCTTGCAGGATGATTGAGTGGTGGTGACCATCCCTTAAGGTTTGGATTTGTGTGTTTTACATATCAGAAATTTAGCAACTTTTAAAGAACTATCTTGTTTTACTTTTTTTTTGTTGGCAAACTATCTCATTCTATTTAAACTTACATATCCACTATGTTTTACCTTATCCACACAGTTAAAACTGATGTCATTGACATTAAAACAATACTACAGGTTCAAATATTTGATACATACATTTTAAAATATTGGCCACCACCATCAATATTTACCTAATAATAATGCACGATGAGATTTCCATTTTTCAAGTAAATATTATTTAAGATAAACTAAAGTCATAAAGAGTAAAAGTGATAAACAATTAATATTGTGGTAGTAAGGTATAATGCCAATGGACGGTGCTGGAACTTTTTGCGATTGGGAAAATCCCTCTCTCACCCTGAACTGAAAACAGGGGACCAGCCGCCGCAGTCGTTTGGCGAGGTGCTGGTTGAATAGTCTTCTGGGGCTCCATGCCATTGTTTATTTGTCTGAATAGTCAAGTTTTGTGCTTGAAGCATCTCCTTCCGTCTCAGTTCCCACAATATTTTAATAAATGGATGCATTTAAAATACTTACTACATAATGAACATAGCATTTCATTTTACACGAGTTTTAAAATTTAAACAATAAAGGAGTTATTTGAGTTGACTTTGTTTTATTTTTATTGTAAGCAGACATCTCAAATGGAAGAATGAATGAATAAAGAAACTAAATAAAAACTTGGACCAATGGTGGAGTGGTCTCTCTGTTACCCTTGTGGTGGGGGGAGGGGGGCGCGCTGCTCCGGGGGGAATCAGGGCTGAGGCCGCTTTCCGGCTGCAAGAGAGAGACAAGGGTGAAATCACACTCTGGGGACATCACACTTACAAAGAGCAACAGTTATTTCTAGTAAGACAAACAAAAGGGGAATGTAAATCATGGTGGCATGCATTCCAACCCATTTTTATTTAAAGTTAACAAGAAAGTCATAGTCCACGATAAGGTGTAGAAATGAACATTATCAAGGGGATTATCAACATGATTTTCAGGACATGGCCATCCTTTTAAAGTTGCTGGACCACAAAGTAGGACCTGACCCCATGCTGCAGTAATGTATGGGTAAAAATATGAGTCTAGTGTCACAGCACCTAGCCTAACTTTTGTGCCCTAGGAATCAACATTCATTAACATTCAAACAAACATTTTGAATATTTTAGTTATTTCAATTGTAGAAGTCATACTTGTGAAAAACATCACTTAACCATTGAACAATGAATTACTCTCCAAAATGAGTTATCATCCTACATAATTTTTCCCCTTGATAAAGTAAACCTATTCAACGGACCAGGATAAACACTGAAGAACAAAAATGAATTTTAAAATTGCTTTGGAGAAGGGCTTTCAATAGATATAAAATATTTTTGTACATTCTACTACCATGCTCTAAAAGAGTGACCATCATAGCATTATCACATGATTCGTACAATGTAAAATATATATTTTATTTATTATCAACAGCAGATTACTTACTTTTAACATTTTGTGCAAATAATCAAATAAACCTAAACTATCCTCTCCAAAATTTTTTAAATAAGGAAAGCAAAGACTAATTTTGAGATACAGTATGATACAAAAATGAAAAAGAAAGTAGAAAATATACCTTCATTATAAAGCTGAATAACAGTAAAACTGAAGTGCAGAAAATGGTTAGAACACTTTTTATGAGTGCCAGGAAATAAATTATTACTTTTGACAAAAGATCATCACATACAGATTACATTTAACAAAATAATAAAGATCCATTTATGGAAAGTATATTATTAAAGTGATATGCCAAGTTAAAATTTTATCAACTAATATTCTAAACATAAGCAGATCAACAGATAAATGCAACAGTAATCAATTCTTAAGATCAAGATAAAAAGCTACGTTGGGGAGCGCGTGCATCCTACCTCCCCCACTTCCTGCCAGTCCCCGCCATTGTCCAGAGAGACCTGCGCACAACAAAGAGACACAACTAGACTCACCTCAGAGGGGAGGACAAAAGGGAACATGCAAGAGAACTGGAAATTCAAATAGGGATCATGCTGATTTAAGATGTATAAAAAACATCCAAACACAGTAAAACTTTGTATGGGGCGACCACTGAATATTTTACCAAAAATGAGGGCGCTAAGAATTGAGGGCCGCAGCCATTGTGGGAAGTTAAGAATCGTAAAAACATTTTCAAAATAAATTATACTGCAACAAACTTTTCACAAAATACTCTTATATTTGGTTACATATATGAGAGGCACAAAATAGGCATGATTTTGTTGTTGAAGTTTTACTATTCAAGGAACATTCTATTTTACATTGATTTAAATAGTTTAGTCATGCTAAGATACATGCAAGAAACACAAAATTCAATAATATCTAGGAAGTAAATTTTAAAAGAAAGTTCCTAGTTTTAAGTTTCATGCTCAATGACTAGTCATTTTTGTGGATAGAAAAAGAAAATGTGAATGAATTTTAAATGCAAAGATGTGCATAAACTAGAACAGGCACATAAAAGATCCATCTAAAAAGAAGAAACGACAAGAGATCCAGACAACGTACCTTGATGTTGGATTGAGGATTCTCCTATTTCGCGATGCATGCAAAAAACCACAGTGAAATGAATAACACATGGGGGAAGTGCCACAGAACAATTACTTAATATATTACTTAAAATATGGGAGAAATCACATGTGCTGCTTATCTCTGGGGAACTAAAATACGCAATTGAGTGTAAAATTTCATTGGATGCTTTGAAATAATAGAAAATTCTTCAATCAGAACTGTGGTAAAATGAATGACAAGGAGAGCCCAAATATTTCATCTCAATTGTCAGGAAAATGCAAAGATAGTAATTATTTAAAAATATTTCAAAGTAACCATATTTGTTAACATGCACTAGCATATAATTTATGTATTTCCTCTAGGAAACACAATAGTAAACAATTTATGACAATTTCAAGTGGAAAAAGAGAAAAAAGCTATTTCATTTTATTCTTTAAGGGCAAATGACTGGGCCTAAACCAGAGAGCATTTGTGTTAATCTAATGGAAAAAAAATATTTTCTAGGCCACAGTTCTCCCGCTGTATTGAATATTTCTTAACAAACGTTTTTTCATGTGATAAACAGGAACTATGGCCGACTTACAGAGCTCTACAATCCTACTGTTTCAGAGTTCGAATACTTTATAAATGTTTAATAAATAATTTTACCAACTAATTTTAGTTTTTGCTTTCTGATAATTTTAAACAGAACGCAGAAGGTATTCAGGGTGCTCTACAAGAGAAGACCCCGCAGTGGTCAGCCTGTCTGGCCTGGGAATTTATACGCGTTTTGACAAGCTGCTAGTGCCAAGTTTGCTTGTGAACCTAACTGGGGCTCTAATAGCCAATGCATTAGGTCCATTCTTATGCTTTGTAGGAGACTACTTAGCTGTAAGATCATGATGAATATTGTACGAAGGAACATTATTTTGCTATTCTAACAAAAACATGGATAGTTATTTCATTTGTTAAGCTTAGAGAAATATCTTTATAAAAATCATCGTAAGTTAGGGTATGAAATGAGCAGGTGCACCTCATTTTCCCTGCAGCGCCCTCACATTCGCAATTTAGGAGCACACAGGTGGAGTGCACCTAACCGAAGAAAGTACAGTTTTATGTTTGAAACGATCTCAATGTCCACCCCCCCCCCCCACATGAGTGGTGGAGATCTTGTCGATGCACTACTGTAGTGCAGTACGTACTCACCCGGTGCACGCTGTGTATGATGAGGGTGCTCCTGGAGGTGCCGGAGGGGGAGGAGCCGAGCTGCGCCAGCGCACGCCCCGCCACGCACGCCGCCTCCTCATCTGCAGCACAAAACACAAGAGGGGGAGAGATCAGAATGAGAACATAGAAATATGGGATGAGGTCCCCTTCACATGAAGGGGCTGGGACTTGCATTTTATGGGATGATGCAACCTTCCCTAAACCTGATTCACCATCCGTAAGGGAGACTTATTCATGAATCAGTTTGTAACTGTAGAAGGAATGTGGCAAACAAGATTATTTATTCATTCTTTTGCGATGGTGCACCACTCATGTGCAAACGTTATTCAACACCAATGCTAGATGGGATTCATTTCCTGTTTAAATACTGTCATGAAAACTAATTGCTGTGTGTGCTCAAACCTTCCCATATTTATGGCAATTTAAAATATTAAAAAGCTATTTTGAGGGCAGGTTGAAAAAAAATATAACTCAGCGGCGTGTGGCTCTAAAAGCACCCCTGCAGCAAAAGAAAGGGAAGGGGGAGGAAAAAAAGAGAGAAGAATAAAGCTCACCCCGTGCGCCCGGTGGTGCCTCTTGGGACACGAGGATGGCGGGGGGCGGGCGGATAACGGGGACCCCCTTGCGTCCCTTCTTCTGCTTCTCCGTTCCGTTGCCAACGACAACGGGCTCAGCACCATCACCCTTGCCACCCAACTCCGGTGTGGTTTTTCCGTTCTCCACAGGGGTCTCCCCCTTTCCAACATGCAAGTCAAACTTGGTTATGGGGCGGCCGTTCGGAGCATGCACATCAACATCCTGTTCCTGTCCTCCTTCCGGCTGCTCCTGCTTCAGACTCGGGTCAAGTGCATCGGGAAGTGGATCCACCACAGGGTCAGTATTTGGAGAATCAAGTGATTCAAGAGAATCCACTTGTGGACAACATTCGGAGCCTGCTCAACCATTGGGTCATAGGGAGCAGACAGCTCAACTAAGTCTCCCGTCACGTCTTGCACATTCGGGGTGTTATCCGCAGCGTGGCACTCCTCATGCACCTTATCAACGGGCGTCTCCTCCGTGGCATGCAAGGAAGGGTTAGGGTTAGCGTTCGCATTAGGCATTGTTTCCAGAGGAGGAACCAAACTACATTCTGAAAGGACATGCAGAGAGTAAAGGAAGTGCTATAATACTAAGAGGCGTCAAATAAAAAGGGGAAAGAGATATTCAAAATGATTTCTTGAAAATAAATAGTTAATGACTTGTGTTAAACCAGTAAATTCATTTTTAGAATTAAGTTAAAACAGTTATACAATAACCAGGTTAAGTATTCCAAAATTTACACCCAAGTAGCACAAATAAGTCGAAAAAAGCTACATAATTGTTTTTTATGTGGGACGACAACAACAAATCACCGTAACTCACTATCTACTATTTAATTACTATTTTTATAACTCCTGTTAGTTTTAAAGTTTTTTAAATCATAACTATGTTAGACTGTCATCCCCCCCCCCTAAAAAAAATGCATTCAATTTTTGTGGCAATAAATGGCCAGTGTTACTTGGGTTTGAAATAAAAGAAAAGCCCATGCAAAATCAAGATCATGCAGCGTGCAAGCAAAAATTTTTTAAAAAATAAATCCAAAATAAGGCAAGTTGTTAATGTATTGTTTTGGTAATACTCTTTACAGAGTAACTCCAGTTCAATGATTTAGCCTCGGAGGAAGTGTATAAAAAAGTTATAAGATTTACAACAATAACTTTCCACACACTATGAAAACATTGCTAATTTCTCAGGTAACACATGGTTTCTTAGGTAATTTTCTTAACAACACAATATTTTTTTTTTAAAAAAATTATTACTCTTAACAGTTACAAATAGAATGTAAGGTCATAGGAAAACATAGGAAACAGAACACAAAGGACGGTCAGAATAGAATCCTGAGAAAGAGCTTTTCACTTTAGCGGAATAACATGTCGGTTGACCTCTACAGAAATGTTCCATTCAATTCTTGAATATCATTAGTCCAAAACATATTTTTAAAATATTGAAAAAATTAATGCAATAATTCATAATGTCTACTAAATGAAAAAAATGTAAAAACTGTTTTAAAATTAAACTGTCCTCAGTCTATGGGAAAATGTCATTATTAATGGAATTTTATAAATTAATCTTAAATGAAGTTCTCTGAGAAATATCCTTCATGCTTTTTAAATATAGTAACACTTACATTGTTGATGTTGAGACAGGAAATTATAACAAAACAGAACAAATAAAGATTTATTGATTTCAAATGTAAGCAAGACTACACTTTGAAAACAACGTTGAACACATTTTAGGAAGCTCAAACATTTCATTGGACACAAAACATCATTTACAAAAGTCTTAGTGGTCTAACAACAGGAAACAAGGCACAAACAACAGTTTATGGTGGAAGGAAGAGAGAGTGTGCTTCATACAGAGAAAAAGAGTTCTCTTATGGTTTATACAAACAATTATAAAAAAAAAAAACCCAAACAGAACAGCTTTAGAATTACACTGCTTGGCACATTCGCTTGATCTGCGATGTTTTAATATGGATCTAGGATGTTTTTCTGTTTAACCCTTTCAGTCCCAGTGATGCCATTTGGCATCATCACTTTCAATATTTTTTTTCCTAAATTTTTATGCCCCGTTATGACATCCAACACACATTATTCGATTCTTCACACTCTGTTCTATTAGACAATATTTTACATTAATCTCAATAGAAATCAGAACTTCTATTTTTTTCATTCAGAAAATAGCTAACAAGCGTTTCACCTGATTTTTGAAAAGTTCACTTCAGTTCCTCATATTTAAAACACAATTTTAACTATTTCGGTTAAAATAATTATTAATTTTTTTTAATAATATGGTCAGATACCTCAAAATATATAACTCGAAGGGTTTTTAGGTAATATATATATTTTTATTTTTTTGTTTTCCACAGCTAAAAAATTTTGGCATTATTTCAAAAACCATATAAAAAATTAAAATGAATTTTTTTCTTATGGAAATCTTATATTTGACCTGGAACAAGCTTATTTTGTGAATATCAGATGTTTCTGTAGTGTAGTAAATTTTTGGGACTGAAAGGGTTAAACATGAGACATGAAAGAGAGGGTTGTCGTATCCCAGTGTTTCCACTATTTGGGGGCAAATCATAGTTTTCCACCGGGTCAGACAGTGTATTTCCTCCAGAGCTGCACTGACTCCCACACATAAAACAAATAAACTGTCCCACAACATGGAGGTGCTTGAATGACACAGTGCTGGATCGATCCACCTCACAGAAGAGGAGGAGGAACGAGCAGACGGACAAAAAGGAGGGGGTTTTAGTTAAAGGGTCTGACCTTTGTTCGTCCTCTGGATGGTCGTCGTGGTGATGAGGGTCCCTTGGGCAGTGACCCGGCTGTTGGTCTCCACGCGCCCCGCCTCAGGGAACACAAACTGAAACAAGGAGGGATGTTGTTAGACAAACTGGACTGCAAAGAAGAAGTCATATTTCAAAAGAAATATTGTAGTTTATTTAGAATATTCAGAACTTAGAGTGATTTGAAACGATGCATGTCATTTCAGTCTTTTGTCTTTGTGCCCTTTAATCTACTTTTCAGCATGGATACTTTTCATTTGGGCATGACCTTGAGGTACTGTTGTTTTAAAATTGAATTCACGGAGATTTCTCGGTACGATAGAAACTTACATTTAAATAAAATACTCAAGTATATCCATAAAGTGTTCTTTTTAAAATGTATGAATGATTTGAATATTTGAACAGCATAAGTCACCATTCTTTCACATTAGCTGGAAAAGCAGTTGGATTTATTTTTATACTGTTCAATTGGTTTGGTTTAATTAACATTAAGTTACACAAAGGCTGTCACTCAAAGGCAACTTGCAGCACACTGCAACTTGCAGTACTATGTTTTCCCCCTTCAGTACTCTTTATTTCATAATGTTGGGAAGATAACTAGAGAGACATTCAAGTTAAAATGTACCAAATTTAAGACTTTCAAAATTTAAACCCATAACTAATTTCATACAAATACAAATTTGAAAAAAAGTATTTAAGAATTTATCACGCTTTTTGTAGAAGAAAAAAGTATTTTAACAAAAATAAAAAAATAATAACTTGACTACGCAAGAGAAGTCTTGCACTTACAGAGATTTCTTAAGCAACATCGCAGTTCCTTTAAAATATTTAGAATTTATAGTGATTTTAAATTAGGCACGTCATTTTAGTCCTTTGCCCAAGCCCTTTAATCTACTTTTCAGCATGGGTTACTTTTTATTGACCTTGGGATACTATTATTGTTTTTAATTTGAGTGATTTCTTGGTATAATTAAAACTGCAATTAAAAAAAAAATACCAAAGAATATATATTCAGTAGTTTCTTTTTAAATGTATGGTTTGAATATTTGAACAGTAAAAATTAACATTCATTTGAGGGATGCAGACACATAAACCTATCACTGACAGGCTTTCCGGCAACACGCACAAGTTTCAAAAATTTATAAATTTAATAATTTTATTACGTTTTAAAATTCAAAATATGAAGGAGCCAAAAAACATAGCCACTACAACCATATATGTATATTTTAAAAGTTAAAGAAATTAAAGTTTCAGTTCACTTTTTTAATTTAAAATTTAAATGTAATGCAGAGAATTTAAGTTTACAATTCAGTCAATTTGCGTAGGAAAAACCATTTGGATTTGTTTTCCCAAAATTTAAAAAGGATTTATTCAATTAAATTTAAAGCAGAGGGAGAAGGGCATTTTGAACAATTTTTGTTTTTTTTACACTCAATGCACTTCATTACTTAAAAATAGGCAAATCACTCAAGAGACATTCAAATCAGAATGTACCAAAAATTCAATACCTGATTATATAACAAAAACAAATAAAGTATAGACATTAAACAGCACATAACTAACTTTCTTTTAATCAACTATAATTTTGACCATTAATGTTGAAAACATTATTAAGAAAAAGTATTTTGGCTGGTTAAATTAATTATACTTTATACATATTTTTGCGATACAACAGTTTAAAAAATTAATATTATTACATTCTAAAGCATAATATTTACAATTAAATAATTAACGATAATTTTTACTTTCAACTAAATTTTCAATGTGTAGAAAAATATGTTTGGTAATTATATACAAGGTAGCAGAGACATATTAAAAAAAAAACTAGGACATTTCTTAATAACTTTGTTGCCAATAAAAAAAAGCTGAACAATTATGCCTAATTCTACAATTTGCCATGGTCATTTATGATTCAAAAAGCACCAGACCAAATACTAAATATAATAAGTAAGTAATACTACGCTGTAAGCGTCAAGTCTATTACAAAAACAATTTAAAAAATCAATTTTGTTGATGTTTCACAAAGTAACATTTAAGATGGTCTGGATGTTGCATATTATGTGTAATGAATACATGCAGTACATAAAATAGACTATTAAAATATTTAAAATACAGCAACACAAAGCAGATACGATGAGTGATTTTCTCAAAATATTAACTTTTTACAGTTCCTACAAAACTTAAGTTTCACAGATTAATAATATTTAAAACACTAAAACAATATATTTCTTATTTATTGAAAGCTAAATCCCCAAGAGCTATTTGTTTTATTGATGCTTTAATTCCGAGATGATGTTGATGAAAAAAGTTGGTAACATATATAAAATGGTACAAAAGCAAAATCTATAAATTATTTTATGATTATAAAAATACATAAAAAAAGTCAAAACATTTTTTTAAATAAAAAAGTTGTAAAGATAAAACAAATCATTACTTCTTATAATACAACTTAATTTGTTTCTGTGACACATTTATGAAATTTCTTGTGCAGTTGAGAATTATGTTTAGGGACAATAATAGCATTTCATGTGACAGTGATGCATACATATTATTATTAGTCTTTGTGAGCATTAAATAATTAAAAAAAATATTTTCATGAAAAAAATTACTAACTATTATTAATCTACAACAGAGAATTCCTCGTAATTAACTTCAAATCATCGATTATTGTGTTTCTCGAATCCCTTTACACTAATCATGCTCATACTTAGATACACTATTAAAATCAAAACCTTCTTTGGCAAGTGGAGACTGTGTTATGCGTTTGTTGAAAGTTATCTCAAGCAAAAGTGTTTTTGTTATGCCTCAACTTTGCAACCCCTTTGCTCTAAAGGTCGCTTTGGAAAGCTCACATTCATGTAAAAAGAGTCAAAGGGGTGAATGCCTTAGGAAAGTCCACTGATGATTTGTATCTAGGTCCAAAGGCAAGCGGACAAAAGTGATTTATGTCTTTCAAAGAGAACAAATATTTAACATTAAAGAGAAATAGGAAATGCAGTAGTTTAAAAGAATCCTCTAGAACAACTTTATTGATTCAATTAATGATACATTATGCATGATTAAGTGGCAATACACCTCTTGTTTTAGTTTAAGTCCCTTCATTACAAAGTCTGTAAGTTATTAGATCGCAGGGGGGGTCACTCAAAGGGTTTGAATGGTTTTTACCACCCCTGGTAAAAAACGGTATTTACCATCCAAGGAAAAAAATCTGTTTCCCGCCAGGAAAATTATTTTAATTTTAGGTTTTAATAAATATTTATCATGGATATTTCTAAAAAAATGACAATAATTCCTTAATTATTTTACATCTATGGAAATATGACAGTCAATTACTTCTATTTTGTTTGATATTTAAGTGTTCATGTCATTCATAAACATAAATAATTATT
This sequence comes from Hylyphantes graminicola, assembly GCA_023701765.1. Lineage (NCBI taxonomy): Eukaryota > Metazoa > Arthropoda > Arachnida > Araneae > Linyphiidae > Hylyphantes > Hylyphantes graminicola. The sequence continues at coordinate 65,299 of CM043111.1, forward strand.
AAAATATTGTGTATGATAAATATTAGGTGGCTTTGGCAAACTGTAACAGCTATAGTGGGGAAGGGACAAAACGTGTGTGCTCAACAAGGGATCCATCCATCAGACAGTAGCACAATTGGAATGACAGCCATATTACAAAGATTAGGATGCAAACAAAAAGAAAACTAATAATTACTTTCATATAAAACTTTTCAATTAATTCCAAAGAATTTCCCAAATAATATATATCCAAATAGAAATGTATTTCCTGGTGGGAAATATTAGTTTTAGAAGGTAGAAACACCCAACCCTGGTCGCTCTGTTGAGGCGCTACTGTGGATACAAAATGGGTTCGATGATGGGCTGCCGTAACTACAGTGCCATCAGCAATGAATTGGACAATTTTTGTCCCGAAATAATCTATCCTGCAGTATATTTTCACGTAGTACCCCATGGCCCCAGTCATTACACAAATAAACATGAAATACTACTCCTAGTCCCTAAACATAATTAAGAACTTCTCAAAAATTTTACTACGTGATAAATGTGTCACAGAGATAAATTTAGTTGTATTTGAGAAGTTAGGACTTTTTTTTTTTCAAAAATATTTATAACCAACAACCATAAAAAAAAAAGATTCTGGGCTTTGTACCATTTCATTACGTGTCCCCAATACTTTGCATTAATTATATTTCAGAAGTAAAAAGTGTCCATAGAACAGTAGATCTTAATGATTGAAAGTAGCTTCAGGTGAACAGTACGCAACTTCAGTTAAATTTTTCACAATTCCATGATTAGTTGTTAAAAATTGATTTATAGAAAATAATCACCTGGCCCATTCAAAGAAAACAGTTACATCGAATTGGCTATTAAAGGTAAACACTGCCAAGTTAATATTCATATAAAAAGACTTAAAAAGGGATTCTCCAGGAAACTAAATTCATGATTTCGATAAATTATCTAAGACCAAAGCCAAGCAGAAAAGACAGATAGATTATGTCTTTCAAATGAACAAATACTTAATAATAAAGTCTTGGGGAAAATTAATGAAATAGAACTTTCATTAAGAACATAGTTGTAAAGATTGATTCCATTTATGACATCATAAATTGTGCACAGTGGAGTGGTAACACACCTCTCGAGGTTCAACATGGTTAAAAAACATGCACTCAATTTCAGCAATTAATAAACCTTTACAAGCACTCAAAGAAATGAGTTGGTAATTAAATAATACGGCCCTTATATGAGAATGTGCTTCTGGAATATATTTCTCGATTATTAAAAGCTATTTGCTCTATTGACATTCGATTTTGTTCCCGAGACGACATTGTTATAAAAAAGCTGGGGACACATAAAAAAATAACAAAATGTATTCAGTGTTAGATGGTTGTTGGTTATCAAAATACATTAAACAGTTTTGAAAAAAAAAAATTCTAAGTTACAAATATAAAAAGTCAACTTCTGAATGCAACTGAAGGTACAACTGAGTCAGATAACAGAATTAATCGCGGTGACAAATTTATGATCCCGTACATTTGCTTGAGAATTATGTGTTTAGGGACAATAATAGCATTTTATATATAGTTGTACAGTTAAAGCCTGTTAACGCAAACTGGAAGGGAGCACTGAAGCATTTCATGTTAATAGAATTTCATGTTAACAACCCATCAATAATTGTTTTACATTAAACCAGTGAATAGTAAAAAAAAGCCTTTAAAAAAGTATTCCAATTTTATAATGTACATGTATACAATTAGTAATTCAATTAATAAAATTTATTAAGAAAACTACACACTTTAGAAAAATTAGGTTGAATTTCTTTTAAATATTTTGCTTCATTTGTTCTTTCAAACTTTAAAATACATGCTAAGGAAAAAAAAGGAGCCAAATTCTGAACTTTTTTTTCTGTTCGGGTTAAGCGGGATTTCACCTAAAATGATTTTGCGTTGCGAGACTTTCAAAGCATCGGCTCACAGCTCTTTTGACCGGGAAATGCTTTCGGTTCCTTTGAAGCGATTTTTCCTATTAAGCAAGTTAGGGTAAAATAAGGTGCGATTGCATTACAATAATGTGACAGTGATGCATTAATATATTAAGTCCATGTGAGCATTTAAAAAAAATATCCCAAACACTAAGCATAACCGAGGTGCGTGGCACAGTGAGTAGGTAGTACTTGCCTCCAGGGTGAGTGTGGCGTTGGGGGGGAGGGTGTCTGCGCCCCCCATGCTGGAGAGGGGCACCACCTGGCGCTGGCGGGGGTGGCGCAGCAGGTCGCCCACCTCCACCATGCACAGCCCGACCAGGTCATCTGCAACAACACACTCCGCTTTAAAAAACACTTATTTCATGAGTGAACAAACAATTTATTAAATGTTCTTCATATTTGTGTACTGTCCATACATAACTGAAATTCAATAAAATGAAAGAGATTAAATGATGAAATCATAGGATAAAATCTTACTAAGACCATTTTAGCTTCAACATTATGTCTATAACGTATAGGCATAGCCAGGAGATTGTTCCAAAGAGGGGGAATAAAAAAAGTTGCCAACTTTTGCCCATGGAACAGTTATGTGGGTTACTCTAGTCTAGTATGGGCGGTTGTAAAAACTTTAATGTTAATGAACTAATGTTTCTCTGTGCCTTCTGGTCTATCCACCCAGATGAATGGACACTAAAATACTTCATTTCTAATTGAAGTTACTCATTTAATTAGCTAACAAAAATGTCACAAGTCTTGACATGTAAGACTGGTTATTTAAATTGATGGGAATTAACAAATAATGTTAACACAATAGTATCTACTACAAGTAAAACATTAAAATATGATAACTCTAAACAAATGGGAATAATAATTCTTTATATTAAAGATAACAAATCCTCACTCGTTGTGAAGCCTTAGCAATCAAATTATGGAATTCAGTATATTAAATTTCAGTGATTTTGGTTAGATAAAGTTTTTTTAAAAATCAAAATATAATTTATTTGGCGCAATAAGAATCCAAATAATTTAATAATCTGCAACAGTCATGACACAAGATTGCACATGGCAAACACTTTTACAAACGCCAGGGAGAAGAGAACCTGAACTGTCAAGAAAGAAAATAAATGAAGGAACTTTTCCCAGATATGAAATATAACATGAAAAGCACAATTTTCAACACACTTCCTCCTACAAAGATAGCCAGGCACCACCAAACAGATTGTATAAAGTTTTTTTTTTTTAACCCTATGAGGTACAAACGTATAAACGCATAACCTACAAGTCTTCCAACAAAATACATAATTTTTAAACAAATAATAAATTTTAAAAGTTTCTTAAATTTAAAGCATGGAGAAGACATTTATAACCATCTACTACAGAAACAATTTTTAAATTTTTAAAAAAATTAATTTTTTAAGCTCAAGCAGTGAAGAAAAGTTTACACTTCAGTCAATTTGCTTATTCCTCAGAGCGTAGATAACCCATGACTTGTTACCCTCTTGAAAAGCCAATTCATTTCGTTATATTTTGAAAGTGATAGTTTCAACAATGTTTTATGCTTACATGAAATGATTTTTCTTTTTAAAAATGAGCAATACTACATTTATTCTTCTAAATACAAATCAATTTAGAAAATAATTATTGAGTGTTAAATGAAATATAGTTTAATTTTGATGTTTAAAAGTTTAATTAAGCACTAAATATTATAGTTGGTGCTTTTTTAAGGGCCATAAACTATTAAAATGAGTACATTCTTTGTTTCTGGTGGTGTTACAAAACTTTAAAACACACATTTTGAATTAAAAGCATTCTAAAATAAAACACACTGAAATATTGGTTGCATTCTGACATTTATATGGTGACTGAACTACATATATACATACACAAGTTTTGTTCAGTAAACGGAAATTCTAGCCCAAACATATTGGACCGTAACAATTTTTTTTGTTGAGGTTATAGAGAGGGATCAAATATGAATGAGGACCAAATCATTTAAATGAAGAAACTTGGGTGGAAATATTTGAAATGCTTTAAAATGCTCCTGTAAAAACCAGGAACATTTGAAATCTTGAACGCATCATGCATGACATGGAACTTAGCAAAGAACAGCTCATTCTTGCCTTATTGAACAGTGCCAAGACAAAATACCCTCCTAAAAACTTTCAAAAGATGCTGCATATGAAAATCCTAGAAATTGGATTTTCAGATTAATTTAGTAGTAAGCTCCCGATAAAAGATTTGGAAACTTTGCATTGATTAAGTGGAAACTTTGCATTGACTTTGAATATGATTACATAAACAATCTTATTAACACTTGCAAACATAGTAAGAAGTAAGTGATTTTAGTTCAGTCTATCACAGTCTTGTATTTACCCAATGGCCTTTTACAGAGGGAACCCCAAGAATAGCGGCACTCGTGATTAGCTTTGGCACCTACAAGCGTTTAAGGATGCCACTGGTCAAAAGAATGCAGCTTAAGAAATTAGTAAGAAGGTATATCAATATCTAGAGGGATGTGAAAAGTACCCGGGTTGGTACCTCAAGTCTTGTACTGTCCCTAACCCTGAACTGTCCCCCCCCCCCCCCCCCCCCGACGAACTTGGAACTGTGCACCGTTTTCCGGCAAAGAACAAACTGTTAGTGAGTTGGAAGGTGAACAGATAGGTACAAAGTCAGACTCTGACTACCAAAATGCACACACACTTTTTATTGACTTTAAATTAAGTGGGTTGAATATTCACCTGTGACTACTTCAGTTACAAAACAGTTGCATGAGTTTGCAAAATACATAAAATGTGTCATGGGATTTTGAATTCTTGAATTGCAGTAAAAATATATTTTTTAAAAAGCAAATAGGTTGCATCCATTTTAATGAATTGCCAATATAATAGAAAGAAAAATAACAATATAAGAGTCAATAAAGCATGATATAAGGGCTTCATATATTTATTCTGTGTTTAAATATTTGTAAAGTGACTATTTGGAAGAACTTTATCAGAAGTGCACTCACCCGAATCTGCCTTCTCCTGGTCATGCACCTCAAAAAGAAGCTCGGCCGAATCTTTGACTGATCTGGAGAAAGGGGAAACCACAACATTACTTCATACTTTCATGATTGATAAGTACAAAAGAAAGTTTTTTTTTAACCAATGCTGAAATTGAATAGTAGTTATTTCTTTTATCTTGAGTGTCTATCATAAAATCCTTTTGCAAAATTCTGATTTGCACATAAAGGTGTTTAAAAAATAAACTTTACCATTTATAAAGTATGTAGGTAAGAAATTAGATGTTAAGTTATAGGGTAGACTGACCAGTGAGTGAACAGGCCCCAGTGAATGAACATTTGGTAAATATAATTTAAAAAATATGGATTGAAAATCCTTCCACTATATGGATTAGTAACACTGACTTCCTCCCATGTAGTAGGAAGCTATCTGACAATGGTTGGTTGTCCTGGTCATTATATCCTGGTGTTCATTCACTGGCGAACGTGACGTCTTAAACGTTCATTCACTGGTTAGTCTACCCTAGACAAAAAAAAAGCATTGCAAATGCATTTATAATAAAAGTGTTTATCATTTAAATACTTTCATATTTTAAAGATATTAAGTAAACTATTATTATTCATTACATTAAAGTAGGTAGTTATAATAACATTTAAATTAGATTACTGAAATTGCAATAGAATAGTTCAACAAAATTTAAATTGGGATAGTTTATAATTAGAATGTACAGTAAAAAAATTTAATTCATGCTACAAAACAGTCCTTTAACATGTTTGGGAAGGAATGACCGAGTGCAGGTCTTGGCCAAAAGTTATCCTGGGGATGCCAAGAAGAGGGGCCACTCACATGGTGAAGGGCGTGTCGAAGTGGGGGTCGGCGCCCTGGGCAGGGGGGGTGGCGTGGCGCTGGGGGGGATCGTCCACCTCCAGCACGCAGAACGGACGCAACACACCTGGAACATGCACACCACTCAATTTAATTTGTTTTTAAACAAATCAAGTTATACAGATTTACAAAAGTTTGAAAACCAAAATTCACAGAAAAAATCAAGATATTTTAGACATAATCAGGGGTGAAAGTGGCCAAAATCAAAAAAGAGGAAATCACGCGAGTAACAATATAGGGTTTCTGCCAAAACGGACAGTCCCAAATTCATGACTTTCCGTTTCTAAGTTAACAGTTTTTCATGACTATATAAATAGCATCTCAAATAAAAAAATCAAATTGAAACAACTCGAAAGTTGACAACACAAACATAGTAAACAATTTATAGTGTTTGTGTAGACAGTTTTCATGTTTAATGGGCAAGTGCACAAATTTAATTTAGAAATAAATTATTACACCATAAAATGATTTCAAAATGTAATTAGATTAATAAAGTGAAAAAAATCTTTTTTTTTTTAATGTGAACTTATTGGAGAAGTAATGCTTTATATGTATTAAATTTTTCTTTGATTAATTATTTCAGGAATTTCTTTGTTCTCTTATAAGTGTGTCGTATAGTGCAATTGCATTCCTCCTTCTAATAAGGGTTGCGCTTGTTTTAAAAAACACTTTATATATCACCAGTTAAATCAAAATTACAGAGAAGCCTACTGGCAAAACTATTGGCATAATTTTATTTTTTTAATAATAGTTTAAATTTAGGATACATCTCTTACTCTCTACCACCGGAATTTTCATCGAATTTAAAATCAATGACTTTTTTCTAATATTAATAATTGCAGCGATCTAAAAATCTCGCAAACTTTGCCTATCAGAACATCTAAAAACTCCGGCCATCTGAAAATTGAAAAAAAAAACCCGAAAGTAGCAAAACTTCAGCGATCAGAAAGTAGCGGAAATCCGGCGATCCGAAATTCACGAAACTCCGGATTTTCCAAAAGACACTAAGCTTTGGCGTTCCGAAAATCGAGAAAGTCGCGGAATTCCAGTGATCCGAAATTTACGAAATTCCGGGGATCCGAAAAACAATAAACTCCGGCGTTCCGTAAGTCGCAGTACTCCGGCGATCCGAAAACAATAAACTTCGCCGTTCCGTATGTCGCGGAGCTCCGGCGATCCGAAATTCGCGGAACTCCAGTGATCCGAAATTCACGAAACTCCGGCGTTCCGAAAGTCCGACGATCCGACACTCACGAAACTCCAATGATCCGAAATTCACGAAACTCCGGCGTTCTGAAAGTCGCGGAAGTCCAGCGTTCCGAAAGTCCGACGATCCGACACTCACGAAACTCCAATGATCCGAAATTCACGAAACTCCGGCGTTCTGAAAGACACTAAACTCCGGCGTTCTGAAAGTAGCGGAACTCTAGCGTTCCGAAAGTCCGGCGGTCCGGAAGACACGTCCGGCGGTCCGAAAGTCGCGGAACTCTAGCGATCCGTAAGTCGCGGAAGTCCAGCGTTCTGAAAGTCCGACGATCCGAAACTCACGAAACTACAGTGATCCTAAAGACAAGAAACCTTAGCGATCCGAAAGTCGCGGAACACGAGCGATCCGAAAGTCGCGGAACACGAGCGATCCGAAAGTCGCGGAACACGAGCGATCCGAAAGTCGCGGAACACGAGCGATCCGAAAGTCGCGGAACACGAGCGATCCGTAAGTCGCGGAACACGAGCGATCCGTAAGTCGCGGAACTTCAGCGTTCCAAAGGTCGCTTAAGTCCGGCGGATCCGGAAGTCACGAAACTCTGGCGATCCGGAAGACACGAAACTCCAGCTTTGCAAAATACATGAAACTCCGGCGATCCGAAAGTCATGAAACTCCAGTGATCCGAAATTCCCGAAACTCCAGCGATCCGAAAGTCGCGAAGGTCCGGCGATCCGAAAGACGCTAATAAATATATATCGATTTTTATTACTTGCTGACGTTTCTTTGTTGAAATACATGACTTTTGGTCGTTTTTTTTTTGCTCAAATTCAATACTTATGACAAAAAATAACCCAATGTCCAAACTCTTGACTTTTCATATGCGCGGAAACCCTGTTAATACGATTTTTTTTGAAAACTTAGAAAATCTAAAAGTTTTTCGTAATTTTTTGAAAATCTTGATTCAGAGGATTTTTCTGAAAAATTCGGAAAAAGCGGAATTTTTTTGAAAAATCGGAAAAAGCGGAATTTTTTTGAAAAATCGGAAAAAGCGGAATTTTTTTGAAAAATCGGAAAAAAGAGGAATTCCGCCGTTCGGCGGAAGTCTGGCACCCCTGCATAATATGGGTTAAAAAAAATAGCTTGACTGAAATTGAAGATTTCATTTATACAATTTAATTTGAAATACAATTGGTTTTAAACTTTAAAACTTCTAAAATTTTTTGTATTTATTAGTTTAGTTAGGGAGATTTTTGGGAGGAGAAGGGAAGTCCTAAAAGTTGTTTTTTTTTGGGGGGGGGGGGGTCCTTAAAGATGAGGGAATCGGCACCATTGTTTCGAGGAAGTGTACAAATATATATAAAAAAATTCAGATAAAAGAAATGACATGTGAAAATAAGTGGAAGTGCACATTGATATAAGTCCAACTGCTCTGTACTGCAGCCATGGAACTACACTAAAATTGGCAGCTTAATTTTAATTGGGTCATTGTTCAGTAATGAGTCACCATCTTCAGTAGAAAACAACTTATAAACTCACCATAGAATAGGATAACCTGGAAATTAGATGTACATTATAGGCTGCTAGAAATGAGGTATACAGCCTCTTAAGGCTAGATGCATTTACAAACATGATTTATAATGATTCACTTCAACCTCTTATGCACTGAATTGAGATTGAAGTTTAATTAAATGGGTTGCCCATTTCAAAGCTATGTGTGCAATTAAAATAATAAATTACAGTTAGTGCATGTATAAAATCCCAAGTACCATCTAGTTTCCCTTAAACAAAGAAAAGTAAAACATTTTCTTAAATGGGACTTATAAATACCATCAGGATATAGCAATTTAGCGCAGGTAAGTAAAGTTAAATTTACTTAACGATGTTGACTTTATTGTTTTCAAACCCCCACAATGCAGTCGTTCCACCTTGCTCCTCCAAATGAATGATGAAGAGTTAAACAGTGGGCTTATAAGTATGACATAGTGGGGCGGCCCACTTTTTTTTAAATGGGACTGCAACCACTGGTCTATTGCACTAAGTATCGAGATACTTATAATAAAGGGATGTTGTGTGCCTCTCTTTGATAAAAAATACCAGTTTTTCGCAGAAACAATGGCTGGACGTCACTACAACAGAGTGAAAATCCAAGAGCCAAATTCATTTACAAATAGGATTCACTGATTGACTACCGTCAAAGCGGGTAACTTTGGCCACGGAGGGTAACTTTGGCCACGCATCGGAAAAAGATTTGTTTCTTAATTTCTCTTTATAAAATGATCTAATCTTCAATTGTTTTACATTTTTGGAAAGGTGGAAACATCGCCTTTCATTTCATATAAAAAAAGTTATAATTCTAAATCTGGCAATACTTCAAATGCTGTTTTCATTCTTACGAGCATAAAATTACAAAAATCTATCTCTTCCAACTTTTGTCTGGAACACTTAAAAGAACACTGAAAATATTTAAATAAAACACTCTATTCGATTCTTTTATTTATGGTTAAGAATATTACACCGTTTGTTTGATTCTAAGTTGAAAACTTTTTATGCTATACTAAAATATTTGTAATTGGGAAGCTTTTGCCGATGAATGCGGGTAACTTTGGCCATAGATGTAAATATTTCTTTATAGAACTTTGCACTTTAAAAAAATTATGTAAAAGAGAATTCTGTTTAACTACTTTTGAAAAATTCTTACTTTTATGATTACTCATTTTTTAGATATTTAAAAAAAATCTCACACTTTTAAACATTAAAAAGATAAAGATATAATGCAAAAAACGTATACCACTCAAAATCGCAAATGTCGAAAGGTAAACATTTCAGATTCCTAATTATGAATTGATTATTTCTTTTCCTTTTCATAATAAAATCGTTTGCTTTTTATAAAAATATTTGTTATTAAATCTTGCTTCAAAAAAGTTCTTTTTCCTTATTAAAATAGAAGTTTATTTTTCTTTTAAGCGACAAGGAATACTAGTATTCATCGTGTAATGCCATTCCACGATGCATTGCAATGTAAATGTTAAGTTATATACAATTTTTAATAACTATAATGTCTTATAACTTTGTTATTTTTTGGTTTAAACGTTTTAATATTGCTATTTAATTCGGTAACACAGGCTTTAATGATGTTAAAAAGTATGTTTCTTATGTATTTTATGGGTGGCCAAAGTTACCCGCCCGGCTCTTAACAGTGTCCTAATTTTTTAAAGCAATGCCAATTTTTTATTAATTTATAAAATTCAACAAAAATGTTCGAAAATTATTCCTAAAAGTACAATACTTAAAATGCATAATGATTTTTTTGTGTTTAAATCTTTTTTGTAGTTAAATTTTTCTTCTTTTGTAAAAAACCCTATGATTTTGGCCAAAGTTACCCGCACTGACGGTACTTAAATTATTAAGCGGTTATTAATATTAGCGCTCACCTTCGCTGAGGTTCTCTGCGCGGACGACCTTGACAAGCAGCTCCCTCCCCTCCTCCGCACAGGCCACCTGCAACACAAACACATTGGGGAATCACATTGTTGAACGGCATTAAATAAATTGTAACACAAAAAGTAATGTAGTAAATAAAGAAAGGCAAAAAAACAACAGCTTAGTGAAGCTTAGTTAGAGACTTTAGTGTTTAATTAGATCCAGTCAAAAAGGTAGATGCTAACAATAATGTACAATGCTCATTTGGTGCGCTTGTGGGTGAAAATTTGGCAAACGTGCCAACATATTTGGCAAAAAAAATAAAATAAAGCAAAATAAGAATATGCAGCTCTAGAACAATGGCTTTTGAACAACCACCACAGTCACAATTCTCAATAAGCATATGTTAAAATTTAATATTAATAACTAAATATAGATAAAAGCAATCAATTTAATTTTTTTTTTCTGGGTTAAAGATTTTTAAAACACTTAAAACTCCTGGAATATATCCTGTAGAAATGTTAGGTTTCTTTACACAGTCAGTTTTCCAGATATCAGGTCAGCCTGTAAATTAAATCAATAAATACTTTAAGCTTTTTTTTTATTTTACCTGACAATTTAATTTAGATATTTCTAACTTCAATTGGCAATCGCGCAATTTTGTTTGAAAAACTCTGAAAAACCTTATATACTAAAAAAACTTAGTCAATTCCAATACCGAAGCATTCAGGATACCTTTATATAATTTAATTCCCGAAATCCTAGAAAACTCCAGTACTGCAATTGTACATAATGTGACGATCATATAAAAAGGAAATTAAGTGATCTTATGATCTGAGAACCGTGATCTTATATTAAAAAAAACTTCTAAACCTACTAACAGAAAAATTGGGCAATATATGATTGTTCGATTGGATTTTTTGTTAAACCAATATGGAAATTCCTGCAATCCTATCAAGAAAAGGGAAACACTTAAGATCCTTTAACTAAGTAATTTTACAATCTGAAAATTCACTATTTTTACAACTTTATATTCATGAAAAAAGCAGAAAACCATGGAAGAATCACATTCTTCAATGAATAAATCATCTATTCCTAAAGCTACAAGTCTATGATAATCGCCATAACGATAATTCATGTAAATCAAAAATTGTAATAGCCGGAAAATCAGTAAATTGTGCTTATTTTGATATCAGCAAATTGCAAATATTCTCAAGTGGGAAATCTCAATACACGATAACTTTCTATGTGCATGTTGGACTTGAGTTGTATTTTGCATACAAGCATTTTCCTTTATAGCGAATATTTAATCATAACTTTTAAACAAACTATAACAATAATTTGTTTTCAAAGAAATATGCTTAAAATATTTAAAATTAAAGTTTTAAACACTTAAGAATGCAAGCCTGAAAAATTTAGAACCAAATTATTGAAATAAATTGACTCAAAAAACTTTCACCGTGTTTTTACTTCAATTAGCAAAGCATAAAACATTCTGCAAAAGAATGATTCGCATCTAACAATAAAAAAGAAAAGAAACAAACTTTTCAAAACTGGATGGAGAATTTAATAAAAAAAAATGTGGAATAATTGCAAGCTTAACTTAGCGAGGGGGAAAAAATGATTCCAGATGGAATCATTGGAACTGAAAGAGAAAAACTTATTAAAAAATGTTGCAATCTATTGGCGAGATTTAAATTAGCAAATATTTTGTAAGAAAAATATATTTTATATAAAAATTTTTTTTCCATAAATGGAAAAAAAAAACAAATTTTAGTTCTTGATACAAACAGATTATAATGAATAAATTGACACGTTTCAGTGGCCCACACCTTTTCAGAATGGTACAGAAAGATTGTTTTTCAGACTGAAAGTAAAAGAAACAGTTGAAAAATACAAAGTAGTGAAACAGGATATCTTAAATCCCCCATTTGTGTCATTCAACTGTTTTTACTCAGAGTTGTGTACCACTCTAAGGAAGGTTTTGTGCGTTCCCAACCGTAACATGAACATTTCTACGTAATAAACTATTTATCAGGAATTAATATTGTTTCTTCAAACTTAAATCCTCTCATATACCATGTGTAAAGCAGTAGATAAATCACTGCTGTCACCACAACAATGACTTGGACTATTGTTGCAAGCAGTAGGTAACTCTAACCTAAAGAAAAAAAAAATGCTGAAAACACTGATTATTTCAGAGCAAAAATGATCTCGTTCAGTGTTGCAGTGACTGCGGTTTCCTTGCCCACGGAAAACAATACAGTTGTTTTGTGTCAAAGATTAGCATAACACAACAAAAGGTGTGCCCTATAGGGGAAAGAGCGTGGGTCCCCTGTACGCATAGAACAAGAAAAACCTGTTACTGGTCCATGCACTCGACTCGTGAATAAGGTAGTGATGATAATGAAACACCCCTATACATGATGAAAAAGACAGATGATTCACACTAATCCTGCGATGCCACTGGGCAGGATAACAACGTGTCAAATATTCAGCTGGTGTTTGTTACGTAGCATTACAGGACCCGCTCTCTATCATGGAAGTGAGAACAACAACTCACGGTGGGTGCGAGGTGGGGGGGCGGGCGGGGGCAGTCGGGGAAGCAGGCCAGGCGCAGGCGGACGCAGGAGCCGTGCAGGGCGTCCCTGCACACGCGCTCCACCAACTCCACGTCCTGCAACAGGGAGAGAGAGGACACGTTAGAGACGTGTAGAACAAGTTACTTACTAACCATGTGAAGGATAAACCAAGAATCAAAAAGTGTTACATTTGTTTTCACATCATGGAATTTAAATTTAAAAACCTTCCCTTTAAAAAAAAACTATTTCTACAATAAATTCCTAATACTTTTAATTTTGAAATGAATAGTCAACTGAAATTATATTACCACCTGAGGAGAGGTGTCAGACATCTATAATACATTCTACACAAAAATATTTTAAATAAGCTTTTAAAGAATTGCAAATGTCTTAATTTCAGGGATCGGAAAGTTACCTATAAAAAACAACTCTGTTACAGTTCATCAATACAAAAAGTAACTATCACAGTTACTTTTTTAAATTTCAAGTTACAAGGAAATTAAAATTTAGCCATTTTTCAAAGGGAACCACAATTAACAAAACGTAAGCACAAACAAAACAATGGAATTATAAGTAATAAAATTTTTTTTGTATTTAATTGTTGTTCTTTACCCTAATCATAGCCAATAATGGGTCCATCAGCAACCTCTCAGGTGGGTACTGACCAAAATAGTAGCTTAAGAATGCACGTGCAATTCCCCCCCCCCCCTTTAATTTAAGGGAAAGAAGGACACAAAGGAAAGAAGGACTTGCTTGACAGTCAGCATGATTTACTTCAAAACCCTTCTTTTCGGTAGATGCCTCTAATTGTGGGTCTTATACTAGGATACTTGGAAAAGTAAGCAGACACAAGTAGAAACATTCGTACGTTAACAATTCTGGATGAAAGTCGTCGTCACGCTTTTAAAGATGGACAAAATTGCCAAATTGGACAATTCTATTTACTCCAAGAAAAGCTTGTACTTCCGGAAAGCGAAATGTTCCCTTCTTAGGAGTGGAACTTCCAAATTGGTAAAATCCCTGCTTAATTTAATTCGGTTAAGTCTTGTGTACAGTTCAACAAATATGTTTCCATAGTCAAATAAAAAAACTTTAATCCTTAGGACCATCTTTGCTAAAAGAATAAATTCTCTATTCTCTAGTTTATCTCAAACAGATTAAAAGTAATAACAAATGAACTACGTATAACAATGAATCGTTAATATAAGTAATAACATGAACATTTATTTATACATCGACAACACATTACTGTAGCCACCTGACAGAAGGATTCAAACCTCATTTTTTGATATTTATAAAAGCACTTAACCCATCCCCACCTTAAGAATAACAAAACATCAAAAAGTGTTACATTTTTACGTACTTTATAGCATTTAAATTTGAAATCATTCATAAAAAAATATTTTTGAAGTAAATGGCTTCTTAACCATCCGAAAGGCCGGGAAATGGGCTGATATGCATGGTTGTTTTCACTGCTTACATTTTAAATTTAATTTATTTCAAATAAAACAGTTAAAAATTATAATTAGGTTTATTTTGAAAAAGATGATCGAAAAAAAAAGATACAAAAAGTAATTATGAATAAATATTTGTAAATTATAAAATTTAAGATTATAATAAGAGAAACAGATGCCCAAAATTCAGAAAAAGCCATGTCTAACGATTGGAGTGTTAATACTTTTAATTCTGAACAGAAAAGTGAACCACTTGAGAACAAAGGTAAGCAGTAGCCTCAGACAGCATGGCCATGACATCAGCCTATTACACCCTTCGAAGAATTGCATTATTTAAATGCTATTGGGATCTGGTGTATAGTTCAGAAAAAAAACGCAACTGCACAAAATGAAACAACTTGAAGTGCATCTCTGACCGAAGCATGGAACTTTATGAGAAGTGTTCAGTTGACGGTAATACAAGAGAGTTACAACTAACTAAAAGCAGTTAAAAAAAATAGTATATCATGCTGAGAAGACACCTAGTTAAAGGACAATGTTATCCAGAAATAAAATTACTGCAGCCTATCATTTGCAGAAAAGGAAGTTTTTGTTCAGAAGTTATGGCAGGAAAAGTCAAGGCAGTTAAGCTACAACTTAACATTCCAAAATTTATAGTACAGCCATGACGAAGATCGGCAGTAGTATTTTTAAGTCACAAACAAATAGTTACATTGCAAACAACAACCATCACAGTTAAGCAATTACATGAATAATACATTAATAATTGCTCATTAAACATTAAAAATGATAATTTAAACTAGTTTAAATTTTAAATCATCTTTTAAATTTTAATTATGTTATTAGGAATTATGTTGATAGTAATATCAATGAGCCTTAGATATTGTTATCATTGTTATCGAAGCACTATAGCAGTTTTGGGCGCACTGCCATTTGTGATAAGTTTATGGAACTGCAATTTTAAAGGAATGTAAGCAAACAGCAAATGTATTAGTGGATGAAGCCCAATTAATTTTAAAGGACAATAGAAAACTCCTTTATTTTTCCCAAAAAAAATTATTATTTTACTGATATTTTAAAAAATTAGAATTAGATCTTTAAGAGTATCAGTAGTAGTTCAAAATAAAGATGCTGATACAATTTACATTACAAATAGTGTGGACATTGACATATTTCACTAGAAGATGTATTGCTATTGATACTTTATGTATTTAAAATTCACTAAATATAAAATTTTGACTAATTATTAGTTGCTGTTTGAATATTTATATAAAAACAACCTAGAACAGACAGTGTGTAAGACAATTTTGTTGATTAAAATACCATCCGTAGCTCACTCAAATATTAAAATAAATAATATAATTTATTTTATTTAATCTTTAAATAATTAAAACTAGGATTGTAAACATACATCTACTAGATTCTGAACCAAAAGTAGTTTAAGATTTTGACTTCATTATTTCATTTTGATACATAAAAATTGTATACTTTGGACCAAAGGCAACTGTTCCTCGATTGGATTATGGAAATATTTCAAAAACATTTCACATTATTTTACTAAAACACAGGAGTTGTAGGATTTAATGCATAAAATAAAACAAAAAAAGGTAAATGGAATTGAAAAGAATAAATAACTTTAACATAAAATAAGAAAATACTAATTTTTAATAGTAAAGTTATAGTCTACCATTCAAGTTATATATTTTAAAGAAGTGTATGATTTTACACAACAAGCATTATTAAAAGCGTGTTGCTCATTGAAACTTCGGTATTCCTAGGTAAAATCCTAGTCTGAAACTATTTTTCCTTCGGTGAAATGATTGAAAATGGCCATGGGGATAAAATATTTAAAAGATACTTTTGAAATTTTTAATAGTTTTTGTATTTCTTTTAAGTGGATAAAGGAAATATTTTGCATTACAACTACTACATTTGCTGTTTGTTTACATATCCATTCATTCACATATATTTTTCAAATTGGTTACATTAGTTAAAATGTCAGACTTCGACCACATAACAACTACAGACATAACAACCATACTCGCCGGACTCAGAACGGAACATTATAAAGGAATGAAAATTGTACCGAATGAGACTTATTTTTTTACTGCAAGAACTGCCCGGAGACACAACTCACACCCAAACATATCTTTGAATGAAGAGGTATTACAGCAGAGATCATGAATCAGTGGGGAACAACTCGGTCTACAATATTGATAAGTGATGTTTGTTAAGTTAACAAAAGTTATAGTTGTTTTATAATAAATATATTTAAAAGTTAAAAGTAATTATTCAAACACTTAACCTTTACGTAAAATAATATGTTTCTAATATTGCATTGTTTATTTACAACTGCACAATGTGTTTAAAAGGTTGTTTGACAATTAAAAATATGCTTTATGCTACACATTAATTTTAATATAAATACTACAATAATCGTTAATATAAGTTACAAGCAAAAAGGAGTCCTTTAAAATTCAGTTTGTAAATAGAAATTGTATTTAAAAAATAATGAGTTTACTGAAAAAATTTAAATTTCATGCAACAAACCAAAAACAAAAATACCTTTCAAAGTTTTGATTAGTTTCATGGAAATTATAGCGAGATGATTGAGAACCTGCTTTAACT
The DNA here is from genome assembly GCA_023701765.1 of Hylyphantes graminicola. Lineage (NCBI taxonomy): Eukaryota > Metazoa > Arthropoda > Arachnida > Araneae > Linyphiidae > Hylyphantes > Hylyphantes graminicola. The sequence continues at coordinate 82,443 of CM043111.1, forward strand.
GCTTCATTTTCTACTTTGCTTTGAAAAAAGGAGTTTGTAATTTGATACTGATGTTGGTGAATTGTTAGAATGTGTGATTAACATAAAATATAAAGCCAATACAAACTCAAAAATCCAAGATTGAAAGATTGAATTACAAGTTCAAATAAAAAACATTAACTTATATATTTTTTACTTCAAAATGCAACAAACTGGAAATCATTACAAAATTAGACAGGGTAGGACTAAGTATGAACAATCTATTAATGCGGAGGAAATAGGGAAAATATTCAAGGTCTTTTTTGACTAAATGAATAATCATCCAGGAATAGGACCAAAAATTCAAATGACTGTTCAAAACCCTTTACCAAACATGAATTGGCACAGAGTGTGCACTCACTGTGCAGGTTTCATTAATAGTTGATGACAATTTATGGAATAGGAATAAAAATTATTTCAAATATAAAATGGATAGGTTGGAATGAAAGCAAAAGATAACGGGTTATTGCCATATTTAAAAATGCACAATGCTTCAGACAATTAATCATATTCGTTTAAGGTAATAATTCCCCTCATCTTCAACGAGCCAAAAAAAAACTTTTAAATAAAACTAACCTTCCTGCATTAAAAAAAAAACTAAGACCACTACACTTCGTCCAAAAGGCACCCCCGCTACTCTCGATCAGTTTCTGTTTAATAATTTAAAGTGCAAACAAAGGTGCATGGCTTTCTTCTCCAAATGTACTCTTAATGTGTCAAACAAAAAAGTATTTTTTCTGCTGTTAAAAATTTAATACATAATATATTTAAAATGTTTTTATTAAAAGCATTTTTTACTATAATAAAAGAGAACTGGTAAAACTACACATTTCTAAAAACCATTTATTTAATTTTTTCACTTTTTACTTTTTAATATGCAAAGGTTATTTAATAAATTTTCCTTGATTGTGGTAAAAATATTAAATTTCTAACAAGATTAAATATATAGCCGATACTCCAAGCATTTAACTTTTAGCATGTTTCTAGATGATAACAGTTAAAATACATTTTGGAGCTTATAAAAATATTCATAGGTCAAACAAACATGTTTATAATAGAACATAATCAAAATATTTTCACACCAAACAGTGTGGAAGAGTTATAAGAACATAAAAGTGATGTCAAATGTTTCAGAAAGATTCAGTCTCCGTCACAAACTGTATTTCAACAGTTTTGACACTTTTGAATAAAATAAATGGATAGCTATTTAACCATTCTCGAAATTTTTTTTTCATATAGATCTATGTTCTTTGGATGATTGGAATAACACCAATTCTAAACAAACAGTAACCCCAACTTATACTCTCTGCCAGAGAAAGGTAATAAAAGAATGAGCAAAAAGGCAGAGAAAAAAAGCAGAAAGTATTTTAGAATATACCCAAAATAATGAAGTGTTGAGACCAAAGCTGGATTTTTGGGGCCACTAGGCACTGTATATGCATACAAGACTGCTTATAAAACTTTCATTTATATTGAAACTTATATTTCTTACTAAAACACATGAGAAATTCAATGTATTCCTTTTACTTGACAGGGAGGCGTAAAAGGGTGAGATTATTAAAACACATATGGAAAAGGTGTTGAATTGAATAAATGACTTTAACATGAAACAAGAAAATATACTAATTTTTAACGAGCACATTTATCATTAACCAATCAAGTTATGTATTCGGCAGGAGTGAACGATTTTACATGAAAATCGTGTTGATCATGGCAACTTGGGCCTGAAATTATTTTTTCCTCAGTGAAATGATCTACCATGACCATAGGGATGAAAATTACAAAAGTTTTGTATGAACTTATTAACAGTATTTGTATTTCTTTTTAATGGAAATAAAGTAAATATTTTTATATATTAACTATATCTGCATTACATTTACATATATTTTTCATATAAAAAAGTTAATTACAAATTCTAGTTTTAAATCAATAATCCTGCTTAATGCGACATTTTTATAGAAATATGATCACAGAAAATTACACACTAGTCATTAAAAGTCATTTAAGAACTGTTTATAATAGTATTTTATCTGTTGCAAAAAACTACAACGTAGATTGTACAAAATGAAATACTGTTACCAATCAATTATTTTCAAACCATGGGAACAACTAATTCTACAGTATCCTACAAATATCAATATTTAATTCTGATATTTGATACGATAGGTTACCAAAGTTCTGTTTAATAATATATTTATGAAAAAAGTAAATTAAATTATTAAATTTTACTTTATTCAAAAGAATTTTCATTTTCCTAACACAGCATTGTTTATCTACAATTACGCAATGTGTTTAGATGTAGTTTGACGATTAAAGAACTGTGTTTTATCAACATATATGTTTTAAAGAAAAAAAAATTTGTTACTATTTTTTAAAGTTGGAAATTAATCTAAATATATGCACAAAGGAACACTTAAAAATTCATTTTGGAAATGAAAATTTTATTTAAAAATACTGAATTTACCAAAATTTCATGTGACAAAAAAAATATTATTTTACTTTTAAAGCTTTCAATACTTTCATAAAAAAAATATTAAGAGGTAAATAGCAGGATGATTGAGTGCCTGTTGCAACTAAGCAGATTTATTTTCTGCCTATAAATATGGAGAAAATAGGAAAAACTTCAGGAACAAATTGAAATAAAATTTCTACCAAGATTTATGTATCAAGTATATAGCCGGTATTTTAAGAGTAAATGTTTAACATGTCCTAGAGGGTAATAGTTAAAATAAATTATAGAAGTTACTATAAATAAATAATCTTCATATCAAACAGCATCACAAATAGAAAAGTTATACGAACCAAAGAGGATATCAGATGTCTCAGAATGATTCAGTTTAAATTAAAAACTATACTTTTATGCATATCTTTTTTTAGCTTACGTTTTACACTTTAACTTTGAATAAAATAAATTAATAGTTTTTTAATGTTTTCCATACAAGTATAAGTTTTTTATTAAATGAATTTTGAAGCTGAATTGCAGCCATTAAATCTAAACAATACAATCCTACAACCAAGGAAGGAAAATCAAACAAAATGAGTAAAAAGGCAGAACACAAAAAGCATTTTAGAATGCATGGAAAATAAGTAGTGCTGTTCAATCAAAGTTTGATTGAGTGAGGGTCCCCTAGAAAGAACGGGATTCACTACAGTTTAAAAACACCATGAAATGTGAACATCTTAATCATTCATCACTGTTATAAAAAGCCAGGTAAAATTAGGAAGCCACTTGATGTCCCATTTCATAACAGTTTTCATGTCAAAAGTTGGAACAAATAGAAAAATGAGGAAAAAAAGACTCGCCTGTCCGTCGTGGGGGGGCTCCACGCTCAGCTCCATGCGGGGGGGATCCACATATCTGGCAGCAAAGGACACGTCCCGGGGACTGCACTCCACACACACCTGCAAGCGACACAGCATTATCATCTCATTTGTAGTACAAAGCGTACATACTCAAAAAGTACGATGAGATTAGCAACAGTATTTGAGAGTTGTAGTTTTCAAGTTGTTTTTCAGTTGTAGTTTTTCTTCAGTGAAAATGATTGAAAATGACCATGGGGATAAAATATTTAAAAAATACTTATTTTTAATAGTTTTTGTACTTTTTTTCAGTGAACAAAGTAAATATTTTGCATTACAACTACTACTGCTGTTTGTTTACATATCCATTCATTTGCATATATTTTTCAAATTGTTACATTAATTAAATATGTCAGACTTCGACCACCCAAGAGACATAACAACCACACTCACTCGACTCAGAACCGAACATCATAAAGGAACTTTTTTTACTGCAAGAACTGCCCGGAGAACCAACTCACACCAAAACAAATCAAACAGGGTGGGGGGAAAATTAAGATTTTTTAACAAGTTTTTTCATAAGATTTTTTTTACTGAAATACAATACTTTAACATTTACTTAAAACTAAATTGTCAAGCAAATAATATTACTTAATACTACATAATATGTTATCATAAACAATGAACTATTGAATATAAGTTTAAATATTCTGTTACAGAAAAGCAAAGAGTTTCTTTTATTCAAATTAATCTATTAACTTCATCAAACATTTATTTCACTTGTACATAATTGTTTAGTTATTTTTCATTATGCATTCATTATTATTATGTTATTCGTGTTTTTTTAATTAATTTCTTCAAGATTAAATACAAAAGTTTGAGATCTACAAGAAAGGTTATATGGAACTTTTCATACATTCAAGGATACTCTTTCTATTTACTTATCTATTGTAAATAAATTGTGTGCATCTAAAATTAATGTCCATATTAAGTTTTTAAGTATGCTAGATATTCAAGCAAACCACATAAAAAGTAATTTTTAAGTCACTTTTTAAAAAGGTCAATAAAAACTTGTCGGGCGGTTAAGCACTGTAAATGTAAAATGTTAAAATATGAGAGCTAAAATGGAAAATTCAATAAAGAGAGCTTAATATCAAATGTATAATTTAGGCTTTTAAAGCATTTAAATGTAAAAGGTACAAACAAAAATATTAATTTTTAACTATATACTTTAACAAGACAATAAAAAATATATTAAATAAAATTTTAAATATCTTTGTTAGTAATGTGTACTGTCATTACTAACATAAAAGAACAAGTACATACAGATAGAAAATATTTCAACGCATCATTATTTTTAAAATTTGCACTATATGATTATTTGTGTTTTCTGAATGCTTCGATAACTAAAAGTACAATCCAAACTACGCCATCTCATCTAGAGTTCTAAACATAAAATAGATAACAAATGGCCCTCCAGCTCCAGAACCACAGGCCTAATGATGCTTTGTGAGCATTACAATTAACAGTTTTATATAATTATTTTGTGTCTAGAACACGTACAGAACATAACTGAAGCATTATTTTCATTTATAAAACATAATTGTGAAATTTCAGAAAAAAAACTGCCTTGTTCCAGTCTACTTCCTTGCAAGATAATTCTCTCGTGTTGCATTTGGCTTGCTTATGGAGAGGAATCAGGTGACCCGTTGCAAAAAGGGTTCCGACTACCATTTAGTTTAGGAAGAGCGGCAATTGTGATGTCTAGACAAGACTTTCTTACGGGTCCACAAAAGAGTGAATGGAAAGTTTAGGGTCGCTTGTCACATCGCACTGCACTGTGCGCAGAGAAGTGACTGGCAAGAAACAAGTGTTTCGGAAAAATAGTCAAGTTAATTTTCTTCATTTAATTTCATAATAGAAAAATTAAAATCTGCTCACTGCATCCCAACTATTCTCGGATCTATTTGACGGTAAGGGCTAGATATATTGACTTTGAATAGTTTAGCATATTTGTCCGACAGATCACTTTTCTGTGCCCGATATCATTGTTTAAAACTTGGGTTTCTGGGAAGACAGGTTCATTTGAGTTGTGGATGCATATCCATACCTTAATCAAACAAGAAATAAAGACATTTTTAGTTACTCTTTGAAAAGGTCCATGCAAATTTAGTCTGGCAGCTAAGCACTGCGAAGTGATAAAATATGTGAGCCGAGTAGGGGAAATATATAAAAATAGCTTAATATAGAAACGCATAATCTAAGCTTTATTTCATGTAATGCTATAAGTACGAACTTTGAAAACTGACAGAAGAGAGAGAATCAGAGGTGAATTGCCTCTGCAAAATTAAATCTCGGAATACTTTAACATCAGCTCAGAATCATGGTATCAAATAAAGTAGCAAGAGCTGCCTAGATGGTGTCACAAAAAAAATGGCTCTCCATTCTGGGGAGAACGCTGGGAAGTTGGAAAATAAGGTTAAATGAGGGGGGTGCACTCACCTTCCCCGCGAGTGTGTGCAGGTGCAGGGTGTAGGGGAGGGGGGGAAGGCGGCCGACCCCCTCCCCCCCACTCTTGCTGACCCCCAGCTCGAAGGAGGCGTCACGCAGCTCCACATCACACTCCACCTGCAAAGATGGGAGCACTTCTTAACACTTCAAGGAATTGCACAGAATATCGAATAGATATAGCCATAGATTTTTTTAGGCATTTATATAGGCATTATATTTGTCATACATGCCCCATAAATATGAGCCATTATAAACTTTGTGTTTATTATAATTACAAAGTATGGGCGGTAAGAAATGTATATCCTAACATAGCAGAGGGTTTTTAAAGGTTAATGAAAAATGAATCCATATTTGTGCTCTGCTTTAAAATTCTAGCTGTTACTTTCAAATGAGGGAAGAAAATAGGAAATAAAATATTTAGATTATAATTTTTTTAAAAAATATTCACTTAAATTCAAGAAACTGTCATATCATGAAACAGTTCCAGCCTAAAATTTTAAATAATATATATGATAGTATTAATAATATAAATTTATTGTCCTAAATACCAAAAAATTTACATTTAATAACTGAAATTTCGAAAGAGTTTTAATTTATGATATCAGATATCAATAAATAAATAATTTATGTCTGAAACTATGAGCACAGTTTATTCTTAAGTTAAGTAATTTTATAGTCATTTAGTTAGTTTTTATTTCCAGAAATTCTTTTGCATTTCCTAAATCTGTAGACAACTGTTAAATAATATATTTAAACAAGTAAAAAAATATTTGAGCTCTGATCTTTATTTTTTAATTTGCAAAGCTCTTCAACTACAGCCACACATCATCAAAAGAGTGACTCTTATTTTTAGGTGGGACATGCCAATCAGCTAACAGGGTGGTTACAAAATCTTAGAAAAAAAGTTCCCTGATATTTCCATGATAATTTCACAAAAAATTCCCTGATTACATTTACAATTACCTAGCAAACACGCAAAACACACAATTCAATGCAGTACAGAAAATTTAATAGTATTAGTTTAATTTAATTAATTAATTTAATAATTACAGACACCGCGTTAATTAAGACTTTTTGGATTATAGATTAGCCTACCTAACTTTTCCACAATTTCCGAAAATCTGAATTTAGAGGAATCATGTGATCAGAAAATCATGTTATAACATGATTCGCGAGAGAGATTCATCCTTCCACCAAGATTGGTCCTTCAGGCAAATCGGATCAACCAGAATATTTTTTTTATCAAGTGTCCGTTACTAGTGATCCCAAGAACCTAAACCTGCTGTTTAAGTAATCCAAAATGGAAAAAATTCCCTGATATTTTGCAAAATTTTAAAAATTCCATGAGAATTCCCTGATATTTCCAGAATTAAAAAGTTCCCTGAGGAGAATTCCCTGATTTCCAGGTTCTGTTACCACCCTGGCTTAGCTTTGACATTCAAAATGGATAAAAAAAGAGGACATATAAAACAAGTAAAGACACATATAAAACAAGCTGGATGATCCCTGGCTGTCCAGTGAGTGTCCCCACTGGAGCTGCTCACCGCTTGTTCTCCGTGGTCGCTGTCCCGGATCTCCTTGACTGTGGGGGGGCGGGAGGAGGGCAGGAGGGAGCGGAAGTGCACCAGGAGGCCATGCTGAAACACAATTCAAGACTTCACTTAGCAACAGTGAGTAAAATACTTTTCTTTCTGTGTATAGCAGTTTTGCTACACCAAAGTATTTGTGTGTAGCAATTTTTAATTTTAATGCATAGCACTTTAGAAACAATTTAAGGATCCGAAAATCGCGAAACTTCGGGGATCCGAAAGTCGCGGAACTCGGGGGTTCCAAAAACTGCGAAACTTTGGGGATCCGTTTTACGGAACTCCGGGGATCCGAAAATTGCGAAACTCGGGGGATCCGAAAGTCACGGAACTCCGGGGATCCAAAAGTCACAAAACTACAGCGACCCGAAAGTCATGAAACTATGGCGATCCGCGACTTCCGGATCGCCGTAGTTCTAAAACGATTTAGCTTTAAATCGCAACTAAATGCGATACAAAGCTAAATCGCTATCGCAAGTTTCCATTTTGGTGTCGTGTTTCGCAATGCGATGCCGTTTATTTTACACGCTGCTTAGCAATGACATCATAGAAGAAAAGCAGTCAAAGTATTTGTTTGACCATAGAACCCACAACCCAGGTAGCACAACAATGTTGGCCAATGTCGCATGAATATCGGCCAAACTTAGAGAATATTGGAGGAAATCGATCATTTGCTACCAATTTGAAACAGATTTCTCCGTTCTTTCTCCTTTTTTCGAAAAGTGCAATACGTAATTATACTGCAATCTCATAGTATTTTGAGTGTGTAAAAAGCAAATATTATGTTTCGTTATATTTTTCAATCAAGAATTTATAAGTGTATTTTTTTTTCAAATAATATTCAAACCAATATTGCACCCCGACATTGCCCAGCGTCAGTAAAATGTAGTCCATTATGCATTGGGCGATGGGTATAAGCCGAGATTGGCCAATACTGCTGTGCTGCCTGGGTAAGCTCCACAAAGCTGTGGTGTGGCAAACAAAGAAACATCCAAAATATTGCGAACTTAAGAATGTATTACTTTAAACATAGAAAATATTAACTATGAGAATATTCCACTTGGTCAAGAGCAATATTAACATAGAAAATTATTTTTAAAAATATTTTTAAACATATTTCTCCACTATATATTTTTAAAATACTCTTACACACAAGTGCACTTGCGCACTAATATTTATAGTTCACAAAAGAACAGTTATCGTGCAAAAATAAACAATCACATATACATCACAGTTATGCAATGACATGAACAAAAGAATAATCCATTAATAATTACTTATAAATAACTAATTATGATTTGATCAATAAACATATCAACCTATGATTATATGGACCATGGTCAAACTTGAACACAGCATCACAAAAGGAGATTATTGATGCTAACCCTCGAAAGGGATAAACAAATGGAACACTCACTTTCAGAAAATATTTTCATATTTCTGTAATATATATTTTTAAAATGCTCCTCAACATTATAAATTTTGAAATATAATTTTGAAATGTACACAGTTCTTAATGTTTAAAGAGTCGTTTGAAAAACTGATAATTCATTGTCAGATTGCACCAAGAGAGTCATTTAATATAATCATACACAAATTATCAAAATATGCAACTACTAAGAAAAGAAAAATAGAAAACAATTTCAAATTCAAAAAGCACTGTCCCTTGCTAATAACTTCCATACTACTTTCATAACCTAAAAGGTATTACTATAATCGCTCAGTCTGTTTGTCCCTTACTTTCATAGCCCAAACTACAAATGCTACTGGCAAGGGTGATAAGTCAAAAAAATGTGTCGTATCAAAATGTGAAAACATTGAAAAGCTCAGAAAAAAATTATAAAGCTCTTCAAAGAACTGCAACGTGTCATGCTCATTGAAAAAGCATAAGAAGTCACTTTTGTTAGAATTAAATCCCCATCACAACCAATTACTCAAGAAACCATTTTTTGAAATAATAAATTTAATGAAACTTATTTTTCAGGCAAAAATCATTTTTTAATGACAAATATATTTGACATAGAGATTCTTTGTTCGAATTTTTAAATGAAATGTTTTGTTTGATTCAAATCGTGGAATACTGAATATATATTGTTTGAATATAAATTAATGTAGCATACAATAAGAAATAATTATTGATTTTTTGGAATAAATTAAATGAAACTAGCCAAATTTAGTGTTGGCAAATGTTTATAATAGAATTAATAATGTGTGTGGCGCCTTTTTTCCTGTTGAACACAAGTGTTGTGTAGAAGCAGGCAAAGTGACAGATTCTCTTACTTGTTTGAATATAAAATTTGAGCAAACTTATTTGTGTTTACTAACTACAATATATTAAATGTAATCCACTGTAAATTGTTTTACAATAAATGAATTATAAAAATGATGGTCATGTATTACAAAATAAAGACTTAAAAAGAATACTTTTATAAAATGGTAAATTTAGGTGAAGTTGAGAAATAACAGTTGGGGACAAGGAAAAGTAGGTATATTTCACGAACATACAATTTTTTCTTATGAATTTGAGTTTACTATTACTACAAAAATATGGTAGTCAATCTAATTACATGAAAAAAATAGTACCGATTGAAAAAAAAATAACTTTGCACCACTGATCTTAATCACTATGCCATGAATTCCATTTAGTATAAGCAATTGACAAAAGTTTCACGACACAAAATCAATCATAAAGAAAAAAATCTGATAGTATCTAAAAAAATAATCATCAAACAACACTAAAAATACTAACAGACAACACTCTCAGTTAAGTTTGATCAAAAAGGAGCAAAATATGAAAAATAAAACTTGTGGAACAAAGAAAAGAAGTAGAACTTTCTTTGTCAAATAATATTATCAAACAAAAGCTATCAGCAATCTAATTTTTTTTTCTATCAATATATATGTAATTGATAATTTCACGTAAAAAATCTTAAATTTGTCTTAAAATTAGATTAAGATAATTCATATACACCTATTTTTACTTAATTTAAGATTTCGGCAGAGCTCCATTTCGGTATTTACTATTTTTTAGAAGTATTTTGTATTTATTTCTTCGTGCCAGTTCAGTTCATTAGTTTACTATAAAGAGAAAACACAAAACAGTCAAAATATTCAAGTGGCAACACCCCCTCGGCGGGTAAAAATAACCATAAGTCTCACTTTGACAAAGAAAACAAAACAACCAATGGAATCGCAGTTCGGAGCACGTGACATTTAATAAACCAAGGAGCTTGTTTCAAGTAGTAGGGAAACAAAATAAAACGACCAACGATATCGCAGTAAGGAGAGCGTGACATCATAAGAAATATTTCCATTCATAATAGGCGGCCTTTTCTTTCTTACAACTGCGCATGGGCGGACATGCTCATTTCGATATGTGTCACGTGATGGAACTGAGCATGCGCAAAATGTGCTAAGTCGGTGGTGCCATTAGTAGAGAAGCACTTTATTAACTAACGCCCTCTGACGGTACATCGTTTTTTAGATCCTGTTTATGAGAACTTTTGTCACACTGTTTAACATTGATTAGTAGTATCTTTTTTCACTAATTTGGCAACATCTGCTGAAAAAAAATTGTTTAATCTTCCGCTAAAAAAATCACACATCTGGAAAGTCAAATTTAACTTTTGCTATGGTTTCCTAGCAAAAACTAATGAAGAATCACCACGTAGTTACTTAAAGTGATAATAATTAATGCTTACGGCAAAAAAAATTTAAAATATAAGTATTAAAAAAATATATATATGTTGATACTAATCATTTAGGCATTGGTATTATTTTACTAACGTGCTAAGTGTCAACGGATTTGACAAAAGTTATTTTAAAAATATTGAATCGATACAAAAATTAGGGATACCAAATGAATCAAAATGAAATTTCACAAATGAAGAAGGATGTCCAGGCAATTAAACTTTGATTCCCACACACAGAATGACGCAGCCAATTCCAGCCTAATATAACATTTGACGATTAAAAAAGCAAAGCACTTTTTCTTCGAACCACAGCTGGTGGTGCTCGTAGGAAATTTCAGTATCAAAAGATGACATAATACATTAAACACCCAGAGGAAATTTTTCTATAAAATGGTGATTTGAATTTTGAGGGCTAACTTTTTTTTTGGTTGGATCAAATCCTTAATTCGAAAACGATTGTTATTGAGTAGCTCAAAAATATTTTTTGGTAAAAATTTAAATTTTCGAAAGGGGTTGTAAGCCTCTAAGCCTATGCGGCTAGCATTGATGTTGCATTACAGCTAACTACACCAGGGCTATTAGCGACGAATCCAAGAACCACACTCAAGTGATCATGCCGACACCCGGGTTAGCATCCAGCTCAACCTTATTAGTGACATTGGACCACGTCAGTTTAGCTTGTCAAAAATACTCAGCAAATTTATTCATAGTGTTTTTGCCCATCGCAATAATATGTGTAAATTGTCGCTACGTTAATCTGAAGTATGGAAAAGGAGGAATGTCTTGAGCTTGGGCGCAAATCATAAGTTAAGAATTTTTAAGACAACGTACTAAAACTTTAATGTAATATAAATATCTGGGGTTTTTTTTAATCCCATGGTGCCAATCAGACTGGCCTTGCAAATGGAAAGTCTCAGGTTGGAAAGAATAACTGCCCTGCCGACCCATAAACGGTTCATGCAGCCAAAAAATACACGACAAAAAATATCCTGTGTAGAGGTAGTGCAAGTTAAATATGGTGTAACAATGCTGTGTTGGCCTTAACGGTTGTGCAGGGTGCCAACTCAAGCGGCGGTAAGTCAACTGTGATTCTAAATTACGACACCTGTCGACAATAGCCCTCGTGTAGCTCTAGTGAGTGATAATCAAACTAACCTAACCTTACATACCATGATAAACACTGGTATTTACAGTCATGGGGAAAATTATGCTTTTCCAGCCAGGAAAAAACTCTGATTATTGAAACAATGGTTAACTAATAAATGTTATTCCATAAGCTTGATTAAAGTAATGTTTTGTAATGTTTGTAATGCTTTTAATGTACTTTTGTACTTTAATAATTATTTATCATAAACAAATTATAAAGGAAAGTACATGTTTAGATTAGTTACCATTGGCGAAAAAAATTACAGAAGATTTGACAATTTTGCAAAATTAAGGAGTCGTAGAGCCCATTTTTTTTTCGATAAAAAAAAGGATAGCGTTTTTAATTTTTTTATTAGCCAAATTAGATGATCAAAATTTCTTTTGTCAACTTCCGACATAATCAACTAAATAAGAACAATTTGCTACTTTTATTTCTAAATACACAAAATATTTGTATTTATTTAACATTAAGTTAAGTCTACAAATAAAATGAAACAACAGCTTTGTATAGTGGCAACGAAAAGTTTGAGGTTAACAAATGATTCCCACCCAGACAGGGGTCCAATCACAGCCAAAAATTAGGGTGTAAACAAAAAAAGAAAATGGATGTATATACATTTATACTTTTTTTTAAAATTAATTCAAAAGAATTTTAATAAATGTGTTTTCTTTTAAAAAATGTGCACTGGATCACTTCAATTGTAATAGAACAAATGTGAAATTAAGGTATGAGGCAAAAGCACACAATATTTAGCTTTAAAAAATTAATTACTTAGCCACTCACTATATTACATCTAAGTTTTAGACACTTTGAAACTATGGTGCAACATTACTCCACAAAACCGCGGAAGTATAAATTAGAATATATGTTCTCAAGTGCTCACATAGCAACAGTAACTTCTTCAAGTATGAGTTTATCATAAAGTTTTGGTGTACACTGTTGAAATGGAGTTAAAACGTTATTAGTGAAACCAGTGGCGGCAGGTGCTTACAAAAAAAAAAAAAAAACATTCCAAATTTTTGGTGTAACCTTAAACAGCAAAATGAGAGAGTAGCTTCCTCCAACATTGCAGCGTTACATTGTAAACATGTTGGCAGCCCATGCCTCTATACTATAGAGTAACGTTAAAACAGTAGTTCAAAATTTGGGATTTTAAAGGCAGAAAGAAGCTGTAAAATTATTTTAGTCTAAAATAAATAAAAAAAAACTGATCTTTGACTTTTAATAAATAATTGTGGAGAAGTATTTCAAGTGTAGCACCTTTGACTCATGTTGGTCATTCGATTTGGGTGGTTCTAAAATGTCAATAACATAAGTGTGACGTACATAAACCATGCATTACCCATTTTTGGCATTCCTCTAAAGTCAGATGATACTTTTCATTCTTAAGAATCGACCCACATTATTCAATATCCCAATTATTGACTCTTAATAAAATTTTTTTAAAGAAAAATGCAATGCAAACAAACGGAAAAGAATGGGATAAACAAATAAAAATTTCAGATTGAAATGGAAAATCAAAGAGAATGTCCCGCAAAATATCAGTTTATAAAAATAACAGCAAAATGATTAAAAAAATTCATTTATAATTAGAATTTTAAGACAATTTGTAATAAATATTAGTTAAATTATTTGAAAATGTTTGTATTTTTCAAATGCAAGTTTTTTTTCAAAAGAAAGTTTTTTGTATCTTTTTGAGTGATTGTCATACACAATGTAGAAAGGGCTATTTATACAAAAAGTTAAAATTGATGAATTTATTCAAAAATTTTATTAATTTCCCCAAACTTTTTAATGAAACTTTTAACTTACAATTTATGTCATGAAATTTTGAGAAAAATAACAGAGTGGACTAGGAATTCAAAACAAATGCTGCTGCGTTTAAAATTTCTCTGTGAAAGAACTTTTTGACGTGTTTTTAGACTGCAAGAAACTTTGAGGGAACAACAAGATATATCAACCAAGAGTTATCAAGAAAGAACTGAATATTAGAACATTAACGTTCATTTCCCATTATACATGAAATGTGTGGACCCCTTGTGATGAGCACCATCAAACCCGAACGCCATTGGAAATCTACAGATTAAGCAACCCTATTCGCTCTTGTGATTCCAAACAGAATTATGTGTTATACCAGCTGAAATCTTTTCACGAGATGGCTCTTCCTTCCAATGTGAATCCCTGAAGGAAGTACATTTCCACTTGACCGCAGGGGGGGAAACCCCTTTAAGGTCTACTGACATGCCAGGCAGACACCATGGTCTGGTGAAGGGGGGAAGCAGCCTAAAATCGGTCATCATCACTCCTACCCTTCCGTACACTTGGGCTCTGAGAAGGGGTGTCTACTGGACCCTCGTGATGACCAGGGTTCTGGTGCGAACAGGGTGGACGGGGATCCCCTGTGTGTGAGCGGGGCCCCCATCCCACACTAATAAAAGAAGCGTGTGTAATGCACTCACCTCTGTGGCTGCGATCCTGGCGCTGGCGTTGAGCGCGTCCGTCCACGCGTCGGCCAGGGGGGACACCACCCGGTCCCGCCGCACCCACCCCAGCACCCCGCTCACCCACTCGCACAGCTCGCCCCCGCGCACCACCACCGAGGGGGGCTCCTCCTCCTCCTCCTCGTCAGCCAGCTCGCCCTCCTCGTCCGGGGCGCAGGGGGGCGCGGCGCACGGAGGAGGGGGCTCCTCGTCCGCGGCGGTGGAGGGGCCCCCACCTCCGTCGGCGGCGGGGCTCCTCGCCTTCTTCCCCGCGGCGGAGGCGCCCTTCTTCCGCCTCCAGTGGGCGGCGATCACGTTCCCGAGCACGTACACGACGAGGCCGAGCAGGATCCATCCCAGCAGCAGCACGTTGATCACGTCGATCGTCTCCTTCGAGTCGTCCGCGTACACAAAGTCCGTGATCTTGTCCGCCATCGCTGCACACCACTCCTTGCTGCACCAAAATAACTGCTCGGCGGCCGAGAGCATTTTTCCCCCCTGCCGCGGTTGCCCTAGAAACGGGGGACCTCAGCGCCACTTCAGTGTCGTGACGAAGGGGACCTTTTTCTTAAAACAATGTGGGGATCGTGTCGGCGGAGAACGAAAACATCTTTCCTCATCCACACACACAACAAAACAAAACGAACGTCACCCGACGCGGAAATTCTTACTTGTCTTTATCTGCTTCAGAAAGACGGAGATAACTACTTCTGGTCACTTATCTCGTGCACTCCCTGAAATAGAATTTTTCCTCCTCCATTATATTTGATAAATAAATCAACGGTTTTATTGTCCAAATGTTTTTTTCTTATTTGTAGAATTAATAATCTATAAAAGGAGGCATACTAACTCCTTATTCTACTAAAGACCTCCATGAAGTCAACACCGAATTTATTCTATTACATTTAGATAATAGTTTAACTAACTTTAATATTTTGCACGTCGAAAGTTTAAAAAATAACTGTGAGAATTCAATAAATTGCATTATTTTAATTAGTAGTTGCAAACCATACCATGATTTTCCTTTATCAAAACTAAAATGGTTACTCCAAACCAGAAAAGTGACATCGTTGACTGAACTCTAGCATCTTTAATATTGGGGATCATTATATAGGTGGCCTAGTGGGTTTTGAACATTGTACCAGGCGCGGGCTCGATTCCAACTTTTGCCGGATGTACTTTCTCTTTCCGTGTCATTAAAAATTTTTTGTCTGTGTCTGGCTTTCTTGACAAAGGTTTATAACACAGATTTAGAAAGTAGCAGATATACCCATCGATTGCGCAATCCCTTACAACGCAATGCAAACCGCGCGATTGTGTTATGAATCCACATTTTGCAATTTTTGCAGTGCATCACGGGATTCTGATTTTTAAAAAAATGCTTTTGCCGAAGAGTTACATGCAATAAAAAATGCGTTTTTAATATGCTTCTTTTATGAATATATACCTCATGTCAGCCAGAAATTATCAATACATATCCAGCTATAAACTTATGCTAGCAAAACTGGTAAAAAGTTAATTAGTTAATATACTTAATATATAATTTTTATTCGTCGAATTATCTCATGGTGCCATCTAGTGGCGTATGGCATGCCATGTGTTAGGGCGTGCGAACTGCCTTATGGGATACTGGTTCACAAATGGCTTCACCTTTCCCCATAGGGGCAGACCTGCTCCTTTCTAAATCTATGGCTTATAATACAGAGTTAGGAAGGAGGAGTAGAAGGGGCTGTCAGTTCAAATGGTTTGAAGCAGGGCTGTCAGGTTTTTCGAGCTACTGCTCATAACAAACCGGCACTGAGGTATCCCAAGATGCACCGCTTTTGAAATTTTTTGAGCTACTGCGCATAACATGGTAGCCGAAATTGGAAACTGGCTTTGAGGGCCCAAGATGCACCGCTCTAGCCTGCTTCTTTTGTGCGTTACTGCGCACATACATAGGCCGCTCTATTCTCTTTCCTAACTCCATGGTTTATAAGTTTCTGAACAAATTGGAAAATACATGTACCAACCAACCTACCTAACTTTTGTTTACGTAATCAAATCGGTATATCCGTTGTGTATAAATGTTACCAGGAGGTTTCCGGTTCTGGTCGACCTCATCACTTGACTAAATTTACAATCAGGTGAGTGAACTTTTAAGTTCATCTTGCAGGATAATAACAGGCAAACCAGGGATAAGTTCAAACAAAATCAATTTAGTTTTGGTTTCTCAAAACAATTCTGTTTTTTTTTTATATATTTTACAACTATCGCACTGAATATGATAAATATTAAAAAATCGAATTCTGGCTTAAGAAAAGTATAAGTTTTTATAACCCATGGGAAATACAATTAAATACTCGTCACGGTATTTCAACCCAGTATACACTTCAAAATTCTAATTTTTAAATATTTAAGCCCTGGGCAACCACAAGGGGGGGGGGGAGGGGGCAAGGGTTAACCCTCACTCACTCGGACCAATTGTTTTTTAGTGGTTCACAACATAAAAAAAAATTGGAGAAAGAAATCAACTGTGCATCAAAATATCTTTTTTACCTAAACTAAAAACTAAACTCCCTGGCGCAACAGCCCATTAATGGGCCAAGGCCTGCCGTGCCCATTTCAGCTTTCGTGACCGAGGGCTCTGGGGTGCTAGGCATATGTTCCAGTTAGGTGGTCAGCCTCACGCGGGTCCCCCAGTGTTTAGTTCCCAAGCATGCTTGGTACCCATTTTATCGACCCGCTCAAGGGATGAAAGGATGGGTCAACCTCGCCCAGACCGGGATTTGATCCCCGGACCTGTGGCGTGGCAATGCGAAGCACTACCACTAGGCCACTGGGCCTCCTTTTTTTTACCTACTAAGTAAAAAAAAAAAGGTTACCAAATCTTTGGTAAAAGTCTAAATTGGAAAAAGAGTAATGCAGAGAATGGGCAACGGCGTCTAATGGACGAATATTTGTAATAATTATTTCTCATAAACATTCCTAACACTCTTATAAATTGAAGGATTTGCGGCTGGGAAGCTCCTAGAAGGATAGAATGAAGCATTATATCCTCCTAGGGAAGCTCGTACATTCAATTTCACTCGCCCAGTCGGTTAAGGCGTCCGTCTTGCATACGGAAGGCAAGTTCGGGTCCGGTCATCGCCAAAATAACTGCCGACCTACGGCCCCTGCTGCCCAAAAATGTCCGACGAGGAATGCCCCGTGTAAGGGAGTGCACGTTAAATATGTTCCAAAGTCCCAACGCTGCGTACGATGTCGCTCTAACTAAACGGTTGCGTTGGGTGCCTACTGAGGTGTCGGCTCGTCACTTGACTGCGGCTCTAAATGAAGACGCTTGTCGCAAATAGCCTTCGTGTAGCTCTAGTGTGACGTTAATTCAAACTAAAACTGAATTTGACGCAGTTTTTATGTAAAACATTCGATTCGATGAAATGACGACTGTCGCATGTTTTTTTTTCCCACTGACATCCGGTGATTTTTTCCGCTAGATGCAAGTGAAAATAAGTGCATAAGATAAATGTTTTAGAAACAGAGGGACAAGGATGCAAGATAGATATAACAGTATTAAAATATAATAGTAGTATTAAAAGAATGAAAATTTAATTACTGCGTTCGTAATTAATTTTACTTTTTTTAAATTTGTTGTATATTTTAACGGATACAACAAACATTTAATAACTTAATTTATTATCCCCCCCACTGCTTAACAAAATAGTTTGAAGATGGTTTTAGTTTTGTACAACATGGCTTTAGCCCGCTGCGAGGGGATGACGCCCATAGTTGGTTTTAATGGATAATATTTGCAATAAAAACATATACGGAATTGTGCAGTTTTTTAATACTTAAACGCAATTTATTTGTTATTAGTTTTATGTAACCGGTGGTGCTTGAGTGTGCACCCTACATGTCGGTGACTTGTATGTCACATGAACTTCTTTTTTGTGCCATACAGGACAATTGCCCCCACATGCAGATGCCAGTATTGTATTTTTTATAAGAAATGTAATGTCTAACTGGAGCCCGCGACCGAATGTACAGATTTAGAAGAGTTGTTTTCATCCCTTTCATGGGACTTAGTAGCAAATTTCACATAATCTGGTGCAACATATCTCACAATTAATTCAAGAATTTCCTAACACTTCAAGTTTGTATCATTCTTGACAAAAGACAGATAAGGAAACAAACATGAACCGTCTACTACACGTTCGAAAATTATTTGGTGAAATAAAATAACCATTTGTCCATCGATCGTTCCTATTGGTGCTCCGTGTTCAATGTGACATTGATTCGCCAATTGAATCTCGAGAAGGAATTTATTTTCATTCAGCATTTCTGTTGCCACTCAAAACCTGAAACATGTCCTTTAGGATTCAAATTTTACTTGACTTGCGCTAAGTGGTAAAATAACAGAAGCGTTTCCTGATGACAAACTAAATGATAAATAATTATTTGAATGCAATTCGAAATCAATTTTTTATCAAGTGGAAAGAAAGGGTAGGTAATAACTTTCTAGTTATATGTTTATAACTAATGCATTTCCTCTTTAATTATA
Organism: Hylyphantes graminicola; assembly: GCA_023701765.1. NCBI lineage: Eukaryota > Metazoa > Arthropoda > Arachnida > Araneae > Linyphiidae > Hylyphantes > Hylyphantes graminicola. The sequence goes on from CM043111.1 coordinate 101,717, forward strand.
TTTATACTTTTTATTTATTTCAAATTTTTTTTTAGCAATATAACAACATTGAAACATTTTTGTGACTTCTGGTATAACATAGAAATTTTAAACTACTTTTTAGCAAAAGTAGTTTAAAATTTGTATGATCAACAAAGATTGGGAACACCTGCCCAGTACACTATTTTGGCAATTCTTACTGAACTCAATAAACAAAACGACTCAAAACAAGGAGAACTCTTTTTAATAACAAAATTCACAGAGGCTATCTATATAATTAATATTCGGTAGCAGGTGCAAGATATATATGAAGTTCAAAAAGCCTCTTTATCTACACATTGTTTAGAATTTTACCGATATGTTATGGCTAAGTTTTTTCATATGTGGTATAATTACCCATACTGGTATAATTACCGATTGCATAAAAAAAGTCGCTTTCTCAGCAAATCTCAACAGAGAGCTTTTTCGAAAAATGTTATGCTTTTTTTGCTCTTTTGGCCTTTATTTAACTTAAATTTTCATGTGCCGCTATTTTTTTGTAACAATTTTTGTTACAAATTCCTCAATTTTATATTCGATGGTAAAATGCAGTAAGTGAAAGTTGGGAGCGTAAAATGCAGTAAACATTATTTTATCTGGCCATTATGATTCAATAATAATTAATGAAATAATAATTAAACTGTAGGTATTTTGATAATAAGGAATTAATAATTATTTTAATAAATAACATTTATAATGTAATTAAATTTGTTTTAATTTTTTAAAAATATTTTATGAAGGTTACAAAAATAATTACTTCGTCGATTGCTAGCCTCGAGATATTGTTGCTCAACTATTAGACTTTCCAATACGTACATTTTTCTTCTAAAGCTAGCCATATACGGAGGGACAGGAAAAATGAACGGCGTTACTGAAAGCATTTATCTTGTCAGGGATTGTGGTTTTGTGTGTATTAGGGACATCTAGGTCTGCATAATCACTTGGTTGTATGTCAAGCGGGCACACAAAGCCAATCACTCTCGCTGGCAAGAGAAAATGTTCTTTCGATAACGTCTCAGACTGGGGGTGTTTGGCGAAGGTTCACATGTCCTGACGCTCATCCAGTCCTCCCGTGTATGGTTAGCTTTAAAGACAGACGATCCCCCCCCCCTTTTTTTTTTGAGGCAAAATGATTTGATTTATTGAAACGCGTACGAAGAATTATTTATTATATATTTTTATGAAATGTAAAAATAATATTTTTTATATTTAGCCTCTCCAAAAAATCATTTTATGCTTTTAATTTTAATTATTTCGTATTTTGATAATAATAAATCGAACCTATTTATTATTCTACTGTCTACTGTTTAAAACTCTCTCATTGCGGGCAGACGATTTCCCTCCCATTAATGTTCCATTGGTTATTTGTTCTACTATTTGTCTGGTCTGCTAATTCGTCGCTGTTATGCTTATTCATTTGAAAGTTATAGGTAAATTACTCTTTAGTATTTTATAATTTTGTGTATTCCATAGCTATTAAACATTAACTGTTTTATTGTCAGTTACTTATTATTTTTTGATTATTCTCCCTATTGGAATCGTTATGAATCCTTACTCTAGCAACTAGCTATTAATCAACATCAAGTACGTAAAATATCCAAATGAAAATAGAGAAACTATTTCTAATGCATAAAATCGTTTATTCGTTATATTTCAGTTATGATTTGTATTTAGCAGCAATTTACTTGCACAATTTTTAGCAATACTTATTTATATTTATCACTATATCATAAAGTAACTTTATCTCGTTTATGAGCATTATTTTATAATTATATCTATTTAATTTTTCAAGCCATGATTATAAATAATTATGTAAATTCCCGCCCCCACTCCGCTAACACGTTCTATGCTCTTAACAACTTCTAAAACAATATTCCATCTGATACTATTCCATTATGCATAAAAATGCATCCCAAATAAACAATCCTTAAAAATAAAATACTTTCATAGAAATTGTAAACGTTACCTTGGTAAATAATTGCTCACATATAGATCATTTAATGTTGCAAATGTTTCTATCATGTACATACTAGATTCTTTTTAATGTAATTAATGACATTATAATAAATTTAAATATAAAATGTGTATACAAAGTTAATATTAGAAAAATTGTCAATTTTGTCCGAAACGATATTTTAAATGTTATTCTTAAAAATGTTTTCTTAAACTAATGACTTTTTAAATTTAAATCCTAAGAAACTCATTAAAAAATAAAACCCATGTCGATTTTTAAGGAAAAGTACTGGGGAAAAAATAGGGGGGGGGGGATTGAGAGGGAGACATGATACAAGGCGCTATATATTCGAATGCGCGATGTAACGAGGCGCGATATAGCGAGGGGTTACTGATGTACTACTAAAAACTACTTTTTTTTGTAAATAAAAATTACCTGACATACGCAACTGCGAAAACGTTAAAAAACGATATCTACTGTTACTAAACGATATACGGTTTATGATGTCTTTTTCCTTTTATTTCCACCATTCACAGGAAAACATCTCGACCTAATTAACTACTTTGACACACCTGAAAATCGGATATTTTTACACTTAACTGCAGCCATCCATTGATAGAGAGAAAAAAAAAATAATGGACGGCCATTGATTTTTCTCTTATGGTCAAATTTGAGGGGGATCAAGTTCAAATTGTTATGGATGAAAACTTAAAAATATATATAATAGAAAATATTTTATTCTCATTTGTTAGGAAGAAAATGTAATTCTCATGTTGTCCAGTATCTTAACCTATTGCGAATGGGGTCGCCATTTGGGGACCGTTTTCAAAACCTCCCCTCCCCATAAACGTAACACGTTAATTAGTTTCGAAATTGACCTGGTCCGATAGAAGAAGATCCAAATATCAGTTTCCCGCCTTTGTTTAAAGGTATCAGCCATTAATTTCTATAAAAAGTGGAAGTTGATCGAGATTCAATAGATTTGTTTTTTAAAAAAATTAATTTTTTTTCAAACTTTTCAAAAAGTTCTTTTAGTAATCAATTTTAAAAACATTTTGCATTAAAAACAATGGTAAAATAAACTGTTAACTATAAATAAGTGATGCAGCTTTTTTTATTGCATTTACAGCAAAAAAATGTATTTTTTAGAGTTAAAGGCGTGTCTCTAAGTAACTATATTAAACATAATTTTTTTAAAAAATTTCTTTGTGCAAAGCATTCTTTTTAGCATATATATTTGTATTAAAAGTATGTTTAGATTAAGAATATACAGATGTTTTTTTGCGGCAGATGTTTGTTGGATTTTGCTCTGGTCTTAAGAGGTTAAAGCAGCCAATACGTTATTGAGACAACTTATTTTTCAACCTATGTCTAAGACGATATCCCTTTTGTATTTTTGAATCGTGTTAAAGATTTGGTTTCATCATGTAGTTATGTGACTCTTTTCTTCCTGTTGCATTTTCGTGACATTTTTTTTTATCAGACGGGATTATTATTTACAAACTCCAGTAACAACACACCAAAAATGTTTACAAAAAATTTCTTTTTATTATACATACAACTTCAACTGTACGCGCGGTTGAAAGATTCCCTTGGAGAGTGCAGCCTCGACGCGCAGAGAAGCCGTAAGAAAAGGAACGCGGCAGATGTTTGTTTTTTTACTGTGCGTCAAAAAGTTTTTTTTTTCCCCGACTCGCACTCAATTGGCATGTTTCAGATATCGTATTTACATTCCAGCTTTCATTGCTTTACTTCCGTCAATCGGTGCTCTGTTACCAACATACACCCACTCGAGCCCTCGAGTAAGAATTCATTTTCATTCGGCACTTCTGTTGCCACTCAAGGCCTGAAACATGCCGCTTCTTGACGGCATATTCCCCCCACTCCATTAATGTCAAACACAATACTGGGATACTCAATGACTTGCAGTCCTTTTCGTGGGGTGTCGGTAGCAAATTAGAAAGTGGTGCTTCTTCTCAGGGTGGTGCTCTATGAGGAACAGTGTGGTGCGGCAGGGGAGCTGCGAGGAGGGATGACGTACCCCCTCTGACTAGCATCGGAACAGCAAAAAGTCCTCGATTTTGATTTTGTCTTTGTGTAGTTGCCTTTTACGTTTGGTTCGGTTGAAAAATCGTCGCACCACTAGAGCGGCACGAGGGCGTCGTTTGCATCCGCTGTCGAGGAGTGACGAGGGGTTGCCCTCTGCACTTCAGTCTCGTCCTTTTCTGGGTGTGGGGTGCCTGCAACAGGTAAAAGTAATTGGAAAGATTAAACATTTACTCTTTTCATACATTTATTTCAATTGTTTTTTAAGTTTTCTTATATTTTAATTATTATCGACAACTACAGCAGGGAATTCGTGTATTAGAACAAAAGAACATCTTTACTTCTATATTCCTCTTTTTGTATTGAATTTTCAAAGATAGTTGTTACTTGATTGAAAATTCAATCCCACCGAATTATTCACTTATCTTGGGGTTTTTGAGCTTCGGACAAGTTATTGTTGGAAGAAGAGACACACAAGCTGTGTGACGCATGAATGACGTCACAAGATTATTGAGATAAAAGACGACTACGGACTTGTAACGGGAGTGGTTGGAGAGCTTTTAGCTAGTTGTAAGATAATGTATGTTCGGGGATGCTCAACATATATCTAAATATGATATCTTCTGTTAATTCAGTTATTATTTGTTCATCGAAGCAAGATGTACCTAAATTGAAAATGTTTGTTAATTAAATTGAACTCTAAAAAACCTATGCCTCGTATTACTCGACTCTTTGCCCGCACTAAACCTACAATGGTTATGGGCCACAAGCTACAATCCCACTGAAAGCTCAACGTTCCTGAACGACTGTCAACACTTCTGGGGCCGCTGAAAAGTAATTTCGACATGGAACACAGGCCGGAGAGTCAGCTGTTTACGTTCCCGAAACTATCTTCGACCAACTACCGGAGCTGGAAAGCGGATATGAAGGTGCTGCTGATGGATCGGCAATGTTGGGACTACGTATCAGGAGCAACCCAGCGTCCAGCAGAGACAGCAACTGAGCAGGAGAAACTGAAGTTCAAGCGAACTACGGAACGGGCATATACAACTATTTACCAAGGGGTCGAGCGACAGTTCCTTACACTTATTGCAAATACGACAGACGGCAAAGTTGCATGGGACTCGCTAGAACTGAATTTTGAACCAACAACTAGGGCTAGGCTAGCAAGTTTGATAGACGAATTCTACGAAATGAAGATTACCGAAGAAAGTGATATAGGAATGTTCTGTAAAAAGCTTCAAGCACAAAATCAACTAATCCTAGAAGCTGGTTTCACGATACCGGACGAGTTGGTGAGCTTTCAGCTGATCAGAAAACTACCACCCGAGTTCGACAATTTGGTTCAACAGCTCTACAGATTAGACAAGAAAGAATTTACATTCAGCAACCTCGAAAATCAAATCATCACTGAAGCTGGTAGAATACAACTGAAGAAAAAAGACGAAGGTCAAGGTTTAGTGTCGGATGCATACTTGACGAAAGCCCAAACAAGACATAGAAGACAAGCCTCTCCCAACGCACAATGCAGTGGATCCGTACTGGACCCTACTTCTAAATCTGATGTCAGACCAGAATCTACTTCAAAGACTTGTAGTTATCGTCACCGACGAGGACATTTTTTCCGAGAATGTTTTAAAAGGAAAAACGACCAGCAGAAGCAAGCTAGAGACCAAAGAGTGTATCCTGGAAAGTGGCAACAAAGACTAAAAACTCCCGACAATCCTGGAGGATTCTACACGGAAGATTTCGACCAGTGCTATTCGATGCTGGAAGAACGATACGAACTGGACGAGTGGCTGGTGGATTCCGCGGCTACTTCACATTTCTGTAAAGAGAAGAGCTGGTTCGACAACTACAAAGAACTACCACCCACCGAAGCCCTTATTGGTGATAGGAAGTGTACTTCTCAAATATTAGGGGTAGGTGACGTGACTATTTTTGTTAAAGACGGTGAAAAGTTTGTTAAATTAATATTATATAATGTTCTTTATGCTCCAAATATGCGTCGTAATCTAATTAGTGGTGCTAAGATTGATATTGCTAAATATACAATTAATTGGAGAAATGATAAAATGGTAATATATAAACCAAACGGTAATTATTTTTTAACTGTGCCCAGGATAAATAAATTCTATATAGTGTATAGTTTACCTGCTAAAAAGTTTGAATCTTATAATGTATCAACAAATAAAAGTTTAAGTATAGAGCTAGTGCATAGACGTTTTGGACATGTAAATGCGGGTTTAATAACTAGAATGAGCAAAAATAATGTCGTAAGAGGTATTGAAAACTTAAAAGGTAATTTTAATCCTTGTATAACCTGCAATGTTGCTAAATTGACTAGAGTATCTTTTAAACCTAACTATAAAAGACTTTCTAATGAAGTACTTAATCGTGTTTCAATGGATGTTTGGGGACCCTCTCCCGTCAAATCACTAGGTGGAAAATCTTATTTTCTGTCAATAATAGATGAATACTCTAGATATGTAACGGTTTATGTTATTGAGAAAAAATCTGACGTGTTTAATTGTTTTAAGGAATATCATGCATTTGTTGAGAAACAGTTAAATAAGAAATTACGTTGTGTTCGTTTTGACAACGGATTAGAGTTTGTAAATAAAGAATTTGAACAATATCTAAAATCATTAGGCATTAAAATAGAAAGGACTACTGTTGAAAGTCCAGAAATGAATTCAATTTCAGAACGCTTTAATAGAACGGCAATTGAAGGCGTTCGCGCTATGCTGCATGACAGCGGACTACAGCTACGATTTTGGGCAGAAGCGTTGCATGCTTTCGTTCATATCCGTAATAGATGTGAACACAAACTAACTGACGGATTAACGCCATTCGAGATTTGGACCGGTCGGAAGCCATCGGTTAATCATTTTAGAGTATTTGGCTCACTAGCTTATGCGTACATCCCAAAATCGCGGCGAAATAAATTAAATAATCGGGCCGATATCGGAATATTTGTTGGTTACGCTACGAAGACTAAAGGATATAGGATTTTTGTCCCAAGTAAGAGAACAGTTGTGGAAACTATACATGCCAAAATAGACGAAACTAAAAACGGGGTTAAAACTTTATTTGGACAGAAAACGCGGGAAAACGTGCAATTTTTGGGGTTTAACGATTACTCTGAATATGAGGATCAAAGTATTTCCAAAGATAATGAATCTCCAACTTTCTTAAGAAAGCCCGATATAGTATCACCTTCTTTGGTGGATATCGACTTATCAAAATGGACGAGATTGGAGAGACCTCGAAATAAAAGTTCACGTATTGATGTCTACTATTATCCGCCATCTGGAAAACCACGTTTAAGGTCGATTAACCAAACAATAAAGTACTGTAAAAAGAAAGGATTAAATTTCGATTCTGCAAAATTTAACTTTAAACCAACAAGTGTGAACGATAATATTGAAAGTGATCATGATCATAGTTCTAACGGTGATAACTCGGCTAATGAGAATGAAGAATCCGATTTTGTTAATCATGCTGATTTTTTTCAGGAGGAAATGTATAATATTGAGATTCCAAAGAATTATTATGAATCTCAAAGAGTACCTGAAAAAGATGAGTGGCGTAAAGCTATGGACAATGAGTTGCATACTATGACCAATCGTAAGGTATGGAAATTAGTTGACCCTCCCAAAGATCGTAAGGTAATAGGCAGTATGTGGGTGTATACCGTAAAAAAGGATGCTGAAGCCAAGATCAAAAGATTTAAAGCTAGGTTAGTTGCACTAGGGAATTCTCAATTAGAATATACAAGTGTATTTAGCCCAGTGGTTAATTTTTCCTTGGTTAAACTGTTTTTTATTGTATTGGTGTCGTTGTTGGGTTGGGTACATACGCAACTGGATGTGCGGGCAGCCTACCTTTACGGTAATCTCAAAGACGAGGTTTACATGAGGCAACCTCCTGGTTATGCAATAAAAGGTCAGGAGAATAAAGTATGTTTATTACAGAGATCTATATACGGACTGCATCAAAGTGGTCGCGTGTGGAATGAGGAATTGGATTCTATATTAAAAAATTTAGGTTTCACTAATTTTGTATATTGTAATTGTGTATATAAATATGAAAATAGTGTGATTTTATTAGTGTACGTAGATGATTTCGCTCTCTTTGGAAGAGATAAAAGCTCATTAGATTATGTTATAAAAATGTTGAAAACTAAATTGGATATTGTTGTTTTAGGGGAAATGCGATATTTATTAGGAGTTAATTTTGAGAAGGAGGAAGGAAAAGTTTATTTGCATCAAAAATCTTACATCAACAAGTTATCGATTAGTTTTAAAGATATACCAAGAAGTTTTGTAAATTTACCTTTAAAAGTTCAAATCTTACCTCCAAAGGTTAAAGAATGTGAAATAAAAGAGACTGATATCATGAGGAAGTACCCATATAGGTCTTTAATAGGATGCCTTTCTTTTCTAGCGGATAGAAGTCGTCCTGATATCGCATTTGCCATTAACACTATGTCACAATTTAATAATGGATATACTTATCAACATTGGTTAATTGTTGTTGATTTGCTTAATTATGTATTTAACACCAGAGACTATAGATTAAATTTATCTGATGTAAGCAATTGTGATTTGTGCGGATTTTCAGATGCCAGCTGGGGATCAAACCTCACTGGGAGACATTCAACAAGTGGATACATGGTTTGTATCGGAAAGGTAACTTTTTCCTGGAAAGCAACGAAACAGAAATGCATTGCCCTTAGTTCCATGGAATCTGAGTTCGTCGCACTTACAGAGTGTGTAAGAGATCTTGTATGGTATCATAAAGTGTTAAGTGAATTAAAGTTTTTGTCCATGTCAAAACCTGTGTTATATTGTGACAATAAATCTGCAATATATTTTTGTGAAAATAGAATCGAAAATGCTAAAACTAAGCATATTGACATTAGATTGCATTTTATTAGAGAATTACTAAGTGATGAGGATTTCGTCTTGGAATACGTTAACTCTAAATCAAATTTGGCAGATTTGTTGACAAAACCACAATATAAGACTAGGTTAAGTTTCTTTGTAGGAAGAATTTTTTGCATCCCCGTGGGGCCGAATGTTGGAAGAAGAGACACACAAGCTGTGTGACGCATGAATGACGTCACAAGATTATTGAGATAAAAGACGACTACGGACTTGTAACGGGAGTGGTTGGAGAGCTTTTAGCTAGTTGTAAGATAATGTATGTTCGGGGATGCTCAACATATATCTAAATATGATATCTTCTGTTAATTCAGTTATTATTTGTTCATCGAAGCAAGATGTACCTAAATTGAAAATGTTTGTTAATTAAATTGAACTCTAAAAAACCTATGCCTCGTATTACTCGACTCTTTGCCCGCACTAAACCTACAGTTCCATAAGGTGTTTAATTTATGAGACTATGTTACTAAAATTCAGTAAGAAACTGAGAGTCAAAAGTTGATACAATGAAAAAGCGAGAATTTCCTCCATACATATTTCAAATGCTCTCCCCCCCCCCCCTCCCAACCTTGATCGACACCGGCCAACGAACGACATGTGAAAATTTACCTTTCACTTTCACGCTCATTCAATAGAATGACAATGGGAAGGAGACCTTCGCGAATGTCAGCGCAGTAAAATGAGCCAGAATGATAAACAATAAGGAACCCGTCTTTTTTTAAACTTAAGAGAGCAATCATTTTTTTTAGTTGTAAAATATACAATATTTTGACAAAAGACCGTAAATGCTGTTTTCTCCGAGAAGTGACGATGCGAAAAGGTATAAACAATAGGATTTATTTAATAGCTGCAAATGCTCAATGCATTTTGTATTATTCGGTGTTCGGAGGAAAAGAGACGTATTAATATCCATTTTCTGGAAGCTGTCATTTTTGTTGTTCTTTAAAATTTTACAAATTCTTTTAGCAATTGCAATCCGGCCTGGCACGAGTAAATACTCCTACTCATCGGAGAGTCATTGTGTCCATTTTTAAGAGCATTTACTTTTATATTTAGCTAAAATCAATGTTTGGGATTTATGTTGAATAAACTTCTTTTAAAATTAAATTTACTCAGATTTTGTACGAAACTTATTTAACGCGATTATTTGTTTTCTTTATGAAATTGAGAAACACTTTCTTCAAACCCAATCACGTAAGAGAGTAACGGTTGTCTCGAGAACAGTCTTCGGGCCGAGGTCGGCTTCCCTTTTGTGCAGCAAAACTATTTCATCACAGAGAAGTATATTAATCGGCCACGCATGACATATAGATGTTAAAGTCTCTTTGTGACACAGAAACAAACACTGGTCCCGCAAGATTAGAAGGATAAAATACGTTTTGAGCCCACCTTGATATCAAATTTCTTTGAAAAGATTATTCTTTAGTACTTATCTAAATATTAGCTGAAGTGTTTGTATTAGAACTAACATTTATCTGCAATAGTGTTGGAGATATAAACTTTTTAAAAGAAAACAATAAAATGTTATTGCAGCTTTTTTTTATCTGTGAAAACCCAATTATCATTATAAAATATTACAATTATTATTATTGATACTTAATGTACTAGTACATGAAATATGTTTAATTTCAAGTTCATAAATCTGTAGGAGGTGTAACTATTTTAGGGAAAAATGAGGGGCACATCAAATTTGCAAAGTGGGCAATCTTTCCATGAAATGTACAATTATCTTTCCTCAAATTAAAAAAAAACAAAACTTTTTTTTGCTTGAGAAAAAAAAAGAAAGTCTTGTCTGGCACATGCACAGAAAATAAGTAATATAATAATGACTCAAATAACTCCTTTTTAAATCGACGGGTTTTGTACTGAAGTTTGCATGAAATATATTTCAGATAGATAATAACAAAATTTTCAGAAAACTCTGTTGGATTTTGCAGATAAATAAAGTTAAATTTAGATTTAATAAAGTAATTTTATTAATATATTAAGCCTTTCAGTCCCAAAGACAATTTGGTGTTATCATTTAAATTTTTTTTTTCTGATCGTCCATAGCCATTTATGATTAAAAATGATCATTAAAAGCACATCATTCGATTCTTCAAACTTTTTTCTATTAGAAAATATTTTTTATTATTCCTAATATATGTCCGCCCTATTATTTTTTAAAAAAATAAATGAAAAAAAAAATGATGATGCCAAATGGCATCATCAACTGGGACTGAAAGGATAAAACGAAACAGATTGTTGTTTTCTTCAAGTGTTTTTTATATTTCCAACAATATTTAAGATAAATGTAAGTAATCATTTACAGAACTTTGGCCGATAAAAATGTATCGTGTTTTATAGAGAGGTTTTTAATATCAGGATGGTCCGAAAAGTGTTTTAACTTAATTCCCATTTTGCATAGCTCCTAATTCCAAGCAATACATTTTTTATACTCGAAGCGTTGTATTATAATACGTTTTACAAGTCTTCAAAAGCAGCTATATATTTTTAAATAGTTTTCAAGAAATTTCAAAAATTTAGAAAATAGATGCTTGTACAATTACATATGTACAATTTAGGCTGGTATTTTTTTTATTTTCGATAGGCTGGTTGAGTTGAAAAACGTCGTACTAGAACTACACGTGGGCTATAAGTTACTTGCGTCATAATTTAGAAGTCCATGCGAAAGCCGACAGCCGAGTAGGCACCCAACGCAACTGTTAGGGTCGACATTGTACGTCGCGTCCGGACTTTGAGGCGTATTTAATGTGTCACTGGGTATAATGTGTCGGACATTTTTTTGGGCTGCACAGACCCCGTTTCTGGGTCGGCGGTTATTTTGGCGGACCGGGAATGGCGATAGGAATCGAAATGTATAGTTTGAATTATTCGTGTATGGGGTGTTGTAGCAGCGGAGTGTTCTCTTCCGGTCATCTTCCTGGAAGCCGGAAGAGCGAGTCTATTTTTCAACTTTTCTCCTCACAAGAAAAAAAGTGCCGGACATCCGACGCCCCCCCCCCCCCCCTCGTCCCTGTTTATTTATAGGGAGTTTTATCTTCCACTCCAACATTCTTGGATGACGAAAGTATCACACGGGCTTCAGCCAGTCTGGCGCTATCTCTTAATAACCCACTTTGAAATGAAAGTTAGGCGGAAAACCAGCCCCTAGGTAAAATATGTCCCCGTTTCTCCGACAGAAATGCGTGTTACTCTTGCTTCTATTAAAATTGAATTTCAGACGAGACAATAAGGGGGTGGAGAGGGATTTGAATGTTGACCTATCAGTTGGTAGTTCCGATCGGCCGAATACGACCGATGACCGACCCATGTGAGCATTATGCGATCAAAACCTTTTGTTTTAGAAAGTTTAGTTAAAGAAAGAGTTTAGTTGTCGAAAAAAGTTTTAATTCCAGGAGCATCGCGACTCTTGGGCGAAAAGGTTTTTTTTTTTACCCCTTTCAATCACTGTAAAAAGCACCACCTACCTTCCTAATGTCACCTTTGCCAGACCACGAGAAGAAGGAACACCGCCAGAATCCCCAGACCACCTGAAAAATAAAAACCTGCATATTATTGTGCGACCAAAGTCGTTTTTCTGTGTTTAATGATATTTTTTTTTCGCTTAAAATTTAAAGTTGCTTTAAGAAACGAATTAGTAAATTTTAATAGTAATAATAAAAAATTCGACTGGATACAATGGTTGAATGGACATCACACTCGAGCTACACGAGGGCTATCGACTCAATACTTTAAGAGGACAAGTGTTCTTCGCCCGTGCTTATCTCTCTCGATCCCGGAGATAAACTTTTAGGTTACATTCCTATTTTTTGTTTGCTAATTCAATACTAATAATAATAATGGAAAAAGTATGGATTGGACGCAATGGAAATGTCCGTCTATCCGTGCCGTCTTTTCAAATTCGATTCGAACCATCTAATCTTGTTTTTTTGTTTTTGTTTATTATGATGTTATGATACTAGAAACATATATTTTTATACTTTAGGTCCGTCTGTCTGTGCGTATGGACCGACATCTACTTACCTGTCTGTCGACAGCCTTCCAATTAAATTTGAATTGAAAACAATTTTTTTTTTCAATATACATAGGGGTACATTACAGGTCAAACCGAGCGCCAACTAAACGTTGTGTAGAGAATTCGAAGAATCTTTCTGAATTTAAAGTTGTAGGAAAATTGAATTTTCTTGTTTGAGTGCAGTCAAAACGAAGTACTCATATCTGAAATTTGAAGCAGCACTTCATGGAAGATTCCCTCAACATCAGAAAAGGGCGGATTTCTGAATTGAAATCGGGTTCTCACCTGGGCGGAGTGGGCGGGCGCGGGCTCTCGGGGCGGCCCGGGGCGTGACGTGCAGGCGGAAGGGGGCGGGGCGCGGCGCCCCCTCCGCCCACAGCAGCACCTCCGCCCCGGAGTCGGCGGCGGAGAGGGCGGACACCTCCAGCACGGACGACCAGCAGCCGGGCTCCTCCTCCGCCTGAAACACACCGAAGGAGAGGGAAGCATAAGTCGATTTCTTTCTTTGTCATGTTCGAGTTATCAACGCAATGCAAGCACTATTATAGCTGAACTCATAGTTTCCTTGCAAAGAAGCCACGACCATGGACCGGAGCTATAAAACAATCAGATGAACGGAACAATCAGATGAAGACAACATAAAACGGCTTAAATGTTCTCTTCATCTGCTTGCTCCACGCGTTTTATAGCACCGCTCATGGTCGTGGCTTCTTTTCTTGGCAAGGAAACTATGAATTTAGCTATATAGAATTTCAGTGCAATTGTAATAAAAAGGTCTTAGTACAGATAGTAAGATATTCAAATGTTTTTTTTTGCTGATGTGCCTAGTGGCTTAATGTTAAACTTCTGTGGCACAAACAAGCTTTCTATGGACTTGGTTCACTTGAATTCTGAGATATTGCGTACTGTAGAAACTGAATGCACAACTAACATCTCATTTATTTTGGGCAATGAAACGGATTCATTCATTTTCATTAAAAGAATTCCTGTACTCCATGTGAAATTCGACTTGAGTTGAGCTGAACTAGAACCGTTTTCAGTCCCATTTAAGGTCTGAACTTGAATGGTAAAAAAATGATGTCGAAGATAAGAAAATCTTTGACATGAAAGTTCACATAACATGAAAACTCGAAAAACATCATGAAATTTCTTATAAATGATCGAAAAATTCTAACCTTATGCCTTGAGTGTTTTGGAATAAATCTTTAAAGTCGCATTTTCAATAGTTTTTAATTATTATTCAAAAGACTTATAAAGTATCATTTATATTTAGTTAAATATTATAGGTTTAAGTAATCCATTATAATATTATGACAATTTTTTTTTTGTTATTCACGAAATAAATTCAATTTTTTTTGTTTAGAATGTTTAACATGAAATTCGGATAACGCGAAATATTTCATGTTAAAATATGCTCTTTCGAAATATGCTCTCCTCGAGTTCACGTTAACACGGTATTGTGTCAATAGAAACTTGAATTGCATTATTATGAATTATGGACTGAAATTCGTGAGATTGCATGCTGCCACCAGTTTGGCGGAGTAGCATTTTACAAGTTTTTATAATGTGTACTAGAAACTTTGTAACAGAATATTATTTAAAGAAAGTTTATGTGATGATGATCATTTGATCGTTTGTGAACCTACTCATGAACAGTTATTCAAATGTATTTTTTTCTCATACAAAATATTAAAAATTGATATAATATACTCTATCCATCAAGTATGATGAGTACGAATTGACTGATGTTCTAGGGCGTGGCACCTGAAAAACAGACCGATGGCAAAGTTTCAACACTTCCATGCTTGTGCTTTTTGTCCGGCCAGGACCCATCCAGACTTCTTACAAGGTAAGAGAACATTTATCTAAGGCTAACATTTCTCTAAAGATGGGCACATTTTTATATTTTCCTTGAGCTCATACTTAACAGAGAATTAGTTTTTTTTAGTAGAACCTTAAAATATTTTGTACTCAATTTGAATAAGTTAAAAAAAAACATAAAATTACCCATGTTTTTTATTTGATTTTTGTAATTTTCGTATTATGAATATCTAAAAAAAGATGACCTGGACCCCATTTTGGGTCCCCTTCGCCTTCAACATTGGCAGGATTCATGCGACTTGTGCGGTCTTGTGACGCTGGAATCGAGTAGTGTTAAGAGGACTCCCTTGAAATTCCAAATCTTGAAAATCGTAATGTTATTCCTATGGAAAACATTCGCAAGTCAATTACCGCCACAATTTTAATTAAAGGTGACTAGTTTCTTGTATCATTGTAAAGAACGAAAGGAACTAAAAGGCTAAAATTAATTTGTTTTGTGAAAATCTCATATTTAGTATTTTTAATAATTTTTTGAAGTTAGTAAAAAATGGAGTAAGCATTAAGTTCTAATTTTAAAAAATTATTAAAAATACTAAATGCGTGATTTTCACAAAACAAATTAATTTTAGCCTTTTAGTCCCATTCGTTCTTTACAATGATACAAGAAACTAGTCACCTTTTTAATAAAATTGTGGCGGTAATTGACTTGCGAATATTCTCCATAGGAATAACATTACGATTTTCAAGATGTGAAATCCCAAGGGAGTCCTCTTAAAGGATTCATTCAAAAATAGGGTGGTGTGTGCTGGAATTTCTCGGCTAAGATGCTGGTCGCACTATAAGAGTAAGTTAAAAATGAATTTATTTTGTTGCCTGTTCTGGCGCACCTTGAGCTCGTGTGCTGTGTAGGGCTGTTGCCGGTCCCCCGGTTTCAGCGCCACCTGGTGGATGAGCCAGAAGACGCGTCCGGGGGCCAGGGGGGCGCAGAGTCGGGCGGAGAGGAGCGCCCCGCCCCCTTCTGTGCCGGACACCGGCCCCCCTCCCTCCACGGACACGGACGCGCCCCTCCCTGCAAGAGAGAACACTCATTTCATTTTGCCATCCATCGAAAAACTAAACAAGAGAAATGGTGAGAGATTATCATAAGAATCGCTTTGGACCAAAACCTTCCCTTTTGGGCGAATGAACCCAAATGACTGCGGGTCTCTATACCCAAGAGACTCACCGATCTCGCGGTCACTCGCCCTTAAGCAGCAAAGTTTTCAGTTAGACAGATTTTGTGTAGTTCCAAAATTCCATATTTCAGAACGGGAGCTTTTTCAACGCCTCAATTTTAAAAACAATAATAAAAACCCGTTCATTTTATTGAATGGCAAAAACCGAAATATCAACTGGTCACAATACGTTATTATCATAATTATGACTTACATAATATCCTAAGAACTTTCCTGTTTCATCTGGTTACGTTATGAACGGGTTCGATTGTAAACGTTAAGGAAGAAAAACATCTTTCATAGCTGTAAATTGTCGGAAATATTTGTCGCATATGATGTCTATAATACCTGTCATGGTGCTTTATTTGTTAATAGAAAAAAGAAGCAGCGGTTCTAAAAATGTTCTGACAAAAGTTGGCTCTTTATCTTTGCAATGCAGGAAAAACAATAAAATCCTGAATGCCCACCAACGACACGCATTTCATGTTTGTTAATGATTTGTTTAAATAGTTAAATTTTTAAATTAAATATCCATTTTACCGTAGATGGTCACATAGTCGTTCTTTGTTGATTTTTACCTTTTCTGACTTTATTTCTATGTCAGATTTCTTCTCTTCCGTACCGGTTGGGGAATGAGCAAAAACGAATTGTTGTTTTTTCTGCATAATTTCACAAATTAACTTACGTGGCAAATGTGTTTATGAAACCAGAATCAGGTTTATTTTTGAAGAGATGATCGAAAAATGCTTTATCAAGTAAAAAAAAAATAATACGAAATAAATGCCCATTATTTGTTAAATGTCGAAATGTATGGTTGTTTCTGGTAAGTCTGACGCACACGTAACGGACAAGGCATTGTTAAGAGGTTTTGAGGAAAATAGCGGACGCCAAAGTGATTTGGATCGTGGTGATTCACCTGGCGAAAGAGACGCTAATGTGACGTTGAGGAGGAAGGGGTCGGGGCGGCTTCCTGGTGCAGCCTTTTCCTCTCCCAGGGTCCTTTGCCGCGGCCTTCGATCATCGGACACCACATAAATAACTATGCCACTCATGAGGCAGAATTCGATTGTCCCGAGATTAATAGCGGAGCCCATCCGATTCAGCCTTTTGCATGAACATCGAAACACATTCGGTTCGAAACATGATTATGTTAAATTTACGTATTTTGGAGTTAAAGTAAAAATAAGTGTTCATAATGTAAAATTTCTTTTAACTTTTGGATTTTTACGTAGTAGGGTCTTTCTATAAATGACTTTTTTTTTTAAATTACAGGTGAAAATAGTAATCCATTGTTATGTACAACCTTAAAACAAATTGGCTTTCAATAAATACACCCTCCAGCTTTATCTAGTATATTATGGCTTATTCATTTTTAATGGATTTCATTTTCTTGCTTACCGTCTCGATATTAAAATCAAAATAATTGATTCCAAAAACTAAAGTTTAAGAAACGCGAACGCGCAAAAACACTGATAAAAATGATCGTCGTTTGCCGTCACATTTCTCTCGCCTTTCCTTACCAAACCATTTTCGTGAACTTTAAGGTGAAAATGCGACGGTTGGAGGTTGAAGTAGGTCATTACAATATGTATTTATTGGCCACTTCAAGTCGAATTCCTTGACAAAAAAGAACTCGAGGCAATGTGTGCTTTTGCACTTGCCAAAAAACCACGATAAGGCTTATGAGGGGTCTCATTGTCATGTGTCGCGAATACCTTATCACCGTGTTGCTCAGATAAAAAAAGAAAAAAAAACTTATCTCCTAACAGCAACGATTTCCTCGAGTGTCCCATCCCGAGAAGAGCAAACAGAGAAACGGCGCGACTGACAATACCAGTTACGGATGTTATTGATTCCGATGCACTTTTTTTCTTCTCTCGTCTAATCATCTCTGGATTTTGGTGCAAAGTACATGCCATTGGAGAAATTTCTGTGCAAACAAGAGCTCGTTACAAAGAAGAGATAGTTGTAAGTGCATTTGTATGGAATAAAATGTGTTGCAAGTGCCAAATTGTTGCCGTTTTTATTTATAAAATAAATGGAAAAATATTTAATCGATAGTTAAATTCCCAGAAATATTTTTTTGGTATGGTACTTCTTTAAAGCAGTTTTATTTTTCACTGGGTACCTATACAATTCTTTTTACAACGGAGTTTAAGAGCCGTAAAATACAGAACGAATATTTTTTGGGACAATACGCACAAATCGAATGTAACTTCTGGTAGTTTTTTTTTTTAGGTTATGAGAGTATCTCTGAGTTTTTACCAAAGGTTGAGCGAATAATCGAGCCCAAATCCACATCAAGCTATCTGGGCTTATTAAATGAATGCAGCTCAATGAAATGTTGACTTTCATATGCCATTTCTTTTTCATTTATTTTATTTTATTTTTAACCTTTTGGATAAGGAAGACTCTCGTCCATAGCTCTGAAAAGTTTTTTTTTACAAAATTTCTCACTATTACAAATAATCATAATTCGTTAAAAAATACTCGACTTTCACGAAGCGAAATAGAGAGCTCACCGTAACAGCTGTCGGCGCCGCCAGGGGACGCTTCACCTGAAGTGGGCTCGGCAGCTGAAAAGAAAAAGACCGTTTTTTTATAGCTAGAATTGATACATTTTAAAGTTTATTTTAAAGATTTATCTGCTTAAAATGGAGGCGCTTAATTATAAATGGAAGGAATAATACATACAACTTAAAGAGAAGATAATTTTTTATTTGAA
Organism: Hylyphantes graminicola; assembly: GCA_023701765.1. Lineage (NCBI taxonomy): Eukaryota > Metazoa > Arthropoda > Arachnida > Araneae > Linyphiidae > Hylyphantes > Hylyphantes graminicola. The sequence continues at coordinate 120,462 of CM043111.1, forward strand.
TTAAATACTTTATATTCGACTAATAGATGGCAGCACCAAAATAAGAATGCAGCCCCGTGATTGGGGATCTGGTGATTTTACAATTTGTTATTAGATTTGGGGTCGATTAGAAAAGTTTTGTATACGTTCCATTCATGAAACGACAATGTAGCGAGCACTAAGCACATGTAATTCAGCTTTTTATGGACCAAAATGCCGATTTGGGTTAATTTGGGGCCGATTTGGGGTCCTCTTTTTGGTGTGTGGAGGGGGCTCTAAATTGTAGGTGCAACTAAATTATAAAGAAAAATATATCAAGCAACAAAATATTAAGTATAAAGACCTAATTATAAGAGTTTCTTTTGTAGGGAAGACTAACAAGTGAATGAACGCATAAGACGTCACGTTCGCCAGTGAATGAACACCAGGATATAATGACCGGGGCAACCAACCATTGTCAGATAGCTCCCTACTACATGAAAGGAAGTCAGTGTTGCCAATCCATCTAGTGGAAGGATTTTCAATCCTTATTTTTTTAAATTATATTTACCAAATGTTCATTCACTAGGGCCTGTTCACTCACTGGTCTGTCTACCCTAATGTGTTTCTTTGCCGGGTTAAAATTATAAAGTAAGTAGAAAAAATCTTTTCGATTAAGCATTCTACAGAATGCTTTTCTCTCGGGCAATGTGCTCACCCCTGACGTTGAGGAAGAGCCCGAAGGAGGCGAAGAAGCCGAACTGGGGGTGTCTGGTGGTGCACCTGTACCACCCCGAGTGGCGGCCCCTGTCGACGGGGTCGAACACGAGCACGGCCTCCTCCTCCCCGATTTCCGCGTCGTCCTCGTCCAAAGGGGGGTCGCCGGGGGGTCGGTCGTCGCGCACCCAGGCGGCGGGGGAGGGGGGGTTGGCGTCCACCGCGCACTCCAGGGAGACGCGCATCCCCTCCACCAGGGGGAGCCCGAACCCGGGAGAGCGGGAGATCGAGAACGAGGGCTCGTCTGGAAAGGGAGAGGGTTCAGATTAAGTTGAGGAGGAGATGTGTAAGAAGTAAGAAGGTAAAAACTGAAACAAAAATCGGTCCGTCAAGTGAAGCCAGCGATCGCTTTTAAATAAGCCCAAGAACAAACGCGTTTTGGCGAAGTATTTGGCGCTATTCCTAAGTAAAGTTTGTATCGGCTCACCATATCGACTTGGCGATTTCTGACTCTCTTATAATTCTGACCTATTTTTCTCACCTGTGGTGGGAAATACCTCCCTCTTGTGTTGATCTCGTGCTGATGCCTACAACTGGGCAAACAATCAGTTTTGGATTTTAATAGAATACTTTTTTATGGAATAAAATAATGCGTTTCAGTATGGACTAACATGGAGTGAGCGGTTAACTAGAACCAATTTAACTGGGGTTCTCTCGGAAAAATTAAATCTCAACATATTAAACATCCAAAGAGAGCTCAGATTCATTGTGATCTGAGAATCAAAATTTGGTAACGAGAGCCGAGTAGATGGGGCTACAAAAAATGTATCTCAGTTCGTGGCTTCAAAATGCTCACCCCCCCCCCAAAAAAAAGTAGTCCCATTGGAAAGAAATTAGGTACAAGACAAACTAACTTACATTTTTAAAAATAATTTATTATGGTTTTTTCATTATATTAGAATTGTTTTTGAATATTTCAATGCCCCCTGTTACACTCTTTATTTTCATACACTACCAAATACTATTGGTTGTTGTCCACAGATATATTCAATTATTCTTGCACTGTTATATTCAATTATGACTAAATAAGTTTTCTTTATGAAATTCTAATGCGTAATTTTCACCATAATTTTTCATTTACAATTTTATAGGATTGTAGAAAAGCAGCAGTTATCGGGAACATAACCTTTCTTTTTTAAATTTTTGCTACCTAATTTCCATGACTGCCAACGTTTGTCTCGACTAATTTAGCTGCTGCGTCATGCGCCCCGTCAATAGCAGAGGAGTCACTCACAGAGGACGTTGAGGTGGGCGGAGGGGTAGAAGGGGTCGTCCTCCGCCCAGGGGGTGTGTCTGTGGGCGGCGGGGCGGCAGACCACCTCCCGGCCGTGCAGGGCGCGGGTCGCGTTGAGGGGGAGGGCGCTGCGGCTCAGCCACGCCCCCCCGGACTCCTCCACGAACAGCTCGGCGGAGGACGTCACGTTCGACTCACCTGCAAGCATCATCGCAATTCAGTGGAAAGAATCGTTATGAAACGTGTGTAAAATACAGATAATATATAAAATGTAACCGTAAGAATACATTTTTTCATTGGTTTAACACACGGGCACTGTTTTTCGAAGGCCCGAGACAACTAGGTCACATTCGCCCCTAAGGAGTCCAAAGATTCCTATAGGCTCAGAAATACGCAACACATCAAGCGTGACAATAAAGATGGACTCACCCACGAACCACTGTATGTGGTCGAGGGGGGCGGTGGGCGCCTCCCCCCGCACCACGCAGTGCAGCAGGAGGGAGGTGGGCTCCTTCACGGTGACCGTGGCCGAGGGGAGGAGGCGCCGCCCCTCCACCTCCAGGAAAGGGACGCCTGCAACACAACACAAAACTACTCAGAGACACCTTGGCCTCATACCATAAGAAATTAAACAATGAATACATATATTAATGTATACACGAGAAAGAAATGGTATTCATAAATTTGTTCTATTCAAGATTATACCTTAATTCATATTTAAGCGTAGTCCATTCATATGTATACCTTGTTGAGCATGTAAGAAATTAAAGTTGAAGAACACTATCAGTCCGAGCGCACATAGAAATTCGGTTTCCATGAAATGGCCAGTTTTCGGTAAAAGTCCAGCATTTGAAATATATCTCATAGACTTATAAAGCAAAAGATAAAACATTCGCATATCGGTTGATAAAAATTGCCAATAACGAATTAGCTTTTAAGAAATTCCTTTCGCAGTGTATCAGTGCATGCAGTTTTGGGGCAGGGACTTGGGTACTCACTGTGCACTTTGAGGAGGAGCACCCTGGCCTCCCTGCCCCCCGCCTCCCTGCACCCCCAGTGTCCGGCGTCCGAGGGGCGCGCCGCCTGGATGGCGAGCGCCGCCTCCCCCTCCGCCCGCACCGCCCACGTGCGCCCCTCCCCCAGCAGGGCGGGGGCGCCGCGGTGCACCCACTGCACGGAGGTGCCCCTCGCCGCCAGGGGGCAGGGCACGCGCACCGCCGCCCCCTCCGCCACCCGCACCACCGGCACCTCCCCGTCGTCCTCCTCCGGGGCACCGCCTGCAAAGAGAGAGGGAGGGGAACGCTCAGATTCTGAAATGAATGAAGAGTACAGGGGAAAAACAACTTCAACAGGGGAAAAACGACTTCATTGCAGTGGAGTCGGTCTGCATCAGGCCTCTTTCGCTACAATAGCGAGCCATCGCCTAAACTGGTGTAAGGAATCCGGGTACTCACTATGTTTTGCTGCCGTGGCCGGCCTGATTCAAGCCAGAAATCAATGACCACGAGTCACACGTTTGTACTGCGAAAGAAAAGCCAAGAGAGAAACAGGTTTCCTGTGCCAAGGTCCGCCAAGCACGCTAGAATATTAAGAGATTCCTTTGCAATGAAGATGTTTTTCCCCTTTACTCTTCATTTGAGCTAAAAAAAAAAACATAGCATTAACAATTTATTGGTTTGCACTTTTTTAAAATACGGTGATAAGAAATCCAGCAGATTTTACATAGAATTTATTGTCAATGCCTATATTTTTAAGGGTTCCTTTTGATTCGAATCCTGATCTTTTCCCAGAAGACAGAGAACTTTTGTGTTTTGTGGTGGTCATTCAATAATTCTAGCTTCTTTAGCATGGATGTTTTGTAAATATTACTCATTATTAGGATAGTAATTGCCTGGTAGAAAATGACAGGAATGCTGCATTCAAATGCTTTTGAACTTTTTCGTTTACGTTATGTTTATTTTTTCTACTTCCATTGGTCAGGAATCTTAAAAAAAGATGCAAGTTCAAAAAGTATAAAGTAATACATATGCAAATGTGTTACACTCCATATTTCTTTGGAATCGTAAATGGATGACAAAGAAAAAATCTGTATAGTCATGTCAGATGTTGTGTCACTCCCTTTTCGAAGATTCAGTTTCCCTCGTGTGCGTTGATCGATGGGCGGCTTCGACACCCTGTGGGAGGGGGAGACATTTTTCTCTCCTGCTGCCTCAGAGGACGAGGAAAAAAAGAGGATGCGAAAGATGGCCATTTGAGAGGGGGAAAAAACCCTGTTTTATTGATATTTACTTTTTCATTTTCAGTAGAAAAGAATTCAGTAGAAGAAAAGGGAAACTATTTTATACCCAGCAATAAAAATAACATTGCTCAATACAATAGTAAACTAACTCCTTTTTCTTACCCGCATAAGAAAAACTGCATTACATGTTTTTTTATGATACATCTGCTCTCTATTTTGGAATTGTGAAACCGATGCGCTACCTTTCAAGGAGTCGAAACACAAAGCAAATACGTGCCCAGATGGAAGACCTTTTGACCACTCTTCATTCCTATGGATAGTTTATGGTTTGCTGTAAAAATGAGGATGATATGAAACGAAGGTTGAATGCAGCAGTTTTCCCCACTACTTTCTCACCAACTGATATAATATTCTAACCATTGAAATTTTTGGAGCGTCCAAAAATGACGTGATATATTTGAGGGGGAGAGGAGTGGGTTCAGCCGAATTTCACCAAATGTCATGTAAGGGTCTTGTCAATTATCGAGTAATTTGCCTCAAAAAAAAAAAAAAAACACCTTAATGTAGCGAGGAAATAGTTAAATTCCTGTAAAATATGTTTCTCGTCTTGAATTGGCCAAGTCGTACATGATAATATTTAGCTTTGCTTTCTGAACCACGTTTCAAAATGGTGAAACTAAAAAAAAATTTTTTTTTTTTAATTCCCAAGAAAAATAAAAAAAAATCTCACGAGAGATTACGTGATTACGCTACAAAAAAAGGACCTTAAAAATTGGGCAATTGAAAATGAAGTAAAAAAAAATACGGGCAGAGAAAAGGAGACGGATGACAGACAAACGGACAAGTATAAGGATGTGTCTTTGATGTGAGGGGCCGATGTTTCTTTCCAGAAATTCCTTTGGGTTTGAAGGAAAAGTAACAATACGATAGATCATGTGCGGATTTTTTTTTCTCCCAGCTGTTGCACGGTCGATTTCGACACTCGTCTCTCTCCGGCCCCAGAGAGTGAGAGAGGCCCCCTTTTTTTTACGGATAAGTACAATGTGTATTTTTAGGACCGAAACATTGATTTCCTGTGCAGTTTAGTTTTGGGTGAAGTATCAACGCGCCAGAACTCAACAAGGTATGTGGGAGAAGGGTCATATTGTTTTGGAAATTCAGTCGAAAAGTTATGACCTCGTGGTGAGGGAAAGTCTTTAATCTGTGTCAATTAAAAAAAATTAATAACTATTTAAAACATTATAAGGATAACTAAAATTTTAAATTGAACTTTCGTTGATATAAGATAATATACATTATTTTTACGCTAAATTATTAACGACCCATAAATTTTATGTAAAATATATTTTTTCAATGCCTTCAGGTAAATATGATGCGGCATGCAATGAACTTCCTGGAAAAAAATGTATGGTGGTAATATTAAAATAATAATATAAATTATAAAATAACTAAGCATAAATATAAAAATTAATGTTATTTTTTTAAAAATAATTTTTAACCGGATAGAAACTTTTTCATATGTTGGAAGCAATCGTAAACTTTTCAGTATAATAGTGTATACTGCATAAAAACGTTCAACAATTTGTTCGATCAGTTGGTTCTGTTTAAGTGAAATTTATTCGCAAGTGGCGCCTTCTCCCGAGAGTTGTTTAGTCAATTTACTAAAATTATTTCCTTTAGAAAAGTACGTTAAACCAGTCTGATGCAGCAACCATAAAAACTAAATGGTTTCTCAATATTAACGAAATAGTAATAAGTAAATAAAATTATATAACCTTTTGGCTGATCCGCGAAGGGAATTTATTTAGCTTATTTTCTCAGTTTCAACGCAACTGAAAGTTAAATAGTTTTATGAGAAAAATTTTAAATAAAGGAAATTACCTCGATAATTCTACATTAGGCTAATTCCATGTAACTGTAGTTTAAGTAACGATCTAAGAGGAGATTAAAAGCTTTTTAAATTAAAAAAAAATCAAATTAAATGCAATGCAATACATTATTAGTTATTAATGTTAAAAGTTGTAGTGATAATCACCTTTTACAAACGTGACTTATACTACAGAGAGGATAGCTTTTAGCACAGGATTTTGACCTATTTAGCATTTTTTTTTTTTTTGCGAACCGTTGAAAAAATTTTCAATGAAGCTGCAATCCTGGGAGGTTGGGGGGGGGGGGGGGGGGGGTAGTCGCAATTCCTCCTTATTCCCATTTATTCCATCGACATATCTCCGCGGTCTATCATTTCAGATGCTTTTTGATAGTGCTACCAGTTCAGGGAAATGGATTTTCTGAGAATTGCATGACGCAACAACAGTATTAAGACTTTAAGGGAATTCAAATATCAACATTTTGTCGACCGCAAACCGGCCGAACGATCAATATTCTTGTCTTTGTTCCTGTTCATTTACAAGAATAAAGAAACATCAAAATTGTCACTGGTCACTATGAAGAGTCACTAATTAATTGTCACTATTAAGAGTATACTTATTATAATGTTTTATCCACATTCCGCGTAGCGTGCATCACAGAACTAATTTGTTCCTCTAATTTAAAGTGGAAATTTTTTAACTTGAGCCCTTGTCTTCTTCACCTATTATATCAATTCCATTCTTCTGTTATCAATTGTCCTGTCTATTGAGTTTTAAAATATCTGTATTGTAATTTATCTCTTGTCCTTCTCTTTTCAAACAAATGCGTAGTCAATGCTAGGTGACTGCTGCCAGAAAGCATTAAACTGAATATTTTTGTATGCACACACGTTTAGGAATGCACTAAACTGAAAGGGACCCAAGTCAAAAAAATGTTTGAAAGTGTTTCACCTCTCATCAGGGTGGGATGCCACATTCATACATTACAAGCATGTCTGCTTCCCCACCCTCCCCGAACCCTAAAATAGCTCTTCCCAGAAATGTCGCAAATGGAAATAGAGTGTACTTCCATTGATTTACTGGGGCGGATATTAAATGAAACCATGACACGGCGGACAACTGTGTCTGAGCTGTGCGTCGAATACAGCATCTCAGTGCGGAAGTGGAGGGGGGGGGGGTGACACTGGGGATGCCACGAATCAAAGCATGGAATGGACTCGCGGTAAAGTGAATGATATCTCACGGGGATGCGGTAGGATAAGAGGCCACTTTTCCACGCACGCGGGCCAATGGAATGGGACGAGTGAGTCGGAATGTGCTTCATTGCCGATTAAGCTCGCCAATTACGCCCTCCACACGAAAAAAAGGGGCACTTGTGGCTTGCTCGTTGTCACACGTCTTATCTAAAAGAATAGAGAAAGAGCGACCCGATGCACCGGCGTCCAAGTAAAGGGATCGGTTAACCGAGATACCGAGGAGAGGGCAACATGAATAATGGACTGGCCGATAACGATTAGTGTGCAATCGATAGATGAGAACTTGATATGATACTGTGTGTCAGATCGAGTCATCGTTCGATACTAAAATATCTCCCTTCTGGATCGGAGGAGGAGCGCTCCTCGATGTCAGGGGCTTCATTCCGAAATCGATTCCCGGTTATCGGCTCCTCCGATCGGCGGGATAAAATCGACTTCTCGGCCGGGGGGCCGTCACTTATGGAGGGGGAGGGGCGAAGCTCTCCCCAACCCCAGCAGAGAGCGCCATGTGGAGCTTCGTGAGGCACCCAAAGGGCATATTTCGGAATATAATTAAAGAACAATGATGTGTAAAATATAGAATTTTTATGTGTTCCAACTTTTTCTATTTTGAGAATCCAAATTGGTTTCACCTGGAGTATTTTTTTTTTTGTTCAATAATTTTTCGTTGTCCGACAATAAATGCAATATGACTTGCAGCACTCCATGAGAAGGGGCCCCAACCTTGTGCAGAAAGTGAGCAATGTAAAGAAAGAAAATAGTATTCTTTAATCGTACCGAAACTACTAAGGTGCAGTGCTCATTATTGCCTTAAAAGCGCCATTTTTTTAAAACAAAAGACCGCACCAAAGAAACTAGAGTAGTACAAAGTACTTTAACAAAAATATAATACTATGCATGAATTTGCACTTTTGAATTGAGGCAATCGTCTTGCTGAGCTGATTAAGAGAATGAAGAAAGAGAGGGACACTTCAATATTTTTTTTAAATAAAACAATGTCTAAAATGTGTCGATAACATTTCAAATGGACATCTTCACTTTATAAGTCCTATGCGTACATGCTGGGAAGTCTTCGTTGAGTGAATTCTCTAGGATGGGTGCAACTATCTCAAAGCACTTTTGAGTTTTGTCATGTTAACTAACGCAAGATTTATCTACTTTTATTTAATAAGAACATAAGCATTATTGTTATGTAAGCATTATACTTTGATATTAAAATATCGAGTTCTGGCTTCCCCTATACTTTTATTGAACAATTCTTTTTTTTTATTCTTTTCTAACGAATGCAGGTAGTCTCAGAGGGGAGCTGTATTTCTTTCAGCCAAAAAAGATACACAATTGGTAGAACCCCCTCGGCGGCCCTCGTCTCGAGAGGAGAAAATCAATAGCTTATTACCAATGAGGGTGCCCACCAGATATTTCCCGCGGGGGACTGGAGGGGGGGGGGGGATTTTTTTATGGGAACCCAGACAGGAGTGGATTCCACCCGCACCTTTATGAGAGAAGGCCAGAGCTGCTCACTCGACATTAGGACATCGTTGAAATAATCCGACCGAAATCTCAGAATTCGGTCTCCTCTACAAGGAAAAGCTCCCCCATCCTCTATTTTTACCTTACTTTTAGACATTATTAAGAATGTAATGTGATGTTTCAGATGTACAGAAGTAATGGATGCGTTTCCCCACAAATATACAACTGTTTATGTTTCAAATTAAAAGAATTCATCGGGCTTGATAATATTAAATTCTAAAAGAGTGCAATGGTCGAAAGAATTATTGGATTAAATTGGAATTATTGGCAAATAAACCATTAACCAGAATTAAGATGTCAGAAATTCTTTTTATCTTAATTTTGAGTAAAAGTAATGTACTTCTCCCCTTTATATATTTATGCTATCAGAAACGGATGCTCACGACGAGATTGTCGACATTTGTTGACGAAATGATGTCGTGAAAAGGGCCCTGGTCAAACCTTTAGTCAAATAAATTTAGCTCTGATTAAACCTGTTGTCAACTATCAATAATCAATCAATAAGACGTTCTTTGTTTTCCGTTTTCTTGTTAAATAGTCCTGAAGTTCAGAAATTCAATTTATTCTCCAAGAACTAATCCCAGCAGTCAAGAGTCGTATTTGGGGGAATGACACTTTTCCTTCCCCCTCTTGTCACCTTCCTGAAAGAAGAGGCGCATTCGCGAACGTGACCTGAGAAAATTCGATTCGAACGTCGCTTTCGGAGACGGGGGTGAAAAGAAAAAAAAAAGATAATTGTATGTGCAAACACCTTATCCTAAAATGGGAAACGATTTCCCAATTCAACATTTAGGGGAGGGGGAGGAATTGAAAATAGAAACGATTGTACTAAAATAATGAAACTGTCAGTTTGAACAAAATGGTCTATAAATAGGGGCTGTTAGAATTTTTTTTTGGATTTCTAAAATAAGTTTTCAATATTTTAATGTTCTATTTGGAACGAAGAATTTTTATTATCTTCATAGCATCATGTGTAGACCAATTTTCATCTACGTAGCATGTTTTTTTAAATAAAAAAAACTCCTTTAACAAAAAAGCATTAAGGGGTTATTAGGGGACTTTACGTTATTTAGCTCATCAGGTAAGCCCATTTGCAGCTCTACATGATTTCCTGCAAGGTTCGGTAAACTTTTTTTTTTGCCTTACTTGCCTGAACTAAATCTCTACACGCATTATTTGTGCCCTTCTTTTGGAAAGGGGAGGGGGACGTGGATGGAAATGGGAGCTTCGAGAAGGGGGAGGAAGACAATTTATTCGAACCACGCACACAAAGATCCAAGAAAAGCCATCGCTCTTCCCTTCCCTGGATCATCTTCCAAGAAGGGGGTGGGCGCTCCTCCTTAATGAATCACGACATAGAATATTCGCGTGTACCCGAAATGAACATGACCTACCCTTTTACTGTGTAGTTTTAAAGAATAAACTTTAAAATATTAACTTTTAATGTCCTAAAACAATTTAATTCTGAAACTGAATAATTTTTTAACGAAGGAAATCAATAAGTGAATAATTATTTAAAAAAAAGTCTGGAATAAATTAGAAAAAACCGGAAGGGAAATTTTTTTTTTTGTCTGTTTTTCATTTTTATTCTCCGAATAAACTTATAATATTCTCTGAATTATATTGTGATAGAAATAGTGTTACTATAAGAAAAACTAGTGATATTAAAAAAAAAAACACTAAGGAAAAGTCAACCCACGTTGAAAATTCAAGAATAAAGTATTCCACCTTTGCACAATCCATGCTTCGAACTAAAAAAATAATAATAGAAATTTGACCACGGATTCAATCAATAAGGGGGTGTTCACTGCCAGGCGGACGGTAGCTGCGTGATATTTCCGCTTTTAAAATATATTTATTTAAAATATGTCAATAAAAGTCGATGTCTTTTGTCAATAAAATGACAAATTGAAAAATCCGCTTGAACAGTATCACTATTATGCTGATGACCTAAATCGTACATCACTTGAAAGTTTTTTTATGGCAAGGTAAACAAATCTTTCGAATACAGGTACCAAAAAATACAATTTTTATAAATTGTATTTTTTGAAGGATTTGATCATTGAGGAATACTTGTAGAACAGTTGGGAGTTCAAATTCAGTATTTTGTCTTTTTTTATTTAAAGTGTCCTGGAATCGCGACGCCGCCGATCCAACTTGTTCACCAGATTCTGGACAAGTGCCACAATAGGTCTTGACTGCAGATGCATTTGTAGTTAGTGCGATTCATACATACAAAGACAAACAAAAAATACATGACCATTCTACAAATTCAGAATATTAAAAAACCACTAACTGCGCAACAATGCCCTTTTTGCCAAGGAAGTCATTTTATTTGAACTCATGCAAACGAAGCGTACTTCCCCCATATGCGAACTAAAATCTACTTTTAATTTTTTTAAAAATAATCCCGATGGAAATGAATGAAAAAATTTTCTCCCACCCAAAAAAAACATAATAAAGAGAACCATAAGCTAGCTCTTCCCCCGACCCCGTTCAAACAAGAGAAGAAGAATGTTTTCGTGAAACATTCATTCAAATGGAAAGAGAGGGAGGGTCGCATTTTTCAAAAAGTTTTTCTCTCTCTGTATAAATGAATAAATCGGAAAACACTCACTAAATGGAAGAGGAGGTATTTAAAAAATCAAAAAGAAATACTTTCTAAAATGGAGGAAGGAAGGGGCGGGGGGGGGGGGTGAGATTGGAATTTGAGCAACAAAAAAATGACCTCATTCGTACAATTAATAATTGTCATCATTTAAACTGGAAGGAAGTGAAATAAAATAACTCTATGTAGCCGGTAATTTAAGAAATAAAACGAAAAAACGAATACTTTTTTTTAAATTTTCTTTTTGGAAGTGGTTATTAGTAAGATGGGCCGGTATCATTAAAAAGGAAATATCCAACTGCAGAATGCATTTAATTTATAATCAGACGGAACGGTCGTTCCGCCCGCCAATCTCAAAATGACGCCAAGGGCTAAACGGCAGTTATGTATATATACAGAAAACATTTCGCTATGTTAACAGCGAAATTGATTTTATTTTCTGCTGGGCAAACTAAACTTCGTAGAACAATAAAAAAAATACAGTAGAAGGATTTTGTAGATTACTTTAAATAAAAAAAAATTGGTTACTCTAGAGTCAAAAACAGCGGAGAAAAAAATTATTGAAATTTTCGAAAATGAAATCTTTCGAGCAGTTTTAGTCAAATTTTGACCAAATTTTTGAAGTGACCTACAGCCATTACTAGACCATGAATCTGGAAGCGGTTTTTACTAAACGATTCAGAATGCTCCAATTCATCCCCTTTCATAGGTTTGAAGTTTCAAAAATAACTTTTTTTATTTTTAATTAATTAAAATCTATATTACCTTTGGCTGTATGAATGCGCGATAAACAAGATTTCCTAGCGGCCAAGTACCTCCGAAAACGAGCCAAGGTTTACTGTATTTTCATCGAAGAGCCGCATAGCAGCGCCGTTAGCTATTAAGTTATTATTACAGCTTCTAAAATATCTTATACTATAATACGAGGAATTGGACCCAAGTCGAAAATCGCCCCAGAATTAATAAACTCCGGTAAACTTAGGGGTCTGGGGTTTTTGGCCACGACAAATCGATTGGCACATGTTTTGAAGCGCTACGGTCAAGCAGTTCGGAGTTACAGATAGGATATTTTCAAACTTCATTAGTTCGCCATAATGGCTACTTTCGTGATGCCATCTGCTAAAGCTATAAGCCTCTGCTTAAGCTATAAATGTTTAGTTAAGATTTAAATTTTTCAAATTTAAATAAATTCAACCTTGCTTTAAACTTTATTGAGTTTTGCAGAAATGGTAACATGAATATTTTTTTAGTTCCAATCAGCAGACGATTTCAGTTCTATTCTGTTCATTGGCGATTTTCGGCGATCTTGAAAATTTAACGTATGGTTGCTATACCTATCGAGTTGAATGAAGTATGAAATGGAATGTTTACCAAATTTCGACATATTTGTTGCTTTTCAACGAAACGCCAACTATCAATTACATTTCATTTCCTATGACTTTTAAAACTTTACCTTTGTATAGAATAGTTCCCTTTCCAAACTCTAACTTTGTTTACAATGGTGCACTTTAACTAATGTGACCAGACGTCCCGCTTTTGGCTGGACAGTCCCGCTTTTTTGTAAAAGTCCCGCAAAGTCCCGAAAAACGAGGAAATTGTAAATAAAATAGACTTTTTTTTATGAATAATCGTTGTAAAGCGCTATGACGTCGTTAGAAATTGTTAAATGAAGCTAAAGTCATCAACAAATTAGTGGAGTATGGTTTCTGTTTGCCTGGAGCCACTGCTGCTATTGAATGCGCCTTCCTTATCTTTCTTATACCAAGTGTGTCATTGTGTGAAGGGACTATTATGTGCTTATGTGCTTAAAAAAATACTTAAAAAATACACCGGGGGGGGGGGGGGTGATGGAGTGTCCCACATTTTGATTTTGAAAATCTGGTCACATTAACTTTAACCGGTTATCTTTTCACCAATAGTTTCACAAATTTTCTTATGGTATGATTGTTTTGATAAATCACAATTGAAAATTTAAATCTTCGAGTTAGCTTCGATACCTATTTTCTCCGAGCAGAGCTCGGTCACCCGCTGGTATGATTAATATAATATCTGAATAGTCAGATTGAAAAAAAAATCTAATTAATAAACGAAATGCTTCTTTTAAACTTTTTGGCGTTTTTATTTAGAAAACTTATGAATAACTCGATCGATTGATCGAGAATTGTAAACAATCATATTTGCCTAATTGGTTGCCATATTCAGTTACCAATACCATTAAAAAAAATAGTCTGTTGGTTTTTTTTTCATAAAAAGTAAGAAATATATATTTTTTCTAAAACTTACTGAGGAATACTTAATTATGTCTAAGTAATCTTTGCTTATTTTTTATGAAAAGAAATGATATTTTTTTTCTAAAATTTATTGAGGAATATGTTATTATGCCAAAGTAATATTTTATAATTAAAGTTAAATTTTTTAACATGAGCTGCTACTAAATGTTTGTATTATAACACATAACAGTAACCTAAGAAACGTATTTGGTTATTGTTTTTTCTTGAATTAGGTTGGATATTTTTAAGTTTTATGAAAGAAAATTGAAAATAAATATGCCTACAAAAGTGAAAAAAAAAACTAGGCATAAGAGACGGTTGAGGTACACAAAAAATAAAAGCTGCGATGTAATCTCGAAATGTGTCGAAATCAATGTATCGGGAATAAAACGCGTCATCTGTACCTCACCACAGTTTAATTTAAGTATGCAGTATACAATTGTTCTACGGGGAAAAGGATAAATAGTTCTAATTTCCGAGTGCGAGTTATATAACGGTTATATAACTCTATAAACATTGAAACCACGTCGTCAATTTTGTAGTCATATTGTGTCTGTATCTTTTGTTATTTAAAAAAAACTACTGATATCCCCCCAAAAAACTTCGTAAAAGTAAACAAACGCCAATCTAAAAAAAAAAAAACTATTTATTTTATTAAAAAACAAGTCATTATGAAAGTTGTAGCTAAAAAAGCCGTGATATAAAATGAATGCCAATCTCTTGTGTAAAACTTCCTGGTCATAATAAATAGTATAATTTAAGTTTTCCTGCCATAAAAAAATTGCACTGTTTGAGGTTGGTGCCCATCTTAATCCCCTAATAAAATTAAATCATCAATAATTAATCAAATGAACTTGAATTACTAAATCAGAATAATGAAGGATATACTTTAAAAAAAAAACTTTGACAAATATATGATCTCAATACATTTATATAAAGGTATAGAGGGTGGTTAAGATGGGGGGGGGGGGCACCAACCTCAAACAGTGCAATTTTTTATGGCAGGAAAACTTAAATTATACTATTTATTATGACCAGGAAGTTTTACACAAGAGATTGGCATTCATTTTATATCACGGCTTTTTTAGCTACAACTTTCATAATGACTTGTTTTTTAATAAAATAAATAGTTTTTTTTTTTTTAGATTGGCGTTTGTTTACTTTTACGAAGTTTTTTGGGGGGATAGAGTATAACAGAAACACTTAAAAAAATTAGGAAAATACATTAAACTTTACGCTTTTATTACTTAACGCTGTATCATTGAAGTGGAAAATGTCGATTCTTGGCGTTAATAACAGTCAACGAAACGATATGCTAAAACGACGAGTAAAAAGTATGAATAACTTGGTTTGGTTGAACTAAAACATCACTAGTCGCACACGCATTGTCGGATTAAAATGTTTTTAAGAGAAAGGGATATAAGCCTTCAATTCGATTTAAAACTTGAAACAACGTTGACCGTTATTCGAAGTGGTTAAATAGAAGTTGCGTACTTGTGAACACATCATTGTTATCCCAAAACGTAGTGAAAGTTCTTCTTATCTTAAACAACCCATGTATGTATGTGTTTTGTCTACAAAGTTTCTACCGTTTGAAACAAAAAGGGTAAATATGTCCTGCGTTTGTATTCAACTTATCGCACACGCATCAAAATAATCGGAAAAAATGGTTAATACTCAGTCCCTAAAACTCAATTTTTTACAATACTTTGCCAAATAAATAGACAAAATACAAAATTTGGGGATTAGGCTTAGTTGAACACCCTAAATGTATTATTGTAAAAAATGCGGATTTCTATCTATAATATTTTATATATATATATTTCTTGGAATAATATTCTACATAATAGACGTTTGAATACTAAGTCAACAAACATTGTGAGGAAGTTAAAGAATTATTTTGGGGATAATATTTGGGGTACATTGTCCGTGCTAATATTTTATGTCCAAAAACGTATTTTCTTGAATTCTTTAAAGATGGTATTCACTTTAATATTTAGTCGACTCCTTATCCAAATTCTAATACCGAAAATCAACTAGTTACTTTTTGACTTGAAAAATGACACCTCTCTCGAAATTTTTTTTGTTCAGCTGAGAAACAATGAGTGGAGCGTTGTTTTGGGTACGTATATGGTCAGATTTGTCCTGGGTTAATTATGATTAATTATGCGAGAAACAATCTAAATGGGGGTCTTGCTTTAATTTTTCTCGAAATACCTTTGCCTTGGTATTCCATATTGAGTTGTCTGAGAATATTTTAATTGTTATTTTTTTTTAAAATTCAAACTTCTTTCAATGTAAGTTTTCCTCGATAAATGGTTAAAACAACCAGCAGCACATAGCGCGAAGTTGTAATGTAAATAACAACTAAAATAACTAATTCTTACACTCTTAAAACGAACGAGCGATTTTAACTCAGTCTGATTGATTTTTACTCCTCTAGTCTGGAAAATGCACTTCTCCTTTTGGAGTGGATCCTTTGTGTGTTAAACCTCCGACAGGATCACTCCAAACGAGTGATTTTAACTCAGTCTGAGATAATATTCACCCCTTTCCAGGGTCGAAAATGCACTTCTCCAACTGGAGTGGAATTCACTCTTTTCTTTTAAGAGTGTAGAAAACTCAATTTCGAATATCAACAAACGTAATTAGAAAAAAATGAAAACTATACCGCAGAGCTGTTGTCAGATCCCCGTGAAACAAGCCCATTTCAATGAAAAACATCATCAATAAAAAAACAGACTCACTCGCGGTGTAGCAGCATCCGAGCAGCAAGAGCAGGAGGAGCGCGATCCGCCTCATCTTTCTCCTTCCGGCATCCTCCTTCTTCTTCCCGGCCGCCTTTCGTCCGCAGGTGATGACCCGACGCCTCGTAATGCAAAACAGCGGTCAAGTGACGGACACCTGAGCCGGCACGCACCGACGGAACTTGTCAATCACTCAAGGAGTATTCCAAACAGATGAGTTAAGAATGTGTCACATTTAAAACATTTTGAGAAACTATTCTCAGAGATTTTAAGAACTCACAAGATGATTAATACAACAAATGATCGTTGACGACAGCTGTACGAAACCTCAAACAGTGCCATTGTTTCGAATCGTTTGCAACTACAGTCCAGATGCGCTCAGTAGGGAAAATAATATTTTAATTCAAATATCGCAATTATCGTCTGCTCGTATCTCCGAAATCAAGTGAAGAGAGCGCATTCTAAAATTCGAATTTTGCCAAACATTGTTCGATTGTGTCTGTGTGTTGAATTAGAAATTCTGAACTGGACATTTTTAGCCATTAGCATATTTGAAGAAAACGAGAGTATTTTCAGGTTTCATTTTGCAATGAAAGTCACATTCGAAAAAAGGGTATTTTTTTTTAAAAATTATTATTTGGCTTTATGTTTATTTAATGGTTAATCTGTTTGGTCCCGTAAACTAATATAGAGATAGAATTGTATGCTATAGAAACTAATTTGGAGTAGAAATATAATTTGAAAATGTATTTTGATTTATTTTGATGTCTAAGCACTGTATGTTGCTATCTTGTAAATTCACAGTATTCAGCCAGGGGGATATAGTTACTTATTCACGACTAATCGGCCGTTTTAAGACAACAAACACTCATCTGAAAGTAACCGATGTGATAATTGATAATGATTGTAATCTGATATTGTATGTAGATTATCAAAGTTGTGCAGTTTTTTTTCTTACAAAAGGCACTATGTGTGTGTATCTTTTTAATGTATCCAATACTTTGGCGTATTTTATTTTTTGAAAAGTCTTTAATCACTCATACTTTCAAACTAGCAGATTATCATTCGAAACTTTTGTAAATATAATATTGCAAGGACGAATGCATGGTTGACTCGCCTCCGTCAACTGTTGACGCGCTCCTATCCGCTTCTTGAATGTCACACCGCACACAATCACACGCGAAAATTATAATCACTCATTATTATCCTGAAGGCACTCGGGTCGAACGAGATGGAGACACACTCGAAATTCCAAAATATCACAGCAAGCGGGTTCGAATCCGTACGCTCAAAACAGATCACATCAACGCAGACGCTCCTTTCCGTCGTCAACACAACAACACGAGAGCGCCCTCCCCCCCGACAACGGAGAACCGTCTGCTAGAGCAGGGTTGCCGCAGCCAAGTTGCTACTCAAAAGTAGCCAAAATGAGCAAACAGTCTCAATGGAGATTGTTTATTTTATTTACTATTGATAATTATTTTTGTCAGCCGCATTGGGGCAGGTTCACCGATTGATATTAACATTTCTTCTCTAACAAACTAAAAGAATTCTATATCCAAGGTCCTGAACCTTAATGATTAAATACTTCAAAACTGTCCTAAATCTGTGATTATAAAGGCATTTTTTGAATTGGCCAAATGACTAGCAGCTCCCCTGGGGAACGACATTGTATCCGAATTATTTGTTTTATTGAATTGTGGTTCCGAATCAAGCCAAAAAGTGCTCTGCGTAGCCACGTCTGGCAGCCCTGTGTTCGTTGGGTGCTGGTGACGTCACTTAGGAGGGGGAGTGAGGGGGGTCTCGCTTGGCACGAGAAGGTTCGCTCCGCAGTATTCCGAAGAACTAAAAATAACCCCTAATAATGGGTGCAGATTGAGATACAAAAGAGTTCATTGCTTCTGCAGAGGAGTGATCACTGATAATTAACCCCCTGACTGACGCACAGTCCCGCCACCAGAATGTGAGATTTTACAGAATTTTTAAAAGTAAGTAAACTCCCAATTATCCGCGGGTGGATTATCCGCTTTGCGGATTATCCGCGGGCCATTATCCACCCCCCTCCCATTTTTCAGTTCAAATATAAAAAATTAAAAAAAAAACGAGATAAATAAATTTTATTTGTTTCAAAACTTTTTGGAAGAATGCTTTCCAAGAACAATGGACACATTAAAAGAACGACGAATACATTTAGCAAGAACGACGAATACATTAAAATAAGAATGACTATAGGAAACTTGGTGTTCAGCCAGGTGCACATTACGAACAGGTTTTCGTCAAAAAGCGTCACTTGTAAAATAAACTGCCCGCTATTTTACTTGAATTGCTTTGTGTGATTTTGATACTAGCGAAATGCGGGAGAAACTAAAAAAAATTGCCTTGACAATTCAAGACGAACTACAACTCAATAAAAGATAGAAAACGGATCCTCTAAAAATCAAATGTGCTTTGCAAGTCAAAAATCAAAATCAAATGCAGTATGGCATTTTAGAAACGACTGTAATAGAAATTGAAATAAATTTGTACATGCTATATACGATTACGGTAATTTACTAAAATAAAACCGAGAAGAAATTTTGTTTGTAGGCATTTTCTTCATTTTTGCGGATTATCCGCGAATTCGCTTATCCGCGGAGGCCGTGCCACCCAATTCCGCGGATAATCGGGAGTTTACTGTATACAATTTGCACATTTTTAAAAATGTGCAAATTGTATACTTTTACTCAATTTAAAAATGATGCAGTTATTTATAATCTTGTGCTGCAAAAATAAAATTTGAAAGCAATTTAAAGAAGTTTTATTTTCAGTTAAAATTTTTAAATGCAGTGAAAACAAGATAACACTCTAATCAAATTGCGTATCCCCAAAGGGTAAAAAATATATTCATTGCAAAATAATAATTCTTATTTTTATAAAAGCTTTCTTGAATCTTTCTTAATGTATTTCGATGCATGATGCTCATTTTTTAAACATTATTTTTTAAAAATATATATTAAAAGCAACTTCAATGGTCAATCATCATTAAAAAAGAAAATTTTAAAATAATTAACAACAAAATATGACTCATTTGTGAAAGAATAACTTTTTTTTATTTAAGTATCATTTAAAAAGTGTTTTATTTTCATTTCTATTGGGTTTGCAGAGATGTGCATATTATTAAAAAACAATTTGTATATTTTAATCATATTTTGTAATTATTTCTTGTCTTTTAACACATAAAACATGGAAAATATTGTAATGCAATATTGCCCTATATTGAGTTTTTAGAGAAAGATTTTAAGCTTACATTATTACGACTGACTACGCTGATAACAACTTGAAATATTTGTATTTTTAAAGATTTTTTTTTAAATTTTTAGATTCTTTAAAGCTGTAGCAAATTATAATCGGGTTGGGGACAAAAATAAATATTTTCTTAATAAAATATAACATTAATGGCTCATTACTACTAGACTTCATTATATTACTGGAAAATCCAATAAAAACCTGGTTGGTTTGCAATATAAATCTTTTGATTGATTTTTACTGATTTTTATTTGATTTTTACTATTCCTTCATCTTTAACGAAAATAAATAAAAATTCAACTTTGCAACCTATATACTTTAATTATGGTGGATATCAAGGGAGTATCGCTGGTACTCGACTCTATATTTAATACCGCGTCATTTCCAAATGTTCCTTATCAATTATAGATGCAGAGTGAAAAATGTCTCCTTTCAGCAACTTTGTGTGGAGGTCTTTAAAAATACATAAAGAGTTCGAATCGCTCACATCCTACTTTTTTTTATTGCAAAGTAAAAAATATCCCTCCCGCATGATAGGGAATCCTGTTGGAGCATCAAAAATCTTCTCCTCCTCCCAAGAATACCCCTCCCCCCCCCCCCTGAGGAGAAGTTTGATCGCCCTCCAGAGAGATGCGAGGAATAAAACTTTTTATCTCTCCGCCGCCGCAGAAAGAATTATCCTGTGCGTGCGCCTGGAATCATGATTCTCCTCTCATCTTTTCTTTTTGAACACAAATAGAATTGAAAAGAGTCTTCTTCTGCGGTTTTTTACAATTTTTTTCTGTACCAAGGATTTTGATAGTTAATAATATTATTGTAACACAAAGACAATTGGAAAAATATTATTGTAACGTGCATTTTGAATGTTTCACGCCGTGGATGGCAACAACTTTAGCGGTTTGTTTTTATTTGTTGTTTAGAATTACTTTGGTTTTGGTATTCGAAAATGAGTTTTTTAATATTTTACTTAATATTTTACTTACTATGTACCTAATATCTTACCTTTTACTTTTACCAAAAATTTTACTTGCTTTTTTTTAATATTTTACTTACTAAAAATATTTTACTTAATTTTTTTTGGATGGCAACTTCTTGCTATGCCGTTGATTCAAACATTTGTTAGGGAAAGCTTGCATAAAAAGAAAATGTTCTTTTCATCGACATCGGTCATTTCGAGAGTGTCACCGAATCAACCCATTAACTCGCAGTACGTAGAAACGAAATGAAAACAAGATTGCGATCAGAAACACTTCCAGAAAACGCCCGTTTTTCAAGACACAACATTTCGGCACATTTAATTTTTAACTGGAATTTCGTTTATACTATTTCCTGTTTATTTCAATGGCACCGTTTAGTTCTTTTTCTTTCCACGAAGAAACCTTTAACCTTTTAATATTGTTAATTAAGAACCAAAGGAACAAACGCTGGAGGAGGCGAGTCGCCTGAAAGCTTTTCCATTCCTTTTAGAAATCTTTTTTGGTGGCGCTAATGCAAAAGCACCTGATTTATTCATCCATGGCATTTAATCTTGACTGAGAAGCCCGGGCTTTTCCGTTGGAAAATTGTCCTCTCTGGAGCGAGAGTAATTCCCTTCTCTCTCTCGGAAGAGGCCATTTGCGGCCGCCAAAGGGAGGCGTGTTTACCGCGTGAAAAATAGAGGCGTATTGAAGTTATTTCTCAGGAAAATTAATTGAAAGTGGAGCTTTCTCATTGCGATCCATGAAATACAGAGAGTTGCCAACTGCCTCGACTGATCCACTTAAGATTTTCCTACACTAGCAATCCGTGTATCAAATATTTTTATCTCGAAAAGTCATTCGAGTCCGTTTGCGATATTTTGCCTCAAATGATAAGGGAAGGTGCCCCGAGAAGTACGACAAGTGACGCAGCTTCCACACAGAGCAATATGTTATTAACACTTTACGGAAAGAAAGATATAGAGTAGTGAAAATGAACGTCGTAGATT
Source organism: Hylyphantes graminicola (assembly GCA_023701765.1). NCBI lineage: Eukaryota > Metazoa > Arthropoda > Arachnida > Araneae > Linyphiidae > Hylyphantes > Hylyphantes graminicola. The sequence continues at coordinate 142,200 of CM043111.1, forward strand.
TTCTTAATTTTTTTTTTTTGTAATATTCCAATGCGGTTTACCTAAATGTAAAAATCCGCCTTGGTAACCAATGGAGGTGAAGTTTGAAAACATAACTGTTTTCGATGTGCAGCATAAAATATTCAGGAAGATGCGATTCGTATGGGTGATGACCCTTTCTTTTTTATTAATTATAAAAAAGCACGCGAATGTTAGCTCGCAGTAGCAATTCTAAGGGAATGTCATCTGCTGTGCATAAGTTGGAGGCTTCCAATTATCGTTGAGTTCACCATTTGACCCAGTTTTGAAAAATGAACCCCCTGGAGATACAAAAGTATAAACCCGTCACCTGACAGTCCAGTTTTCCCCCAACACACATAGTTCCTAACAATTTATAAATTTTATAGTTTTAAGTTTCAATAGTATAAGTATGGATGGTTTTTTTATCTGCGGCAGAAAGAGATTAAATTTCCAGTTAAAATTAAAAATTTTATCTCGGCTGTGGAAACAGATTACATAGCAGCCAATTTGCTTATCCTTTTGGAGGTTTAAGTAAACATTTCCACGGGATATGTTTGACTCCACAATCTGTGATTGGAATAATCCCTCCGCCCCGAGGAGAGCTTTGTGTACCGCTACCGCGACGCTAATCCAGCCCAGGAAGAAAGAGGGGGGCGTAAATAAAACACGACCTCCCACACAAGGGATCCATAAAAGTAAGAACATACTATTATTTAGTCCCCTGTTTAGTGAGAAAACAACAATAATACAGTTGGATCTATGTCGTTCGTTGATTCTTTTCTTTATTTTTATCAAAACTTTCTTGAAGTAATGCATTTCGATACATGATGCTCATTTCTAAACATTACTTTTATGGAAAAAAATCAGTTCTCAGTGGAAAAGTTCCCACTCGTGTTTCATCACCTCTTGTGATACAGATAAAAATGATAAGAAGGTATATCCATCCCATTTAGCGTTTCTCGAAACATATTATTCTTTTCCTAATATAGTTTCGTTAAGCAGTTCAAAAATCACTTCGAGAAATCTTTAGTTTGTTTGAATTTCTAAATTATACACTTTTGTTTGCTTACATTTGATTAGTCTACAAAAACGGACTTCCCGAAATTTAGTCTTTTTTTCAGAATTTAAATAAATGATGAGTATATGAATAAATATTATTTTGGAACAGACAGGAATTTAACCCTTTCAGTCCCAGTGATGCCATTTGACATCATCATGTTTCTGACCATAATTTAAAAAATAATAATAATAATGACATCTATTGGGATTAATAAAAATATTTTCTAATAGAAAGTTTGAGGAATCGAATAATGTGTTTTTGATATCATAAATGGTTATAGACGATCAGAAAAAAAATTTCGAAAATGATTATGCCATTCTCTTTGAAATTGTCATTGGGACTGAAACATTTAATCAGTAAACTGTTGTCCGTATTTTTGTACGATTAAACTAAAATTCAAAATAGTTTTTTTTTGCTAGAAACATTTTTTAAACCTTGTTCCTTTTTTTTATTCCAAAGAATTTTTTAAAAATGGAGAGTGGGGCATCGGCGTCGTAGAGATTTCCTTCCGCTTGTGCCCTTTTTTAAAAAAATTATTTCTTATCGCCACCTTTCCAAAAACCTTTCTTTTTATGTGAAAAGTACCACACGGAGAGACTTATCTTTACCTACCCCCCCCCCCCCCCCCACCCGCCTGTCAGTTTGAATTTCTTTGCGTAAAAAATATCTTAGTGGTGGTCAAACTTTATTGTATTGTACGGAACGGAAATTGAAAACAAATAATTTAAAAACATAACTGGTAAATTAACGTTTAAAACAGAGGTTTTTTTTAACAATTGGGCTTAACTTGTTTTGCATTGAAATAAATTTTCCATGAAATTGTAAATGGAATTTTGTGAATTCTAGCAATAAATTACTGTACTTAAAATTGAAATAGGTTAATGTTCTATTGAAAATTTTGACTTAACTTAGTTCGAAATTGTATTCAAAATTGCGGTTTATTAATTTGCAGGGTTTGATAGAAACGTTGCAGTTATTTGAATTATCGAAACTTTATTTTGCTCGTGGTATACATTAAGAAATCAGGGAACATATATCGTAAACCGACCGCTTCCTCCTAAATAGAAAAGTCTGATGAGAAATTGTCTGCTGACAGCAAAATTATCTGATGATTTTCAGATTTGCTTATTATTATGATAAAATATCAACGGGTGGAAAACAGTGTGCCTACAATGTGTTTCACTTGTCGATTGAACGAACAATAATTTATGTTGTAGACACATTAAAAGCTTCAAACTTAGTAACGCATTCATCGATTTTCTATAATTGATGTCGCTGCAAACGACCATTTCCGAAAACCATGTTAATCAAGTCACGCTGTGGCCGTCGCTTATCGCTCGTCCCCCGACACAGCTTTACTTGATACTTGTTTAAACTACACTGCTCATTACAATTAGGGGAGTTCATGGTTTAAACCTTTTCACTCCAATGATTCCATTTGGAATCATCAACTTGCAATTTTTTCTGACCAAGTTACTTATGTATCGTTAGATGGAAGAATCATGAAAAACTCGGTAAAATAAAATTCACTCTGAAACAATTTTAGCATATAAATTGACCCTTAATTTTTTTGCATGTATTTTTTTAGATGTTTAAAAATAGATTTTAATATTTTTAACAAATAAAGTTTTAGAAAAAGTGTTGTTAAAATTTATTCGAAAGTTATGATTCCAATTTTCCCCTTGTTTTTTACCATTTTATTCTGGATATTCTGGAAAAAATCCTCTTTTAACACTAGTAGTTATCAAAACGTAGAGATTATGGGAAAGCTAGTAGACTAAACTCAAATTATGATAGCTAAATTATGTTTAAAAATTGATAATATAAGAAAGTATTAAAAATAAATGTCCAAAACTATGGAGAAAAATTCTAGCTGACATTGATGATTAAAACGATAATTGTGTCAGTATCATATCTATGTTAACTGATTTTAAAAGCATGAAGGTATTCCTGTCAAAGTTGATTATTTGTCGTTGCATTCACATTGTCAGAGGCAAAAAACATGTAATGAGACACTTTTAGTATCTACCGGCTTTTGTGGTTGTTGTCTCAAACATTTTATAAACGACTTTAAAGATTTCTATGTTATCTTAGAATTAGAAATCCCCATAATCTTCATGAAATTATCCTTATTTATCCTCATGAAATGATTGAGCTCACAAAAGTTGTTTGAGAAAAACGAGCGGCGTTTTGCTGCAAGCGAAGTCAACGGAACAAAAAACAACTTTTACAGGGGCACTTTTCTAATGAATCGATCAGGGCATATTTGTGCGTTTTTATCATCAGTGTTGACATTTATTCGCAGTCACTAAAGTGCCCCTGTTAAAGTTGTTTTTCGTTGGATTGATACTATTTGCAGCAAAACCCATTTTGCATGCCATGTGTTTTTTAAACCTTTTTTTGTTATGAGCTGAATAATTTGAGTCGTTTTTTCGTCCTTTGAGACAAACTTTTGGCTTCCCATTGAAGCAACCATTGTGACTTATTCTCAGCAGCGGACGTGCCCTTGTAAAAGTTGTTCGATTGATAGTTGTTCGATTGCAGCAAAACCCTTTAAACGATACGTGTTCTTCTCAACCAACTCGGGCTCAATCATTTTGTATGGAGATAATAAAATATTTCCAATTCGATAACTATACATGTCAAGCAACAACAAGTTTAAAAATTCATTATTTTATTATTATTTAGAACACATTTCAAAGCACCTCGTGTTCCCACGAGGCTTACAAAAGTAATTAATAGAACACAACATTAAAAATTTAAATTGTAAATAAAATTAGAGAGAAAGACACAAGTCGCCCGCATTCTTGGCACCAGATGCGAGAACGCTAATGGCTTATCGGGAATGGAAAGGCCGTCCAAACTTCTTTTAAACCGAGATCTTGAGTTTGGGTGCGCAGTGCAGAGCAGTAGAACATGCTCTACGTCCACTTCAAACAGTCACAACGCCCATTTCACAAAATACTAAATTTAAATAAATAGCTGTTAAAGTTTCCGGGACCAGTCAAATTGAGTTAATTTAAAATGTGTCGAAAAATTCTTACATTTTAAACGATGTAAAATAGTCGGAAAGAACCTCCTTGTCTATTTCGCCTTTGATAAAGCAAGATATTCAATGTTATTCGATTATATACAATGTTTTTACATAATGAACCATATATTCTGGTAATCTTTGATCGTCACTCCTTAAAAAGACCTCACACATAGGTAAATATGAAGATTGAAGTTGGTTCATGACATACCGTGTTTTTGCCCCAGATGGTGTCCAAGCAACAAAAAACAACTTTTACAGGGGCACTTGAGTGTGGAATCACTTTCCCAAAGAAGCCACTCAAATGCCCCTGTAAAAGTTGTTTTTTGTTGCTTGGACACTGCTTGCAGCAAAACATATTACGTGCCGCGAGTCAAAAACCTCATGAGGATAAACAAAGGCATCATGAGAATAATAATTGTCCAACTCGATAACAACATTTGAACTTTCAAACTTTTTCTGTGTTTTTTTTGGTATAATAAACCAGATATTATGATAGTTGACATGGAAATATTTTATTCCCTTTGTTTTTTCTATTTTTCTTCTAAAAGGAGTGAGACTAGAACCACAAAAATCGGTATTTGAATTGGAAGTTGGTTCCTCACACAACGTATTTTTGCCCCGGAAAGAGTCACGTCAACAAAAAACAACTTTTACAGGAGCAATTTATTGCTTTGGAATCACTTGTCAAAAATGCCATAACATACTTACTGGTAACATATTTAAAGTTTTATCATGATCATCCATGTCATTCTGAAACAAAATTTTGGTTGCCTTTTAAATTAACTATTGTGAGTTATTCCCAGTCACTAAAGCGACCCTTAAAAGGGTTGTTTTTTGTTCCAAAGACCCTATTTCAGCAAAACACGTTAGGGCTGTGGAAATAAAAAAGTACCCACTAGTGATTATTTTGGCTGTTAGTCATCCTATTGAATCGGACCTGTTTCACATTGTGAACAATTAACATTCTGAGTTAATTGCATGACACAAAATTTGCATAAGGGGCCATCTTCATATTAAAAAAGTTACTAACTTTAATATTTCCAATAGCAACACCCCCTTTTTGAATCCATATTTCAAATCTCTGACCTATGTTAATACGAAATGCCAAATTTTGTTAGTTTTTAAGCATTATTAGAGGAGTTAGGGACGTGCAAAGTTTAGGTCCCATAATGTTAAATGAGTTGCACATAAAAAACTATCCCGATCTATAAATAATTAAGATAATGAAACGAATTTTTTACTGAAAAGAAATTATAATAACCCAAACAAAATGCATTCAATATTGGGGTATTTAAAACAATTTTTATATTTTTAAATAATTATTATATTAATTTTTTTAAAACATATGAATGGAAAACCCTTAATACTTTTAAAGAAATAAATTTAAGACAAGAAGTTTAAGCGAAATCCCAGTTTTTAAAATTTTTTATTCATAATTTTCTGAGTAAATCACAAAATACTTTTTAATTACCCTTTAGGGGACTGTGTATAAGATTACGTGTGATTGATAAATAAAGACGACCTTGCATGCATTCTTGCTTGTCATTTTAGAGATGGTCCCCAAAAGGTCCACAAGTGATTCGATTAAATAGCTCGTCAAATATTCATCCAAATGTAACAAAAACTTAGATTTAAGGGTTTTCAAGAGTGCTTAACATTTCGAAGTTATTAAAATTGGGTGTTGCTATTGGAAATTTCAAAGATCGTAATATTTTTAATATGAAGACGGCCCCTTATGCAAATTTTGTATCGTGCAATTAACTCAGAATGTTAATTGTACACAATCTCAAAAAGGTCCGATTTTATAGGGTGACTAACGGATGAAATAACCTCAAGTGGGTACTTTTTTATTTCCACAGCTGTACCACGTTATACATTTCCAATTCGATACGATACATGACAAACAATTTCAAGTTACAGAGGTTCTCCATGTTTTTTGTCAGTTGAAATGGGAATCTTTTATTTTCACACCTTAAATGATTGAGACCAGAATCACAAAAGTAGATTGGTGTTAAATATGAAGTTGGTCTTTCATATCATGTGCCTCAGAGAGTGTCACTGATGCAAAAAAAACTTATACAGGGACACGTTCATGCTTTGGAATCTCATTCCAAAGATACGGGCGCATTTACAGGTTTAGTTATCCGTGTTAACCTGAAACAAACTTTTGGCTGTCCATTCAAGTTCCCAGTCGCTAAAGTAGCGATCCATTGCCACAGCTAATCCCGGGCTACGCGTCAACCCTTTTTTTGCATCATTTTATGGGACAATAAAAGTTTTATTTTCCCGATTCTCTTGAAGGAAAAAGTGGACGATGTTGATGCTTGACGTGAACTTGAACTCGTTAACATTTTCCTTAATATAAACATTTAACATGTTAAGGCTTAAATTTCAAAAAAAAAAAAAGATAGCAATTTTTTTCTCGCCTAAACCTAAATATATTTTTAAAAATCTTGTATATAATGAAGTAGAGTGCCAAGACTTTCTACATTTGTATCTTTCTGTTAATGAAATCCGTTTTGAACCTTTGAAAAGAAATTGCTTATTCTTTTCTCACATTTACAAAACACTCTCAAAGAACAGTAAGCATTGCTTTTCTCAAGCGTCATTTTTCTGACTTGTAATTGTATGAGTAATAATAAAACTTGACGAACAGGATTTAAAAGAAATACTTTTTCGAGTCGATTATAGGAAAGTAGGTTTGAATTATCGTCGCACTAGAGCTGCACGAGGGATATTGGCGACGGGCGTCGTAATTTAGAACCACAGTCAAGGGACGATCCGTCACCTGAGTAGGTACCCAACGCAACAGTTAAGGGTGACATCGTACGCAGCGTTGGGACTTAAGATCTTATTTAACATGTATTCCCTCCACACGGGGTATCATTCGTCGGACATTTTTGGCAGCACGTGCCGTTTATAGGTCGGCAGTTATTTTGGCGATGCCCGGACCCGAACTTGGGACCTTCCGCGTGCTAGGCAAATGCCTAACCTATTGGGGTCCCAACCCTCAAGTCAATAATAAAATCACTGAAAGCGCTCATGGTGTTACATTTATATAAAATTGTCCACTTGTAAGCATGTATTTTCAATCTGCAATCGATAATGCACTAGAGAAGGAAATGATTTTAATCATAAATGACTTTAATGGAGTAGATGTTGAAATGTTTCTTCTCACAATACTTGGTTCATTTATTATGTCACATGATTCAGCCTACTGATGACCGAATGCCATTAACACCTTCATATCCGAATAAAGCACCCACTTTAAATCTTAATTAAATAGGTTTTTATGTTTTGTCCTACATAAATTGTTCAATGCTTTGGATCTAATTCGTCGAATACTTTATTTATTTAGATAATCTTAAGCTCTCATTTTTGCTTGGCCAATCATCTTGGCAATCGTCGTTAATAGATCCTTTGCACACTCCGTGTATTAAACGAAACAACAGGAGGGACATATTTTACAAGGACAATTTCTAACGCGTTAAAATCAATTATTATCATGCATAAGATTGTTTACGAATGAGTTTGAAAAAAGTAGAGTGGTATTACGTACGTTAAAAATGGGTTTTTCCTTTTTTAGTAATATTGCTCTGTTAATTTTAAAGACCAATTTTTTTTTCAACAAATAGTGTCGCACAGCCCATGAAAAATGACGATGTAATTTCCGGTTGTGCAGGAAATTTCTATATTTTATAGCGCATTTTAACTTGTGTAATTTATTCAAATAAAAAATATTAAAACTAAATTTCTCGTATTAATGTTCCCATTTTTTTTTTTTTTTAGATACATTTTATTTCATTCTGCCGTCGTCTTTCACTTCAGGGATTCCTTTGAATTTTTTTTGTTCGAATAAAAGACATTGTTCTTAAAATCTCGTTGTAAAAAGCGTGCGGTGGGGGATTCTTGTGAGCTTTATCTAACCGTTGGCAAGGGTACAGATGCCGTGTTCTATCTTGGAGAAGATATTAAATAAAAAAAATATGGCTGACGTGGAGAATTTTGTTTTAGACTGGACATTGATTAGAATATAAAAAAAGATACAAATATCTCTGTTTTTTCCTTAACATTGAACGATAAACATTAGAGGATCATAATCACGCTAAAATGAAATGTATTTCATTAAAAAAAGGAATATTAATTTAAGCAATTTAGTTTTAATATTTTTCATCTGAATAAATTACCATCATAACACCAGTTAAAATGCACTCTAAAATATAGAAATTTAATACACAAACAAAAATCACATCGTTGTCATTTACGGGCACTTCAACTCTATTTGTTGAAAAACAGCAACAATTTTCTTTCATTGACATTTCTTAAAAATCATAAGTACCATTTAAAAAAAAACATGTTTCAATTTCTAATTTAACCAGGATAAGTGGATGCAGATGGTTTAAACTTTAAAATAAAAGACCGTCTCGGAGCGAAAGAACAGTCAATTGAAATGGAACGTCATCAAATTCTCGCTCTCCCGACCCGATACTTCGAAGTGTAAATAAAATGGGGGCGTATTTGCGCGAAAAAAAGACGTCTTCCTGACGTGCGAACTGAAGGGAAGAAGTGGTGTCAACAGGAAAGGGGCCATCGATCGAAAACATAAGGAAGAGTTCTTTCTTTACCTGTTCTTACTCAAATACCGAAGAATTAACACATTTCTTAGTTTCACAAAAATGTGTTGTTTTTCGAAATCTGACTGAGACTCTTAAAGTAACATATCCTAATGCGTTCGAGACTTTCAATATTTCATTTTTGTAATATACGAGATTTAAAACGTTTGTCGTGACTCGTGGCTGTTCGTTAACAAAATTTTATTTTTTTCTACATGTTCCTTTTAGTTTAAAAAAAAATTAAGATATTTTTCTCGCAATTTATGTAAGACTAACGCATTTTAAATTAAGATCATAATGTCTTTAAGCTAACCAACTATCTAGTTAAAATAAAGAACATTGTAGTCCGTTAAAAAAAAAAACTTTCAAAATAACTGCTCTCTTCAAAACGCTCTTTACCCGTCAGTACCCCTCCCCCTTTTATCGACCAGCAATAAAAGTCTTCAGCTGTTTTCCCTCCCCCCCCTCCTTCCCCCCCTCCTCCTGTCAGCGTGGATCATGACAGCGGGCCTTCGATCCTATCCGCTCCCGCTCCTGCAATCTTGTCGGGTGATTATGGTTGCGGGCCAGAATCCAATGGCTACTGTGCAGAGTGCTTACTAGCGATGGAGTGACGCGTTACTTGCGTGCGTTCAGAGAGTAACTGTAACTTAGTTACTTTTTGCGGTAACGAAAAATTCCTTTGCTTTTCACTTCGCTCTTCACGAATATTTTCGACGGCGTTCGGCTTACATTTAATTATTTAACTTTGAACAGCGCTGAACTTTCATTATGAACGCTTTCCGATTGCCCCTCTTTCTTTAGTCTTGATTCCTCTTTGAAAAAAAAAACAGTAAGACGGCTGAATTTCAATTGTTCTTTTAACTTAAAATTTCTAATAGTAACTGTGATTTGGTACTTTTCGTATTTAATTGAAATGGAGTTACTTTTCAAAAGTAACTTTGAAAATCTCTTACGATTTCATCGCAGGCATAGCTTCCCCGTGTGATTTTCCAAGAAACGACGCTGTTCTAAACATACCTTGTTTGATAAGAACGCGCTGTTGGATGGAAAAATTACAAAGTGGAAGAATAAGCTTGCGTTGTAAGGACTGTAAGTAACAGGTAAATAAGCAGAACCGTTGAAAACTAACATAATAGTTAAAATAGTTATTCATTATGGTTATTTTTGACGGATTCCAAGTACCACTTTTCCTCGTCTGAGAAATGAAGACATCTGTTGGAGAGAAGTCACAACAACGGGATCAAAACACGCGTTCCGTAACGAGACCTCCACCCAGAGAACAAAAACCTTATTTTGTGAAAACATCAGCATTTTTAAAAATTAAATATTCAAGTGTTAATAAGAAATAATTTCCCCATGTATGAATAAAAATAAAATGTGTAGTGAATAATTTTAAGTAAATATTTAAGAAATTTTAATTTTATTTTTCTGTGAATTTCAATTTCAGAATTTCCATGTATCCGTAAGCTTGCTTTTAAAAAGTTATCCTAGGGTGAACAATAAGAGGGTCAAATATAGCTCGAAAAAAAAAAAGAACTTTATATAAATTTACTTATTTAGCGCAATATTAATAGGACGAAAACTTTCCCTCCTCCCTAAAGTGCAAGGATATAGGGAAAAAGCTGAGAGATGGAGAGAGAGGGGGGGGGGACTATTCATGGGAAAGGGGAGGGGGATACTTTAATTTCTCTGCCTTTTTTGATTCCAAATAAAACGCAATGTTTGGGTTTATCCATTGCTAAGGTGTCCGGTTGGAGTGGCTGATGTTATAAAATATTTATTAAAATATGAACTTTCAAGTGATTTTAACAAACTTTAAATTTCTGCGATTTGTATACTTCAAAATGAAGTTGCCATACCCTCCCTTCTATAAAGGGACTTTCGAAAAAAATCGTCCAGTGACGCCTAATTATCCATTCGGTATCTAATCTCTCTAAAGGTTTATTTAAAAATTGATTATTTTTTGCTGCAATTAGCTGCAATTCATTTTTTTTTAATTTAATGGCACAGCTAGATTGCAGCGCGTTTGTTTTCAAAATCATGATATTTAATTTATATAATAATTTTTATAATATGACATTGATAATTTTTTATAATATGACATTGTTTCAATAATATGACACTTTGTCCTGACATCTAGATTAGTTGTAACAGAAGTACAATAAGTTGAAATAAAGTATAAGTTACATTTTATTCTATAATTTTTAATCAAATACATCAAGAAATCTTTAATTAGCGAGTAACTTAGTTTTAAATAAGCGACATGCTGAACCCCAGTCCCTACTAAATGTTTTTTTTTTTTTTTTTTTTTTTAAAAAAAGGACAGATGGTCTTCCAGATAAACCACCTGAAAAAACAAAGAGCTGTTTTATCTCGATTGAATGCTCAATACAAAACACCAAGTGCTCGCTTGTTTCCTCCTCAGCTCTGCGTTAGGTTGGGTTTATTTGGTTGCTTACTACTTAGTAATTTTTTTTTAAACTTTGTTATTTAGTCCTTGGGATAGTTCTTTTTTGCGAAATTCATTTAATAATCTGACTGCTAAAATTTCTATGTCTTAAAACTTAAAAAAACACTTTGTATTTCGTGTTGAAATTTTTTATATATTTGAAATATTATTTGTGTTGCTGTTGAACAGATTGGTATTATTTTTAATTACCATATTTTTAAAACCTAAGAGAACCTTAAGATTTAAAGGGGGTGTTTTATGCGGATATGAAGGTGTTAATGGTAATCGGTCATCAGTAGGTTGAACCATGTGACAGAACAAATGAACCAAGTATTGTGAGAAGAAACATTTCAACATCTACTTCATTAAAAATCATATTAAAGGCTAAAATGAATCATGAGGAGTATGACGTATAGAAGACCCATGAACAAAAAGTATGAAAGATTAGTTGTAAACAAAAATCAATGTGTAGGGTAAGGTGGGGTAAGTGGGCCATTGGGGCAAGTGGGCCACCCCCCTGGCATTTCCCGAATTATGGACGTAAAAAAAAATCTTTTGCAATATTTTTACGTATTTACCCCAAAGGATGCAGGAAACATTATGGCATCATTTTCACTTAAGTATGTAACAAGGTACTATCCTTTTTGTGAAATTTTTTTAAATTGCATTTTTTCGTAATTCACGCCATCATACTATTTTTAAATTTATTTCCAAACGGTTCATGATACAAAACAAAATGTTATATATTTTGAAAGTGTATAAAACATAGTATCTTTTTGTAAGGTCATGTACTTGTGATGTTGATAAAGTTAAAAGAAAATTGGGGTGGCCCAGTTGCCCCGCGTTTGGGGTAAGTGGGCCACCACAATGGCGGGGTAAGTGGGCCACCCCTGGCCCACTAGCCACAACTCTTTAATATACTTAAAAAAAGTCATATTTACTGATTCATAGGGTTAGTCATATACACTATTCATAGACCTATTCATTGACATAGGCCAGTTTAAAATCTGCAGCCCTAACATTTTTTTTTTACACTACATGCAAAAATGACAAGATGAAAATTAATGTATTTTTTCTTGTAGTAAGCTTGCAAGCCAGAAAAAGTTGCCATGGGGGAACTATTAGGGATACATCATTACTTTTTTTTTTCAAACACTCAAAAAATCATGTAGATTATTCCACTTGCCCAGCCTTATCTCTACCAGTTATGTGTAAAAATATATTAGGGGGGTGGCCCACTTACCCCACCTTGTGGGGCAAGTGGGCCACTCGGATGACCAAAATGAAAAACATATTTTTTATATTTATTTTTTGCCAATTTGTGTTAAGGTTGTCATGGGTACAGTAATAACATATGAAAGAATGGACCACAAAAAAAAAAAGTTGTTAGGCCGATTATATCCAGTGGTATGAGGGTCTAAAGTTGAATTATGCCAAAAAGGTGGCCCACTTACCCCACCTTACCCTATGTTAAATTTTTTTCTATAATTTTCAATCAAATTCATAAAGAAATTTTAAACGAGCGCAAAAGCGAGTAGCTTAGTTTAAAAATGTTTGTTGAATTAGTATTAAAGTTTTTTGTTACTTTGCTGATTCATGAAACTTTAAAATAAACCCCAATTCCTACTTAACAATTTGTCCTGAAAATTCACGTCTTTCCAGATAGACCACCTAAAAAAACAACGAGTTGTTTTATCTGGATTGAAAATTTGTGCCATGCACTCGTGTTTCTTCCACTGTTTGGACAATCACTGCCCACAGCTGCCCTTTCAAATGAAATCTATATTTTGAGTTTTTGGACAGTTAAAAATATCTTGTAACCTGCCCTGTACATGAATCAGCAAGTTAGTTATTCCAACGATTTGGTAAAAGGGAAAGAGAAAATAATTGTTTAAAAAAAATATTACACTTAATTTTTTTTTCTAAAGTCAAAAATAATTTTATTATGACATTTAATTTCAAAAAATAAGTTCGTACTCTAAAAAATAAGTTATTTGGAATATTGGATGCGATACGGATTTAAAAGCTACCGGAACGGATGCTAGGATTTGACTTGAGCAGTTTTGAATAATTATTCTTGAAGTTGCTAATAAATTAAGCAAACGATAAAAATTATCAATTCGGTTTTTTGAAAGAAAACCAATAAAAAAAGCCCATTTTGGATTTCAAAAGTTAACATCTACAGCTAAGTTACTGTTATTGCTTTTCCATATTTTTTTTCAGTGAGTGCAGAGCTTCTTATTTCTCATAAGTTTATTTCTGCGGTGTATTGGTGTGTACTTAAATAAAGTGTCAATTTATTGACTGAAAGATTCAGTTTGAAAATTGTATGCCAAGGATTATTAAGCTCACTGAACTTGGGGCACCAGCACATATATTGGGAGTCACGAGATATTAGATTAATGAAATTTTGTTCCTACAAAGAATTTTAAATTAAACTAATGTTTTTTGTTTGATATTTAGTGTCGTTCAGAGTTTTAAATGAAGAAAAAAAATGAAAACCTCTATGTAATACATTTGGTTAGTAAAAATTTCGGTATTCATCGTATGCACATCAATCATCACATACATATTACTTTTCTGAATACAATAAGTGCAGTAATCATCTTTAAAGAACATTTTTCTCATTTTAGTAATAAAAATTTTTGTTAAGTTTCACAAACCGAAGACACAAACCAGATTTTTTTAAAGAAATTATGAATAAAACTTAAAAAGCGAAATGGTGTGATACCTTAAAAATTTTCAAGGTAGGTAACACTCGGTATGAAATCCATAGTGGCGCCATCTAGTGAAACATTTTAGTAGTCGACTTGGTCTTCTAAAAATGTAGTGTGATGCGGGGAAATTTTTTGATAGAATTTAATATTATTGTAATTGTGAGTCAAAAACAATCTTTTCGCATGTTCATCGTCAACGTAATTTACAAAGTGCACAAAGATGTTAAACAATAATTATCGTCTGAGTTTAATACAGAGATGAGAAGGCTTTTTTTTGCAGTAACTTTAATTTTAGAATTTCTTCAAGTTACAGATCGGCATAACTTGTGAGCGGGAAAAAAAGCATGCAGATATAAAAGCGAAGTAATTAAAATAATTAATGTGTTTGATCTAATTGTATGTGTATCGCTTAATTATAATTATTTTTTATTTTACTTATTTATTTACTACTACCATACAGAAAGTCCATTTACAGGTAGAGGACAAAAGCAGAACAGATCACGAATAAAAAAGAAATTAAATGGGATCATAAAAACAACGGGGAATAAAAATATTAAAATACAAAAAAAAAAACCCAGTAAGGTCAATTATAAAATATGGATAAAACAGAGAAGCCAGTAAAGAGTGTACAACCAGAAATAATAATAAATGAAAAGGACAAGCGTCTTCTCTAAAAATCGGTATAAGACAAAAAAAAATGTATATAATTATGTCTAAGGTGTCAGTTGAATTTTTTATAATGCCGTTTTACGACTTTTTCGAGCTATGCATAAAAAATAAAATATTTTGGACCCAGCAATGTAAACTTTAAAAATATGATTTAAATCTGTCCCGAAATGTCCCCAAGACAAGTTAATCGATCGTTTTAACTACTACGTGCATCTATAAATGAGCAACTTTAATCAGAAATAAGAATTTAAGTTACTATTTCGTATTATCATTATGATGATTTTTTTAATGAATAAATAAATTGTATTTTTAATAATGAATGTAATTGTTAATTTAGAAGCCGTTTCATTTCCCTCTTTAATTTTTGATTTATCACAATTAAGTTTTCGGATAAACCCTGTCGGCAACGTTGAACTTCTGTAACTTCCTTTTTCCGTTGCTTTTTATGTTTCTGGCACATTGGTCTACTTTATTGCTCCTTTTTCACCCAGTATCCCATATTGCATAATTACGAAACCGCGGCAGCGCAGCAAATTGCTGCGAATCGAAATTTGTGTGGCACCGAAAAAATGGGACCGCTGAAGCACATAAAAAAAACAAAAAACATCGCCCAATAACAATCTTGCACACAGGGCTAAAACATAGCAGGGTTCACCTTTCTATTTCTTGCATCTGGTTTCTGTTGCGTTGTTTGAAAATTTCATGATATATTAATTTTACAATTCCTTGTTTTGAGTTTGTCTTGGATTTTTTTTGGAGAATAAGAAGTTTTAAATTTTTGATGCCTACTTTTTTTTAAATAGCGAGGATTAAATTCAAATGGAAAGTTGGTATTGATGTTGTTGAGGGGGGATGGATTTAAAAAATTTATTTTTCATATAAACATAGTACTGAAAAAATCTTTTAATATATTTTTTGTTATATCTTTCAATCAATCTTTTTGTTCATCAGTCAAAGCTTTTTGGTCCTTTATTTATTGGTTTGTTATAATTTCCATTAATCTGCCGATTGAAAAATGTTATTCGTTTACGCCATCGGAACTTACTTTTGTATATAATCAATAAGTTTAAAAAAAAACATTTTTGGAATTCGTTATTCTCCCCATAAAATTCTTGTGAAGAAAAAGATGACCTGCATGAAAATTACCTGCATGAGGGATGAACTTTGATCAACGCGAAATAGGGCATGTGTTACGAAACTTGTTACGAAAACAACTTTTGTAGACACGTAAACTATTTACGATTTTATTTGTTATTTTAAAATAATTTTTTTCAAATATTTTTTTGGGGATAATAAAATCATATATTGTATGGATGGTTCTTGCACACAGCTGACACAGCATTTCGAAACTTCAATAAATATTTCTTATCATTTGCAATTTGTATTTCAAAGAATAAATGTGTACTATTCATCGCTTTTAAATAGAACCAAAACATTTCATTTCAACATAGAAACAAATAATTTTTTTGACCGTCGTTTCAAACTGATTTATGTCGCAAAAATAATAAATTCAATTGATTGTGTTGTAATAATAATGTTTTGTTGTGATTTAATTCTAATAAAATGCCTTCTTATGTTTTTTTAATAAGCATTAAATTTTTTTGACGAATTACACTTTCCTGTAGCATTTATAGTTTGGACTATGAAAGTGGGGGACCGATAGATGTACAGACGGACGGACTGAACGATTATAATATTTCCGATTGTATTATTTGAATGATTATAAATTTTTACGTTATAAACGTAGTGTTGGAGCTAAAAATCAGAGAGATTATATTTTTATTTTTTAGTCTAATCAACATCCGCCTAAAATTCAATCTTCTTCTTGGGTAAGGTGGGGTTAGTGGGCCAGCCACCCTCCTGGCATTTCCCGAATTATGGACTTAAAAAACATATGTTACAATATTTTTACGTATTTACCCCATAGTCCAGTAAAATAAAACATTTTGGTATACAAAAGGTCAAGTAGTTCTGATTTTTGGATATGTTGTATGTGATGGAGGTCTAATTAAGAATCCAAGTTTGTGACCTTGGGGCGCCGCCGCTCGCTGCGCCCCAAGGTCAAACGTCGGTCATTTTTTAGTTTTTGCAGATTTTCTCCTTAAAGGGTTGGTTTTACAACAAAGTGATGAATACAACAATTAAAGAAGGATAAATATGCTACAATTTGAGTGCATGTTGGTGTTTTTAAGCCTAATAGTTCCTGAGATACAGCTCCTCAAAGTTAGTGTAAATTGCGAAAAAAAAAGTGTTTTTCAATATTTAGCAATTTTTTTTCTTCAAAAGATTTAAGGGGTCTAAGGAGTCTTAAAAATGTGCAAAGAAAGTACTACAAAACATAGTTTGATCTTTCATGTCATTTTTGAACTACTCAATGTATAAGTATAATTTTTTTATATGTAATTCTACAAGATTTATTTATTATAAAACAAGTTTTAAAATTTATGAAACTTTAGCCAAAACTAAAATAAATGATATTAAACATGAAGCTCTTTGAACACATTGTGATTAGGCTTGCGCGGCAAATTGTGAGGTCAAAATTGAAAAAATGACCAAGAAAATGACTTTATATTGTACAAATATGTACAAACTAGGACTTATACCTAAATTCTCAGCTCAATTTTAATTAGAAATTATTTTTAAAAAAATTTTAAATCAAAATTTTAAAAATTTTATTATTTTTTTTAGAAAAAAGTTCTTAAAATAATTTCTAATTAAAATTGAGCTGAGAATTTAGGTATAAGTCCTAGTTTGTACATATTTGTACAATATAAAGTCATTTTCTTGGTCATTTTTTTCAATTTTGACCTCACAATTTGCCGCGCAAGCCTAATCACAATGTTTTCAAATAGCTTTATGTTTTATATCATTTATTTTAGTTTTGGCTAAAGTTTCATAAATTTTAAAACTTGTTTTATAATAAATAAATCTTGTAGAATTACATATCAAAAAATTATACTTATATATTGAGTAGTTAAAAAATTACATGAAAGATCAAGCTATGCTTTGTAGTACCTTCTTTGCACATTTTTAAGACTCCTTAGACCCCTTAAACTGCTGTTTCACTTGCAACAATGCAGCACTGTTTCATGCCTTACTATTGTATTTTCAGGTACAAAACTGTTGGGACATGAAAAAATCCTCTCGAATGGGGTTGTTATAAAGCTAGGTTACTGTGATAGCAACCTCGTTTTTATTTCATGATTATTAGAATTAAAATGACAAAATTCAAGTTAGATAGAATGTCAATTTATCCGAGGTTACTAATTTTTTTTAATGAATCAAATATATGGCGTTTGCCAGTTCTACAACAAGGCAACGATTTACAGAGATTTCTGCACAGAAATATGAAAGGGGTTTTCTAGTTAGGTAGATGAACATAATTGTGTTTAATGCTCCTGGTTTAAGACCAGTGCATAGTGTGCTTTGTACATAGTTGTTGATTCCTTCGTTTTTAAGGCACAATTCCAAAGGCACATGCACTGAACATGCTCTTTGTTGTTACCGATTACATGAGCATGCACATTTGGTCTCATTAAGGGGTCTAAGGAGTCTTAAAAATGTGCAAAGAAGGCACTACAAAACATAGTTTGATCTTTCATGTCATTTTTGAACTACTCAATGTATAAGTATAATTTTTTTATATGTAATTCTAAAAGATTTATTTATTATAAAACAAGTTTTAAAATTTATGAAACTTTGGCCAAAACTAAAATAAATGATATTAAACATGAAGCTATTTGAACACATTGTGATTAGGCTTGCGCGGGAAATAGTGAGGTCAAAATTGAAAAAATGACCAAGAAAATGATTTTATATTGTACAAATATGTGCAAACAAAGACTTATACCTAAATTCTCAGCTCAATTTTAATTAGAAATTATTTTAAAAATAATTTAAAATCAAAATTTTAAAATTTTTAATAATTTTTTTAGAAAAAAGTTCTTAAAATAATTTCTAATTAATATTGAGCTGAGAATTTAGGTATAAGTCTTTGTTTGTACATATTTGTACAATATAAAATAATTTTCGTGGTCATTTTTTCAATTTTGACCTCACAATTTGCCGCGCAAGCCTAATCACAATGTGTTCAAATAGCTTCATGTTTAATATCATTTATTTTAGCTTTGGCTTAAGTTTCATAAATTTTAATACTTGTTTTATAATAAATAAATCTTGTAGAATTGCATATAAAAAAATTATGCTTATACATTGAGTAGTTAAAAAATGACACGAAAGATCAAACAATGCTTTGTAGTATCTTCTTTGCACATTTTTAAGACTCCTTAGACCCCTTAAGGAATCAAAGGATTTCTAGAATAAAAAGTCATTTTCGAAGATAGAACTAGACTCTTGTAAGATAACAAAAATTTAAAAAGTATCACAAACTTAAACGGCAAAATGACCGTCCACGAGAACAATGATCGAGTAATTAGTTGTTCTCGGAGAGATCTCTATGAGGTAATAACTGCTTAAATTTTTCTTTTTGTAGAACCAACCTTTCCGAGAGTAAATCGAGAAAAACTAAATAATTGAGAAAATTTCATCGTTTTTCTGATTTGGCATAGCCTGCGACAGTGCCCCTAGGTCAAAAACTTGAATTCTTAATTAGACTTCCAATATATAAAACATGTTCAAAAATTAAAACTACCCGACCCTATATAAGGTTACGTCATACCAATATGACACTCCCTTTTTCTAAAACAGGTTTAGTGAACGTTGGGGAGCGATTTATACAAATTATCCATTTGGGGCGCATATTTATCCTGTTACTGTTATTTTTACTACTGTTATATTTATCCTGTAACTATAGCATATTAATCCCTCTTTAATTGTTTTATTCATTATTGTGTTGTAAAACCAAACTTTCAGGGAGTAAATCTAAAAAAACTGTGAAATATCCGATTTTTGACTTTGGGGCGCAGCCAGCGGTGGCGCCCCAAGGTCACAAACTTGGATTCTTAATTAGACTTAAAAAATATAAAACACATCCAAAAATTAAAAAATCCGACCGCGTAAAGTAACTCCCCTTTTTTACGACAGGTTTACTGAATGTTAGGGCGCGATATATCTAAATTTTCATTTGGGGCGCGTTGTGGCTAGGCTTTCCTTGAGCTTAAAAATGAAACACAAACAAAAAAAACCCTCCGAAACCTTAAATTACCCTATGGTAACGTGAACAAATCAATTAAACTGCAATAACCTTGCTATTAACTAGATCTTCTTGGAGAAAAAAATTGCTAAATTTTGAAAAACACAATTTTTTTTCGTAATTTACGCTAACTTTGAGGAGCTGTATCTCAGGAACTATTAGGCTTAAAAACACCAACATGCACTCAAATTGTAGCATATTTACCCCTCTTTAATTGTTGTATTCATCACTTTGTTGTAAAACCAAGCCTTTAAGGAGAAAATCTGCAAAAATTAAAAAATGACCTACGTTTGACCTTGGGGCGCAGCGAGCGGCGGCGCCCCAAGGTCACAAACTTGGATTCTTAATTAGACCTCCATTACATATAACATATCCAAAAATCAGAACTACTTGACCTTTTGTTAGGTAACCCCCCTTTTTCACGACAGATTTACTGGACTACCAATAGATACAGGAAACATTATGGCATCATTTTCATTTAAGTATGTAAAAATGTACAATCTTTTTTGTGACAATTTTTAAAATTGCATCTTATCGTAATTCACGCCATCATAATTTAGTTCCAAACGGTTCCTGATACAAAACAAATGTTATATATTCTGAAAGTGTATAAAACATAGTATATTTTTGCAGTGCCATGTACTTGTAATGTTGATAGGGTTAAAACAAAATTGGAGGAGGGGCATTTGCCCAGCGTTTGGGATAAGTGGGCCACCACGA
This sequence comes from Hylyphantes graminicola, assembly GCA_023701765.1. Classification (NCBI taxonomy): domain Eukaryota; kingdom Metazoa; phylum Arthropoda; class Arachnida; order Araneae; family Linyphiidae; genus Hylyphantes; species Hylyphantes graminicola. The sequence goes on from CM043111.1 coordinate 162,617, forward strand.
TGGCGGGGTAAGTGGGCCACTGGTGGCAAACTTGCCCCGACTCTTAAAAAAAAATTAAAAATGTCATATTCACTTATTATAGGATTAGTCCTTATCGCTATTCATAGTCATATTCATTGCCATAGGCCAGTTTAAAATCTGTCGCCCTAACAATTAGGTTACAATACATGCAAAAATAAAAAAAGATTTTTTTTCTTGTAATAAGCTTGCATGCCTGAAAAAGTTGCTAGGGGGAACTATTGAAATACAACAGTATTTTTTTGTTATCCCACTTACCCTACCATATCTCTACCAGTTAAGTGAAAAAATATTTTGGGGAGGGTGGCCACTTACCCCACCTTGCGGGGCAAGTGGGTCACTCGGACGACCAAAAAGGAAAATATATTTTTTAAATTTATTATTTGCCAATTTGTTTTAAGGTTGCCATGGGTACAGTAATAACATATGAGAGAATTGACCACAGAAAAAAATAAGTTGTTAGGCCTTATACATCCAGTGGTATGAGGATCTAAAGTCGAATTATGCCAAAAAAAGTCCCACTTACCCCACCTTACCATATGTGTTGTCGTTTTTACTCTTTTTCGTCCTAGAAAACTCAATTCCATCTGAGCACTCTCCCATATTTAAGGTAGGCGAATACCCAAAATTTCCCAAAATTCTAAAATTTGTACTATTGCTTTAATCTTTTCCAAATTTGGCACAGTAATTTCAAATATAATGAATAATACTATTTAGGTTTTTGTTTTTATTTAAATATAATTGATTTATTTTAAACGGTGTTTTTCTACTAAAAAAAGAGGTTTACGCCAACAAGTCTACCACATTGAATGTTCATCCTATGAACATTTATTATGTGTTAAATTCTTCGTTTTGAACTGATACATGCAATGACCCTCTAGTTACATACAAATTACAAGAAAAAAAGTTATTAAGAAAAATGTTGTAAATTTACCACAAAAAAAGGATGTTCGTCGATTAACTTACACTTGGACATCTTAAAAAAAACTTTTATACTTACACCAGATGTTAGAGGTTCATGGCACAGATATATATTGAAATAGCATCTGTGAAAAATTTCAGGTAAATTAATGTAAAACTTTGTATGCTAGAAGTGTTGGCGTAAACCCCTTTTTTTAGTTGAAAAACACCGTTTAAAATAAATCAATTATATTTAAATAGAAAAATTGCTCCAAAAGCATTGTTCATTTTATTTGAAATCACTATGCCATATTTGGAAAAGATTAAAGTAATAGTAAAAATTTTAGAATTTTGGGTATTCGCCTACCTTAAGAATGCTCACGAAAACGTGCCTGCGACGAGTTTTGCGGCGCCCCGCCTCACGCCAACAGAAAACAACTTCTACAGGGGCAATTGCTAGAGACAGAGCAAAACCACACTATTAAAAGAAGACACGTAAAATGAATAACTGAGAGTGGAGTTTGTTTTCGCGCGGCAGAGATGTTAGGGTATGCTCGGGCAGTTTGGTGTAATGGGGCTGTTTCACGGTGAATCTGGCAATAGCTCAGCGGTCTTGTTTTTCTTTCTCTCGAATTACTTTTGTTTTGATTAAGATGGTTGATGGTTAGTAGACCTATATTCAAGTTAGAGGGCTTGGTCAGCACACAAACCTGATTATCTCTACCAACCAAAAGTAATTCGAGATAAAGGAAAAACAAAACTGCTGAGCTATTGCCAGATCCACCGTGAAACATCCCCATAAAAAATTCTAAAATTGTGATTTTTTTTAAAAAACTCTCTTTTTCTCGGAGTCTAAGCTTGGTGGAATTTTTTTAAAGTAAGACTTTTTGTAATTAATGATCTATGATCATTTTTTAGCTAGTTCTATTTCTCTTAAGCGAAATTTTAATTTTATTTCAATTTTTCTTAAAAAAAAAAACACTTATAAATAACCCGTAATGAAGTATTGGTAGCTAAAATAAAGAAATTTAATGATCGTAATATCTAATTTAAATTTAAATAGATCTATTATTTCTTAAACTAATTATTAATATAATTTTTTATATATATATTGAATCGATTATTTAGTGCGAAGACGAAAAAGGAATTTTAACATACTCAATAACAATTCTTAAAAAATAAAATAGCGATGACTGACGGGCTTTATAAATCAAAAAACTAAATTTGACATTATATATATATATATATATATATATATTGCAAAGTAGATGTCACTAAATATTACCGTTGTTTAGTAACAAAAGTTTCTTTTGATTTCTCAAGCCAGTTATTACCTCACGAAAAAGAGCTTAACCTTTTTAAATAAAGACAATTACTTTAAAAGGTTCTCCAAAAAAAGAAAATTTTTACTGAAGATACATGGAAGCTTTTTTTTATCTTACGAAAAATTAATCGACTACATTATTTTTGTTGACATGTGCTTCACGGGCATAACGCCTGGACGGCAGAATGGGTGCAGTCACTTCCATTGGTACATGCCTTTGAGGCCCGTGTGGGTGGAAGTCTGACTTCTGCCCCAAAAGATGTGTCCTCGCACGTCCCTGGAGGGAATGGCATTTCTCTCCACACAACCTGCTTCCGTGATGATGACTGAACACATTACTTTGGAACCCCCAGATTTAAAGGGCACGTTCTTCGCATGTACTCGGTGCAACACAAATATCCATGCTGGGAATCGAACCCGGGTCCACTCGTTTGACAAAGCTAGGGTGGAAATCACCAAACCGGTTGGGCGATATCTGCTACATTAAGACTCATAATTGCAATCCATATGTGCTGATATAAGAATTCCCCCATGTGTCAAAACCACGCATATTAAATAAGAGTAAGTTCTGGCAAAAAAAAGACCCAATAAAAAGACATGTAGGCCAAGTGAAGCCTTGATTGCTTCAGTGATCCGCCCAAACAAACATTTGGCTATCTATTGGGTGCTTTTCTAATGAGTCGCGTTTCCTCTTCGTTTGACTTCATTTGCAAGAAACTACTCAGTTTTGTTATAAATAAGCGTGGGAGGTGGCAACAATTACAGTTTCAATTTACAAACGCACCACAGATTGGAATAACTTTATTTACAAGTAAAGGAAATATTAGTGAAGAAAACGGCATAACAGATGCGAAAGTTGGCTCTGTGAGAATAATAATTTAAAGGGTTTATCTAAAGCTAAATCATAAAATAAAGTTTCAAGGTAAACCAACAATAGTGAGTGATCATGGCTGTACAAGTTTAAAATGGGAATAGCGTTAGGCCATCTCCAACGATTAGCCACATCGGATGAGAATTTTTTTTTCTTAACTTAAGTCGAAAATCTACATCATAACTAATACATTTAAATAATGATGGCTTAATGTGTTCCCATTTTGGCCGTTGATTTACAAATTGTCATTTGCAATTGAACCATTTAAATGATGATGCTTCCAGCTTCATCGTGAATTTTGAACTACCGTTTTTTCTTTTTCCCACTCTTCGATAGTAAAATTTTCTAGAAATGGGACGTCTTTCTATGATCAGTGTGTTTCTTTTCATTTTTTTTTCTTGAAGTTTTGATTTTGCGCGGACACCCTGTAATTTACAATAAGCATAAGCATTGATTCCAAGCCCGTAATCTTTTTTTTCTCTCTAAAATACACTTAGTATGGATTTGTTTGTTATTCAGCTTCATGGGTTGATAAAATGGCATAATACGTTTCAACTAAGATGCTGGCTTACTAAAGATTTTATTAATTATTTAAAAAATAATTATAAGTTATATTTTATTTTAAGTTTGTGCTCCTGTTTACTTACTCCTCTAGATGATGGGCAAAGGCAATAATCATTATTGTAAGTTGTAAGAGTAAATTATTACGATTTGAAAAAAGCTAACTTGACGAAATTGAGTACTTTGCGATAAACCAGTGGATGCGCTGCATTGATTCATTCGTCCATTATAGCTTCAGTAGGCTTCACTGTATTGCCTTCCTCGCCGTCTTATTCTGACCTCCGGCCGTCGATCGATCTGCGTGTGGTGTGTGTTTGTGCGGGCGCGCATGACGTCACCGCCCCTATCCCACTGGCAACACACAACACAAGAGCCAAGCAGAGAGTGTTGCCACTCTCTTCCACCAAGTCGATCATGTTGTGGTTCGCTCTGTTGTTGCTGCTGTGCCCCGCCGCGGCGCCCTGGGGTGCCTGGGCCGAGGAAGTGTTCACCAACGCCTTCCTCGTCCAGCTCAAGGACCCGCACGGCAACGAGGTCGCCAACCAAGTCGCCAAGAGGAACGGATTCACCAATATGGGACCCGTGAGTACTCACCACCCCCTCTTCCCCCCCAGTTACAGTAGCAGCTGGGTGTGTGTTAAGGGCAATGTTGACATATCGGGCATTGGTAGTAGTGACCGGTCATTCTTGATAACGACATGTTTACTATCAATAATAACCGATTGTTAACAACCGGAACTGTCAGAGAGAAAAACAAAAAGATACAATGACATGTATGTTAGTGAATATTTATAACTTTTAAATGACTTTCAAAACAGGACGCTTTACATGAGTCTTCAACTTATGAAAAAAGGATCATTGAAAAGGGATTTTATCACTTTTTCTTTGACCTTGATTGCTTATGATTCAAAAATGTCAACGTCTAAATAGGTCAATCAAAGGGGCTGGAGGGGGAGAGGGTAAGGCGCTTGCTTTGCATATGAAAGTTAATAAATTTGGAGCTGCCCATTGCCAATATAATTGAAGACATATAAACGAAACGGTATGTGCAGCCAAATATGTCCAACTATTAATAACCAGTATGGAAGGAGTACAAATTAGGTATGATTTAAAAGCCTGGCGCCGCTTACGATGTAGCTCTTAAAAAATTGAGTTTGTCTGCTGTATTTCTAATTTAGGAGATCTGTCACCAATAGTTCTCCGGTTCTCCCTCGTTTACCTCTAGTGGGGCGATAAATACAATCCAAACCCAACATGTCAATCAAACATAGTGTGGCATCATCTATTACGCGTGTCGTTTCGGACAACACGCGTCTCTCTGTCTGAGAAAGTTAATTTTTCTATTTTTGCTACATTCGTGTTTCATTGATGATACTTCATATGGCAGGGGGAAAAAAACGCTTTTAGAAAAAGGTCAAAGGTCACAGCCATATTCTCCATGTTAACATTATTTAACCTTACTGCAATGGAGTGAGCTCCCTATTAGTGCTTTCCTTTTTTTTGTGGATATTGTGAAAAGAATATTAGAGTTTCCATAATATGTCTACAAGAGTTGGGTGGTAGAATTCCATTTAAATTATCTCGGATTTCTGAAATGCCTAGGTAAAATTGAGTTGTTCCACAAAATAAATTTCCTCTACTTTGACTCAACGGTTTTTTTTCTTTCATTTGTTTTTGGATTACTTTGACGGGACCTACTTGTCAGCTTTTGACTTTTGTGCCACCTCATTTCACGGAGAGTGAAACTCTCGGACTTCATAAATGCTTCAAGGTTCCAACGGATCTTCTTTTAGCTATTGCCGAAGATTATAGTAAGTAACCAGCCGTAGAGTGCGTAACTATACATCCCGTACTGTTTGATCTCATAATAGCACACCACAATAGCATATGCTACTGTTTAAGGGGCAAGTAAGCAGGGCAAATGTGTATTTCATTCAACTTTGGTATTAAGACCACTCATTTGAGAAATCCTGATAAATTGTAAAATAAAAAATATTTTTATTATTGGTTTAGGGGGGGGGGGGTAGCCGCGTTCCAAATTAGTTCCACCATTTCTGTGTACTAATGTTTTGTTATGTCATTGCTTATTATTTTTGCGTCGAGATTTCAAGAGAAACAGGCGTCTGGTCCGCAATTATTTGATTCCCTTTGTTTTCGTTGTATATTGTTTCGTTGTTTTTTTCCTTTGTGGGGAACATTGGTTTCTAGAATTTTTTTGCTTTGTGTTTATAGTGGACGTTTTCTGTTTTTCATGAATTCAATTTTCTTATAAACTGAAGAAAGGACTTCGTTTAAGTCCCAAAACGACTGTATGCTTTTAAAGAACTTTTAACTTTTCACTTGCGTTGCTTTTTTCAACTCCTATTGACATTCCCCGACCTATCCTTGTTTGTGGCAAGTAATTGTATTTTGCTTTTGGTAGACACTTCTTTGAAGAGATGTCCGCGAGCACATTCCTCCGTCTGTTTTCCGAAATCATTAAAAACCGCAGCAGTTGAACGGAGCATTATTCCTGTGCCCGTGTTTGGTCTTTCCCGAGACACACACGATCGGATCTATCTCTCGTTCAATGTTTCTAAAGAATTGCATGAATCGAACAACGCATTCAATGCTTAGTGTGCAGATAGTGAAACGCTAATTTCGTGGAAAATTTTATTGAAACTTTGCAATTTTTTAAAAAACTTATACAGGGTGAGGCAAACAAAAGTGGCCTCGGTCTAGAGATAAGAATACGACAGAAATGTTGCCAAGTCTAAAACCAATAGAAAAACAGGTTTGCTAACTGAAGCTATTGATCGCTTCAATATTAAGCCCAAACAAACGCTTGACGACTTATTTGCCGGCAACTACGCTACGGTTTGAGAAGCTAGTTGAAATTAAATATTAACAAGGTACAGCTGATCAAGAAAAGTCCCCACTAGTGATAATTTCGGTCGTTATTTATCCTTGAGAATGGGAACTTTTTGTTTTTTATAATACAAAACATTCTAAGTTGATTGCAAGACACAGAATTTGCATTATGGGACGTCTTCATACAATACGAACTTAGATATGAACTCGCCACTAGTCTATGAGTAGCTATAATGTGAAACTAATCCGATCCAACCATTGCAAAAACAGGTTTCAGGCGGCTTCAAGAGTTTTTCTTCCCAAGCATTTCAACGTATTCCTATCTTTAGACCGAGGCTACTCACCCTGTATATACTAACTGAATAATCAATAAGAATATCCTTATTTAAGTTTTATTTCTATAGTTTTTCTCGAAACGTTTAAAAATTGCAGAAAATTTGTAACAATGAAATAAAACGATGCTTCACCTGTGTAGCAACCAACAACGTGCAACATTAGTACAACATAGTCACATTGAACCATTCATTTTCCCATCTCTTCCTCCGAACTGAACTGAAGATCAAGATCGAACTCACTCAACGTACTAGCTAAATCTCTGGGTCCGAAAGTACTGTGGGCGGTCATAGCATAGTTCCATGTTTGCATGTTGTCTGCTCCAATCGATGACCTGCTAAATTGGCTCCCTTTCGGAGTAGTAGTCAGACATCCACCCTCACGGGTACTCAAAGCCTTATGCAAACGGATGGTACTTATCTCTTGCGTTGCAGGGTATGGCCTACAGGCACACGACGACAACAACAACCTTTAACTGTAATGAAATATTAATTGATATTTCCTAAACCTCAAGTAGCTGTTGTGTGACGTTAATCTAACTAACTAAACCAAATCTTAGTGAAAAAAGGACGACAAACTTTAGCTATACGTTCAGCCCGGCCCTGGCTGTCAAATGATGTTATGTTTTCTCGCTCCGAAATTATTGAAAATGAATCCATTATACCAATTATCTACTAAGTGCCCTACTTTAAAGGAAACGTTGCTATGGCGACATATTCAGCCGCCGCATCTTGGATATTTTCTTTCAACTTGCTTAAAGTTACTCACATATATTAATAAGATAATCGGTTAAAATGATGTATCATGTGACCGTATTGGCTCTATACCTCTATTGCAATTTTTTTTTATCGTTTGGCACCCTGACGTATTATGCATCCTGCGTGCCACACTGCTGAAAAAATGGATGTTTTTGGACAAAATTCCTTATCCCATATATCCAAATCAGTTATTGTATTTTAAGGTATGTTTCAGTTACTATGTAGGATATATTTTGTGGCAATAAATGCTATATTCAAACTATATTAGAAATTACGAAAAAAAAGTTTGCTCGTTTTTCATAGAATTATTTTTCCAAAATTATTAGAATCACTTATTATTTAAAATGATATATTTCAGACACCATAGAATATATTTAGTCTCGTATTCAAATTATGTTATATTTGATATATATTTTTTCTAAATTATGATCAAAAACTCAAAAAATTTAAGTTTGGGCGTTTTCGAAAAAAAATATATATATTTTCTCAAATCAATAAAATTGGTATCACTTAATGTCGTTAAAGACAGGTTTTACGAATTTTACTAAACATGTTTTGTGGAAATCAAATGTCTTAGTCAAACTAGTTTTCGATTTAATGTTAAAAAACTTTAAAAAAAAAAACTTTTGATTGAAATTATTATTCTAACAAAAATATGTATGCAAGCTTAAAGTGAATTGAAAACAATATTTATTTTGTTTGACAAATAAACTTTTATTTAAATATTTTTATTTTTAATTTTTAGGAAATTATATTTAAATGTTGAACTTTTTTTTATTATTACTTAGCTTTCAAAAATGATGTGAAAAATCATTTCGTAACTACATTCAATAGCCGAGTAATAAAAACAGTGCGCTAATGAAGGATCTTGGGAGAGGTTTGTTTCTTATAACTTACGTTTAACTTCATTTGAAATGAAATTACTTGTTGTTTTTGAATAAAAAGATGCACCTGAATAGGCGCATCTCGAAAAACCATCTGTCCCTTTTCAAACCAAACTTTTGGAAAGGATTTGTTTATTTTACGTGGAGATTGGTAAAGTGTGGTGTACTTTTTGAATAGCAGTTACTCGTCCATTTATTCGTTTCATAGAATTTACAAAAAATTCATATATTTTTTTTCTTTTTTTTTTCTCTAATGGGGCTGCAACATTGGCGGTCAACCCTTTGCAGACTCGGCATATTCCCCAGGGCTAAGAGCCATTTTTTGTGGCACCATCTAGGCGACTCTCGCTACCCATTTTGACACCCAAGATTACAGTGAATCTGAGATCTCTGGGGATGTTAAAGTATGCCAAGATTTCATTTTGCCGGAGAGAACCCGGGAGAACCAAAGAGGATATTTTACATGCCACATAATCATATGACATGCGTGGCCAGTATTTTCCCATCCAGAAAATCCGACGACTCAGCCGGGGCTCGAACCCGCGATATTGGGCCTACGAGGCGGACGCGTATAAGGGCAATTCTACCATAAATTTTAATTTTATGTCCCTTGGGCATAACTTTTAAAAAAATTAATATTTCTTTACCATTTTTTCTTATTATACTAAAAGACTGGTCCTTTTATAATTGCAAAACGTAATTTTAAAGCAACGAAACTCCAAAAAAATTTTAGAACACAAGACAATGCAGAAAAGTCCTTACCATCGTGTGTCCCGAATGTCAAATTTTTAGTTTAAGACTCAATCTAATACTTATTTTAGCTAAAACTTACATTCATTTGGATTTTAAATTGAACTAATACTGTAGCTTAACGATTTCCTTCCATTGAATTTTGGCTTTTTACATTTATAATGCGTTTTTCTCGTCTCCTAACTTAGTCCCTTGGTTTCGGTACATTCACTGACCTCATTCCTAAAGTGGTGAAGAGAGGCACTGGATTGAGCTACAGTGATTCTTCAAACATGCAAACTGTATTGCAGAAAACTGATATTTCAGTTAGTAGCCACATATTTTTGCCAAAATTCACCAATGAACCCAAAATTAAAAAAAACTCAGTGAAATTGGCAGCGAGGCTTTATTGCTTTCCTTACAGTCTCCCACATTTAAGGTAAATTTTTGCTTGACAATTGAAATTTTTTTTTCTATAAATATGTTTAAGTGGAGAACAAGAAGTAAAAAAATCCATTTTTATTAAACTGGAGTTAGTTTCAACACAAAAAAGACCGGAAAACAGCGCGAATGTCCTTTCCTTCCGTTCCTGACCTTCCGATCCTTACCGTCGTAATGTCTAGGGATGGAAAACCGAAACCAGTTTTAGGACTAACCGGTTTTTTGCGATTTCGGTTTCACTGAAAAACAGTTAGTTTCGTAAGGCCGGTTTAGACCGGTATCTTTAGAATCGGTGTTTTTAAAAAACTGCAGTCCCTTATTATATTTTTTTGTTTTTTACAAATGAGCTTTGCTAAACTTTTTTTCGTAATTCTAGAACCCTTATAAACCTTTTGATAAAAATTTAAAGTGATTTTGAAAAAATAAATTTTACAAGTTTTTAATACCTGAAATTAAAAATTATGGTAGAACTGCCCATAACCTCTCAGCCACCGAACCGTTAAAATTGGTATAAATTTTTGATTTTAACGTTTTGTTTCTGTTTACAGCTAGTCTCGCAGTTCTTAGCGCGTGACGTTATAAAAAAAACAAACAATGAGCTTGTTTCAGCACTTTGTTAAAGAAAACAACCCATGAAATCGCACTATGGAGAGCATTGACATCATAAGAAATATTCCACAGGGTGGCATTATTGCAATTGGAGACTGCCATGTGGAACATCCTGGAATTGAGTAATGCGCTGCATTCATTAAATTTTCGTTAAAAATATGATTGCAGCTATTTGCAGCATCAGCAACAGAATGATAAAATTTGAATTCCAATAGGTTCTAAGCCGAATCTCACCTAATCTCATGTGAGGAAGGAAGGTCTCTTGAAAAACGACGTAAATTTCCTCGAAAAGAATAAACGTAAAATTTCGAGAAAACAGAGTTCATTTCCAATAAAATACGTTTCTGGAGTTTCCTGTATCCCGACTTTTCAAACCATACTTTAAAGTGTTAAGGAAAAAGAACGACCCGTTCTTTTATATAAATTCGATGGATGTTCATTTCGTTCCGTTACTTTTATTAGTTTCAATTCAGATTAAAGCAAAAAGGACAGGTGTTCAATGTATTTTCACACTTCACAAAGGTAAACAAAAGGAGCATGTGAGTTTTAATCACCATCCTACAGAAGCGTAGCGTGCCTTGGCGGGGCCCTGTATAAAAATTTGTTTGGGGGCCCTTAGGAAGGGTAAAGATTTCTCACAAGGAAAAAAATGCAAAAAATTAAAAGAAATATTTGGGCAGTTTTACCATAATTTTTAATTTCGTGCGTGTAACTACAGTTTAATAAAAATGGATCTTTTTACTTCTTGTACTCCACTTAAACACATTTATAGTAAAAAAAAACAATTATCAAGCAAAAATTAACCTTACCTGGGAGACTGTAAGTAAAGCAATAAAGCCTCGCAGCCAATTTTACTGAGTTTTTTTTTTCTAAATGTTGGGCTGGTTGGTGAATTTTAGCAAAAATATGTGGATACTAACTGAAATGTGAATTTTCTGCAATACTGTTTTCATGGTTTAAGAATCACTATAGCTCAATCGAGTGCCTCTCTTCACCACTTTAGGAATGAGGTCAGTGAATGTACCAAAACCCAGGGACATAGTGAGGAGACGAGAAAACACATTATAAATATTAAAAACCAAAATTTAATGGAATTAATTTGTTAAGCTACAGTATTAGTTCAATTTAAAATATAATGAATGTAATTTTTAGCTCAGAAATATGTTGGCTTGAGCCCTAAACTTAAAAAAAATTGACATTTGGGACACACTATGGTAAGGATTTTTCTGCATTGTTCTGTGTTCTCAAATTTTTTTGGAGTTTCTTTGCTTTAAAAAATTCCGTTTCAATTATATAAGGACCAGTCTTTTAGTATAATAAGAATTTTTTTAAAGAAATATTACTTTTTTTAAGGTTATTCCTAAGGGACATAAAATTAAAAATTATGGTAGAATTGCCCAGTTGTTGTTGTTACATATGGCATTTATTGGAAATTCAATCCATAAATACAGGCAACCCACGTGACAAAAGGTAAGACAAACAACTTTAGATATAACAGAACAGAAAATATAACAGAAACATTAACAAGAGAAATATGCAAGAAAACAAGAACGATTAGAAAATAACAACTTAGCAGTAACAATTGAAGCATGGAACTATAGAGAAAACAAGTGCCGAACACAAAACAAAATGATATCTTTTAAAGTGTCATTAGTTCATTAGGTCCCTTGCGTTCCAGTATAGTTTACAGATGTCTCCACGGTTCTGGGATTCTTGGTCAAGGCCGGGGCAAAGGAGAAGATGCTCAGCATTCATAGTGCCCTCTCCGCAGATTTGGCACACGTCTGTCGCAAGGATACCTATTCTTTTTAGGTGTTCTGCAAGGCAATCATGCCTGGTCCGAATTCTGAAATTAGCCACAGCTTCCTTGCGAGGCCTGTGGCTGAAAGAATCCCAGTAAGTTTGAATGCCCCCCCAGGGTTTATCTGCAGTCAGAGCAGCTTGCTCAGCATTATGCGAATCCATGATTTTTACATGCATAAATTTGCAAAGGGATTTTGGAGAAACGAGCTGAAAGTCTTGATGTTCCATTGTTCCTCTCTTAGCTAGAGAATCTGCTTGCTCGTTTCCAAAGATACCAACATGTGAGGGGATCCACTGGAAAACGATAGTTTTATTCTGGTTTTGGAGATACTTGATGGCCTGTTTAATTATGTCCACCATTGGGGCTTCAGAAGGATGGTTTATAGTGGCTGCTTGAATGGCTGCCAAAGAATCCACTAGGATGACCACCCTGGAGAAGCATCCAATGTAAGACTTTAGGTTGTCTAAAGCCAGGGAAATGGCAAAGATTTCGGCGTCAAAGTTTGACATAAATTGTCCAACAGGAGCAGATACTGAGAACAGACTGCTGTAGACGCCGGCTCCAGCTGTGTCTCCAATCTTTGAACCATCTGTAAAAATTCTTAACCAATCGGGTTCTGGGTAAAGTTCTTCCAAAATGCATAAAGAGTTGGTTTTTAAAATAATGTCGGAAATATCTTTCTTGCTTAAGTTGTTGACGTCAAGGCGGCTAAAAAAAAAGGCAAGGAGAGTGTAAATTTAATTTTACTTTTAGAAAAAGTGACAGATACATAATTATGATGAATTGCCCAGTTATTCATCATAATTATGTATCTGTCACTTTTTCTAAAAGTAAAATTAAATTTACACTCTCCTTGCCTTTTTTTCGGCAAATTGATTTATAAAATCATTTATAGATGATGATAGCTTTAGTTTTTCGAAAGTTTCTAACTTTATGGACAACATAGTGACAGGTCTGAGAGGCGTTCCTTTCCCATCGAAATTCTTAAGTAATTTTTTTTATCAGCTTCAATTCTGAAAAACTTCTTCAAGCAGTTGTAGTTGTAACTGGAAGCGTCAAGAATAAGAAGCATGCTGTTATTACCTCGGGAAAACTGGATGCAAGACTATTGAATTTTATCAGCAATAATTCAAAGAGTTCCTTAACGGAATGAATTTTTTGAATTTCAGATTTTATGCATGTTTTTTTTTAGAGCCTTTAATTGATCATAGGTTTAACTGAGATGTCTTTACTGTAAAAAGCCGACAGTTTTGTGCTCCTGAAGCGTTTAATATCTCTTCGTTTGAAGGAGACAGGAGTTTCTCCGGTTTAGTTGTAATATTTTGAACATACTACTCGCAAGGCTCTACAAGGTCGCAAAGGCTCTGAAATCTTTGTTCCCGCGTATATCAATGTTTCCTCAGCCCGCAACAGCCGGTATAGGGTGTTGACATCTTTTGAACGCACGCTTTACGCGGGGGGGGGGGGGGGGGGGTGGGAATGTTTTTTTTTTACATTTGTCATTTGTGAACAAAAAAATGGGAAGTTTTTATTAATTTTTAATTACGCAAGTAGGGGGCCCCCGTGGCCCGGGGGCCCCGTATAATTGATACGGCTGATACGGCGGTAGCTACGCCCCTGCCATCCTAAGAGCTGTGCAGCTGTCGTTTGGACTATCCGAGTTTGGGGTTGGACATCGATTCGTATTATATGTGTTTTAATGTAGAACAAGTCCAAGTCATAAGTTTTGGTTGAAGAAAAAACCAGCATCCCATTTCATTGTGTGACGAATTAAAAATATAAATAATGATAATTTTTAATGTGTTTTATACTTTGAAATAGAAAGTCTTAACAAAGAAAATACCCTAACTTTACGGCATTTGGTAATTTTGGCATTGTAACACCAACGACTTTGAATTTCGTTAATTACATTCGTTAAATTTATATAAATGTGTAGGGGATGAAATATGGACACCAGCCTCAAACAGCGTAATTTTTTCTTATTACATCAGAACTTAATATACTATTTATAATGTCCAAGAAGTTTTAAACAAGAGATTGGCATTCTTGTATATCACAGCTTTTTTAGCGACAACTTTCATAACGACTTGTTTTTTGTTAAATAAATACATAATAAATACATTATTATTATTTTGTTAGATGATTGGGAGCTTGCTTACTTTTCCAAAGGCTTTTTTATTAGGGATAGTTATTAATTGATTTAATTACATTTAAATCAATGTATAAATTTTTTAATCTCTTTCAAAAAAATTATAGTTGCGACTCAGTGTGTCGAAGAGTTTTACTCGAAGAGTTTTCGAATATTGTTACAAACGGTTTTCATATGATACTATATAATCCTACAGGTCTTTATAATTGAATATATATTTAAAATTTTCAGTAAATAATTTTATTCTGAAGATATGAAATTTGTTATATTTATGTCCGTGAATTTGGTGGAGAGGGGGAGAATGCAATAAGCACCCTGCTTTGATTTGACCTGATGAAGCCCTACTTTTTTTGTTCACTTATACGTGACCTCTCATCATTTTCTTTAATATCGACGCGCACAGTGAATGTATGCCATTCCAAAAACACTAACAATGTACAAAGTGATTTATCTGTGGGGAATGGCTGAATTCGCCAAATGGCGCAATCTCGCCCACACATTCTGGTAACGAGGATCGCCAACAAAAGAGATCATAAAACAGATTTAAACAAAGAACCTGGGGGAGAGCAGAACATTATAAATGTAGGAGTCCCATCATTTTCTCACATTAAATGCATATGAATCTTTTCATAGGCTAACATAAAAACCCTAATTAAATTCAAAATGGCGTCGGCAATAAAATCATTTCAAATTTTGTTCTTATTCAGTTTTCAAACCTTTGTATATTGCCGTATTTAGTTCATTAAAAGCTATTAAAAGAATAATATATCACTGACGTCTTCGCAAGACGAAAAGTTTACTGAATTTAACAAAAAAATTATGGTTAGATTAGTTTGTAACGTTTTCCGGCTGTCTATTACTGTCCAACATTTTTAGCCGACTTTTCTTTTTTTTAATTCGAAGAATTTAAAAAAATGAAAAAGTAGGTATTGACATGCTGTCGATGTCCGTGTGTCCGTCCGTCTGTCCGTACCCCCCTTCTAAAATCGGTTCTATCAATCCGATCTTAAAAATTCTTTTTTTTATTAGAAAGGTATAAACTCAGAGACCCAATTTTCATACTTTTTGTCCGTCTGTCTGTACGATCAGACGAACATAAATCTACTATTTGTCGACAAACTTCCCATTGAATTAGCATTGAAATTCAATTTCGAGTAATTTAAATCGCTGAATTTAACTACAAATGCTACGGACAAGTGATATACGTCAAAAAATTCAGCATATGAGAATGCATTGAAAATTTCAGAAAAGAATTCGAATTCTAAGTACTTCAATTATTTAAAAAACTTCAAAATTTAATGCTCATTTAAAAAGCATAGGAAGCCATTTTTATTAGAATTAAATCAGCACTGCCATCGCAACAATTGCTCGAGAAACTTTAATTCTTTTAGACAATAAATTAAAATAAATTTATTTTAGAGACATCAATCAATTTAAAATGATGTCAAATATATTTCACTAGATTCTTTTTATGTTGAAATAAAATGTTTTCATTCTATTTAAAAGCGAGTAATATTACATATTTATTCTTTGAAATATAATTTTTTGCAAATGATTTAAGTCAGGGGTTCCCAACCTTTTTGCATCCGCGTACCACTTGACTTTTTGAGAAATTTTGGCGTACCACCGACCTAAATATTTTAATAAACGTATATTTTAATAAACGAAACTTGCTGTTACTTTTTGCTTGTGAAAAAATATCAACATTGGGAATATGGTACTTATTGTGCTTCTATGTTCATTTTTAATGCACAAGCGTTCAGAAAATCCATTCTCACACCTATGCTTCTGTGTCTCACATAAGAAACTCGTAACAAATGGCATCAAAAATAGCGCTGCTTAACGGAAGATCAAATGGTACTCAGATTTACATAAGATCCAGAAGTTAATAAAAGATTTCTCTTTAAAATAATCTTTCATGAAACTATCTTATGTACGATCGATAAAAGTTTCACGGGCACCACTTCAAGTCCTTACGCGTACCACCAGTGGTACGCGTACCACCGGTTGGGAACCCCTGATTTAAGTAATAATTATTTAATTTCCGAAATAAAATAAATGAAACTAGCCGAATTTAACGGGGGTAAATGTTTGAATTAATGCTGTGTTTGGCGCCTTTCTACCTGTTAAACGCAACTGTTATGTGGAAGCGGGTTAAGTGACAGATTCTGTTACAAACCTACTTGTTAATTTACATTATATATTTTAAGTGTATTTTGGAGTAGTATTATGGTTTTTTTCAACGAATAATTAAATATTTATTTATAACTGCAATTAAATTTTGCAGACGATAAGTAAAGTTTATTTCATTTGCGATAGAAAACTAATGAAAATAATTGACTTTAAGAAAATGAAATTATAGCTGAATGCTGTGTTTAGTGAAATTTATTCTAATGTACATTAATTTGATGTAGAAACGGTTGTTGATGTCACTTTCTGTAACGAACCTAGTTTTTTCAAGATAATAATTTTAGTAAGTATTTAAGAAACAGGAAAGTAGGCTATATTAGTTCTTTGAGAACTTCTTGGTTTTTATTTCAAACTAGTTCTTAGAAATAAATGTAGATAAATTGTTGTACATAAGGAAAATAAATTTTGAGGGCTGTTTAAGTTTTGAAAATGTAAAATTAATTTTGATCTGGTTCTCCCCATATGGAAATGGGAAATGTAATAAGGAATGTAATTGGGTCATTAGATAAAATTGTAGCAAATACCCATAGGGTTGTGAATAGATTTTGTTTCTGCAATACATATGGATAATTTTCCGGCTAATTTTATACCTTTCCAATGTTGGCACAAGGAATAAATGATATTAAAAGTCGTGCAATTTTGTTTTTCGGCAAGTTTAAGGTTAAATATTTCTGCAACCAAACGTGCCACCGCCCATCTCTTGCTATTTTTGGGTATTTACTTCTCTTTAGAAGGTCATATACACTTTTGGTTCAATGTTGGCACAAGAAAATATTGTAGGTCAAAAGTTCAGAAAAAAATTAGAATAACTTTGAATGACCTTAGACCTTTGTGCCAGATGTCAACCATAAGTTTTTATGTCCTAACGTGTACTATAGAACAAGTAGAACACGAAAAAATTGTCACAGCAATTTTTAACTCTTGACACAAAAAGTATTGCCATTTGTAAGGTGGTTCCTTTTTGTTTCAAAAAACGGATGATCTTCAACTTTGGTCCCCAAAACTTTAATAAAATTATTAATTCATAAAATTAATTAAAAGTTGTTAAACTCTTAAGTATCTGTGAACTAGTAATTATAAAATTTGAGTGAAACTCTTAAAGCAACCAAATCTAATGGCGAAACTCTAATGATTGATTTAATTTAAGTAAGAAAAATCTCTACATTACTTACCGGATATACCCATATTGGGCTCAAAAAGAAGAAAAAAAAATGTTTATTTCAGCAATTTTTATTTGCACAATTTTTTAAAAATTGAACACTTCCAGACATTTAATAAAAAAAAACATAAGGTCTTTAGAAATAGGCGCATACCAATTTGCTGCTTTTGTCTTTTATTTCAATACATCAATGAAAATTTTCAAAGGAAAATAAAAAGAAATATTGGTAAATAGTTATTCAGTATCATCATTGTTAAAATCATGTAATTAACCTTAATTTATTTTAATTATTTATCAAAATTGAATTCTTGACAAAATAAAAGAAACACTCCATCATGTGAAAAGACTTTTATTGAGTGGGAAACGAATTACTATTTCAGATATTGCTTCATTGAAATCTCATATAACATCAGTATTTTTTGGAAATATATTCTTATATGCTCTCTGTATACACTATTAAATTTTCTATTTTGTTATGTTGCCTTTTTTGTCTCTCTTTATCAAGGCATGGTTCGACCCAACTCATTACCAAAGATTCCAATCATATCGACACCCCAAACATACTTGTCAAATGTCAGTAGACTGCAAGTACTTTTATTGAGTTTCATCGTTTTTCTCTAAATGAAAATAAGTTTTCAATCTTATGCCCCTTCTTATATGCAGAAAACAGTCCTAAATATTCCTAATTCTTCTTTATAACAAGTTCAAGTTATCAAATCGCGGCAGCTTAATTGTCCATAGCTCAAAATACACATCTTTGTGCACTTGACTTGATTATGTAGAAGGAACTTGTCCTTTTCGTCCTCTCCATCTTGGCTTTGCTGCATCCAAATACTCCATACGCTTCCATCCAATACAGCTTACCAAAACAAATCGTCTTCTTACCTTGCCTCATGTTTCTTTTGGCTTTGTGTCTTTTAAAAACATAGGGAAATCGCCATAACTTTTTTTCTTTTTATATCGGTTTCTCATCAGCTAAACATTCCTGGGGACATCCTCCATTCTTTCCTTCTTTTTATCGTCTAAATGTGCATTGAAGACTCGTCCGTACTTTCTTTGTTTTCTTTTTATGGTGGCTTTTCATCAGTTGAAGCACGTGGTTTAGTCCCTCTTATACTTTTTGGGAGGGCTTTGTATCATCGATACACATAAGTACGTTGTCTTTGGCCTCTTCTCCTTTTCATCTGTACTTTCAATACCTGGACATGCTCCAGACTTGACTTTC
The DNA here is from genome assembly GCA_023701765.1 of Hylyphantes graminicola. Classification (NCBI taxonomy): domain Eukaryota; kingdom Metazoa; phylum Arthropoda; class Arachnida; order Araneae; family Linyphiidae; genus Hylyphantes; species Hylyphantes graminicola. The sequence continues at coordinate 181,422 of CM043111.1, forward strand.
TTGATACCACCAGGGGACATTTCTTTTTCTCAGCTTCTTCGAAGACTGGAAAGGCAACATGAGGCTGTCTTGTCTTGGAATGCACCCTGAAGAACAGGCTTGCTGGGGTTTCAGATGTGTCTGTAAAGACCAGCATCAGCAACTTTGTTCAGCTCAACAGTTCATTTTACTACTGTCTTCCATTGAGCATATTTACTTAAAAATTAAATCGATCTTTCTTATAAAATTCCCCAGCTCATCTTCATTTAGATTCCTCTGGCTCTGCAATCGGAGTGGACTTGAAATGAACCGTGACATCTTTTACTCGGATTCGTCAGTCCTTGTCATCCTTGCTTTATTTCTTGTCTCATCTGAATAACGCATCTTATCTTTGGCCCCTTTTCATTTTCATCTGTACTTTCAACAGCCGGGCATCAACTAATCTCACGGCTTGACTTCCTCGACACCACCAGAGGACATTTCTTTTTCTCAGCTTCTTCGGAAGGCTGGAAATACAATCGAGGCTGTCTTGTCCTGGAATTCATCCTGAAGAACAGCCTTGCTGGGGTTTCAGATGTGTCTGTAAAGACCAGCAACTTTGTGCTTTTTTGCAGCTCAACAGTTTATTTTTACTACTGTCTTCCATTGAGCATATTTACTTGAAGATCAAATCGATCTTTCTTGTAAAATTCCCCAGCTTTATCTTCATCTGGTTTCCTCTGACGCTGCAATCGAAGTGGACTTTAAATGAACTTGACATCTTTTACTTGGATCTGTCAGTCCTTGTCCTCCTTGCTTCTTGTTGCCCCCGAACTCCTTTTTTGTGTGTGGACCGCGTCTTGCTTCACATAGATTCTAATGAAATCGCATCCTTTGATGCTGCACACGAAGCCTTTTTCTGTTTTATTATTTTTTTGTTTGGACGATGTCTAACAATGACAATATCTTCAAAATAGTGCCCAGCAACTACTACTTTGTCAGAAGCCTTTCTTCTTTTTATACATTAAGACGATTTCCAATAATGTGGAGCATTTCTTTAGCTCACAATTCAGCAACTGCTGCTCACCAAACCATTTTTTTTTTCATGAAGCTCCTCTTTTTTTCTGTTAGACGATTCTGTAATCAAGCTTGAGGACGACAGACCAGAAAATTTTCTTTCTTTTCTCCATTCTTTATCACCTGGATGACTTGCCATCTCTCCTCGGACGTGCATCATTGGATGCTATTATATCTTTCATTGTTTGGAGAATTTTGATTCAACTGGAATTTGGATTGGACAACTGCTACTGCACACTTCAAGTAATCGATTCAGAATGATTCCAAAATTCAACTCGTATTTTTTTTCGTTTTCTTGTCACTTTTTTTTAAATCAACATTTCACTCCCCCTTGCAATAAGATGAAACTTTATAAAACATTGTTTACAACAATGCATATCATACGCTTTGAATTCCTCACTACATTTCAATAAATACTTTCGAAACATGACCATCATTGCTGTTCTTTCAACTGATGAAAATTGTGAATAAAAAAATAGTATATACAGAGAGTTAAGAGAACTAAATAAAATATCACTGAACTTCTTTTGGGGCGCACAAAGCTATTCCTTCTTTGGCAATTTGGAAAGGAACTTGGAGAGGTGGGTCTTTTTCTTTCTTGATTGGTCCGGGGTTTGGGTGGCCACGGATCTATAAAGGGAAAGCAAATGTGTTACAGTCAGAAAAATACTCAAAAGTTTCATTTGGGGTACGCCCATAAATGGCGCGTTTAGAGGGAAAAGGGAGACATGTCGAACGTTGCTAAATATCTAGAGGGGAGGGTCTCGTCAAATATCACTCTGTCTTCGACGCTATAAAAGATGCGATCCAAGACAGTGTTAACCGCGAAAATCCTACCTGGCGTCGAAGGCAGAGCGAACCCACCTAGTTTGGATTTTTTTTCGGCGACTCCAAAGGAAGTGGTTAGCATAAGGCAAAGAGCATCAGCCATCTTGGCGGGTTTTCTCTTTTATTAGCGATCCGTTAATTCTTAAACAATGAGTAAAATCGAACGCGATATCGAATCACTCGCTAACTCCCCTCCCCCCCCCCCAAAAAAAAAAAAACTTATTAGGGCTTTGGGAACCCAAGGACAAATCCGAATCACTGCTGCAGACAGCGTTGAAGGCAAGTGTAACTGGGGTATCACTGCTTATCAAAGTTGCTTCTTTTTTAATTATTAAATACGAAGCTTTTTTTAAAAAAAAAATTGTACGAGAGACGATGTTTCTCGGTAACATCACTTATAATTAAATTATCTCAAACTTTAAAACAGTACCAAATATCGTAAAATAAAATAATTTTACAATAATTTTATGTCGAATTAAATAATAAATACTCCATTATGCAAAATAAATGTGATTCAAAGCTTCCAAGAGTGTCTTGGCTTTAAGTAGCCTGGATTAGGGTATGGGATAACATTATTTGAGATTGTGTTCTATATGAGGAATGTACAGTTGTACACTTACCTAGTGTTGTTTTCTGCATCAGAATCATCAGCATTAATTTCCTAGAAAAACCGAAAATACAATTGTTATTTGAATTAAAAAAAAAACATCCATGGTCTCTGGCGCTTTTTCATTAATATTTCTACGTCTATTGGTTATTATAAAAAGGTTGTAAAAATTTCGTTCCCTTATTATTATTTTTACCCTTAAGTGTAAAATAAACTTTATAAAATAATATGTGAAGTTAAACTGTGCCCAATGGGTAAAGCACTATCTTTATACAATTGTTTTCGACTTTATTTGACAAAATCAGAATGTAACATTTCTCTTTCTTAGTAAGTCAAAGTTACAAGGGAAAACGAACATTAAAGAAACGGCAAACAAACATAACATCATAAAAATACTTCTTCTTCTGAGATAATCACGAGATCTCCCATGATTCGTCAGTTTTAATCTATTTAACCCTTTAACCTCACAAGGTAGGAGAATTTCTCATCCCCGAAATACGAGTTTTTCTAGGCAGGAAAAAAGCGAAATGGAATCGTCCTGTATCAAAAAATACCCAAGTGATTATTTCGGCCGTTATTCATCCTATGAAATCGGACCTTTTTGACTTTGTGAATAAATAACATTCTAAGTTAATTGCATGAAACAAAATTTTCATAAGGGGAGATCTTCATATTAAAAATGTTAACAACTTTGAAATTTCCAATAGTAACACCCATATTTGATTATTTAGAAATGTTTAGCATCCTCGAAAACCCCTAAATCTTAGTTTTTGTTACATTTGGATGAATATATAACGAGTTATTCCATCGAATCACTTTATGTCCTATGGGGGACCATCTCAAGGTTGTTGGTTTAATGCTGTTTATCTTCCTTTCCGAAGCCGTATTTGTTTATCAAGTTCATATATAATCTTATACACAGTCCCCTGAAGTGCAATTAAAAAGTATTTTGTGATTTACTCAGCAAATTATGAATAAAAGAAATTAAAAATTGGGATTTCGCTTAAACTTCCTGTCTTAAATATATTTCTGTAAAAATATTAAGGGGTTTCTATTCATAATTTTTTTAAAAATTAAAATAATTATTATTTTAAAATATAAAAATTGTTTTAAATACCCTAATATTGAATGCAGTTTGTTTGGGTTGTTAAAATTTCTTTTCAGTAAAAAATTCGTTTCATTATCTTAATTATTTATAGATTGTGATAGTTTTTTTATGTGCAACTCATTTAACATTATGGCACCTAAACTTTGCACGTCCCTAACTCCCATAATAATACTTAAAAACTAACAAAATTTGGCATTTCGTATTAAAATACGTCATAGATTAGAAATATGGACACAAAAAGGGGTGTTGCCATTGGAAATTTTAAAGTTAGTAACATTTTTAATATGAAGACGGCCCCTTATGCAAATTTTGTGTCATGCAATTAACTCAGAATGTTATTTTTATACAAAGTCAAAAAGGTCCGATTATATAGGATGACAAACGACCGAAATGATCACTAGCGGATACTTTTTTTTCCACAGCACGCTCAATTTTTAACATGCCCAACACCCCTATTTGTGAAACGAAACAGCCGAAAACGGCCTTCCCGATGTTTGCTGGTAGAGCCGTCCTGGGCCGGTTTTGAGGTTAAAGGGTTAAGAGGATTCTATATGTGTGCACATCTACGCGACTATCGTAAAATCACAGTTACTGGAGACATCCAGAGTTTATGGATAAATTACATTAAAGCAGCGTCAATAAGTATTTTCGTTTGTCCTAAATGCTCTCTCAGATAATATAAATTTGCTATTAGTTTTTTTAAAAAGAGGCTCAGAGGCTGAGAGGTCTAATAAGCCCAAGATAGCGGGTTCGAGCCCCAGCTGAGTCGTCTTTTCTGGGTGGGAAAATCTTGGGCACGCATGTCGTATGAATATGCGGCATGTAAAAGTTCCTTGTAGAATCCATTCTGCTTAGTTTCTCTCGGCAAAATTAAATCTCGGCATACTTTAACATCCACAGAGAGCTCATGTTCCTTTTAATATGTGCGTTAAAGGTATGGGTAGCTAGAGTCGCCCAGATGGTGCCGCAAAGAAATGGCCCTCAGTTCTGGGGAATATGCCGAGTCTGCAAATTCTTGACTGCCATTATTGCAGTCCCATTAGAGGGGAAAAAATTTAAGTTAGTAGCAGAGATTGCGCTTGAATTTCTGTATCGTACTTCGAGCACTGTACTCACCTCCTCTCGCAGCTGAGGCGGGACGCCGTCCATCCCGAAGAACACGGCCGTCCTGCGGAGGTCCATCTCGGAGTGGACTTTGTCGAAGCTCCCTCCGTAGAGAAATCCCAGAGCTGTGCGCAGGGCTTCCGGACTGACGAGAGGGGAATCGATCTGAAAGAAGGGATACAATTTATAAGACACACATGCTATACATATCTATACTAAAACCGACCTTAAGTTTGAAGTATACAAATGTTCTACGAGAAAAAGGGTAAATAGTTCTCATATACGAGTGCGAGAATCGAATACAAAAAGGTTTTTCACATTCAATAAACAAATTTATTTGTTATTTTAAGACGTAACTTTATTATTTTTATTAGTTTAGCTTCAGTTAGAGTGTTATTTTAATTATTTTTTTCCTTCGATTTTGACGTAACAGGGCGCACGAATATCAGGGTCAAATTATCAACCAATCGGAGCCGGCGAAGCTTCGGCGCCAGCCGCGTTGTTTACGCAAATTCCTCCGCCTAGTACATTTCTCTGCTGCAAACTTAAGGTCGGTTTTGGTATAGCACACATACTTTTATACTAATAAGTAATGTTGTTGTTATTGTGCCCATATAAAGCCATTTCTATGTAGGGCCAAAAGCGTTGATGAAATATTAAGTATTGTTCAAATCATAAAATGTTCTGTATATGATTGGATTCAGTCCTATATTCAGTTCTTGCTTCTAATAACTCTTAAGCGAATGCCTTGCCGATTCGCCGAACAGTTTCCATGGTCTCTGGCGCTTTCTCAATAATATTTCTATGTTTATTGGAAGTTAATATAGGAAGTTGGTAAAAATTTCGTCCCCTTACTTTTTTTCTTAATTATCATTTTAGAACTAAAATTAATAATTATGAATAAAAGAAACTCCTTTTGGAAGCTGCGGGGACCTTAAAATGGATCAGCAGGGCCTGAAGGCAGCCTAATTGGTAATCCGAGCCCTACTAGCCCCAAACTTTTTAAAAATGTACTATGGTTGGTTGGCGTCGCATCCCTTATTGAATTATAACTTGTTTACTATAATGATGCTATCTAATGAACTGTAAGTTGGTATCGTCTCCTCGATTGAATTTGGACTTAACTAACTTAATGCATGTACACTCTAGATTATGCATACAACTCTAACATACATGGAGGGTGACGAAGGTGTCCTCTTTGACATCCATGAGCCGCCGCTGGAAGTAGAGAGACCCTCCTTTCACGATCCTCTGGTGGATCTTGAATTCGTGTTCTTTGTTGACCACCAGCAGGAGGTCCGGGGCAGTTCCAAGCTCGAACGCGGCTCTGGTGGAAGGGGAGGACTTGTCCGTGCATTTCGAAGCGACTCCTTCCTTCTTCGGCTTGCCGAGGACTTCCAAGTCTTCAATGTTTGTTGTTTCTGGATAGTCCGTCTGTGACTCGTTGTCCTGGAAATGGAAATCGAATTCTCCGCTTTCTGGATAGGACGAGTCGAGCTGCGAGTCTTCGTCAACAGGATCCGGATCCGTGTCTTCTGTATTCACTGATGAGTCGTGACTTCCCTCCACGGCAGATGAAGTGCAGGAACTTTCAGACATGACTTCAAATTGTTCACTTTCTGGATAGGCCGAGTCCACCTGCGAGTCCACTTGAGGTGAATCTCGAGGCGGGTCTTCTGCATTCAATTTCTTCTTGCTTCTTTCTCTCTTTTCAAGGACAACGAAGACGAAACCTCTATCTTTCTGTGATAGGGAGAGAGAAAAAAATAATATTTTAGTAACAAAAAAAACCACACAACTCCTTTCGTAACATGAAAGTATTTATGAAATAAACAACATTGGTAGTCCGGCCAAAATAGACATTTCAATGAACGAAAATTCGCATACAGTTAAATATTGGTATAGGTCTTTGGTACAATTATAAGTAAAATCTCAAAAGTCCCCACTGATTCCAAGTCTGCTAAACAAATTGATTCAAGGCCAAAAGTCAAAATATGTAAATGAGCTGGTACATGAAAAATGAATGAAATAGGCTTGTAGGATCATTTTATTTTTAATTGCGGACGCCATTTCAAATTTAATGAGCTGAAAATTAATTATTTCTAAATAAGAATAACACTGGCATGAAAGGTATCTTTTTATATTTTTTTGATGACTCTAAACACGTTTTAGACATCCAAAGTATATTTTTAGACTAAGAAATAGTTTATTTGTTGCTACAATCAAATTCGTCCGTTAGTTTGTGCATAACTCTGAAGAAGGCGAGCTTCAAACACGCAGAAATATGTAAAAAAAATTCTACGAAAAATGAACTGTTTGCACCAATAATATACGTTGTTTCCTCCGTGAATACTCTAAAAAAAACTACTTCTACTGCAAAAACATCTAAATTACCCTCCAGCGTTCGCCTTGCAGGTCCCAGGCTCAGGTCCGGGCATCGCCAAAATAAATGCCGACCTCTAAACCGCCCGCTCAACCAAAATCTGCCCGACGGACCCCCGCGTAAGAGGGAGTGCACGTAAAGGGGAGATCATAGTTAGCGACAGCAAAAATGACCAATTCTTAGTATTGATTTCGAAAGGCTCTAAATCATTTAAAAATTATGGTACAATAAAAAAAATGTACCAAATTATAAATTGTACTTTTATTATTATATTTACACCTAAGAATCTTATTTTAAAAAATTATTATTTTTGAAAAAAGACATATTTTGAAACATACAATTACGAATTTCCAAAAATACAAGTATTTTTTCGGTACACTTTTCTCCAAATCTATTAAGTATTTCTTAATCATTTCTTTTGTGTGTTATAAAACCATTTTAGATCTAATTAAGTCACCTATTTTTTTTGCCGAAAATAATGTTTAAATTCTATTTTAAAAATATTATATTCTGAATTCATAAAAATTCTGATTTTCAACGAAGAAAAGTGTAAAATAATAAAATATTTTTTTTTAATTTGTAAGACTAAATTAGGTGACTTAAATAGATCTAAAATGGTTTTATAACACACAAAAAAAATTATTAAAAAATATTCAATAGATTTGGAGAAAAGTGTACCTAAGTGTTGAAAATTATAGTTTTGAGAAAAACGCGAAAAACAAATACAGTCGATCCCGTTAACACGAACTCGAAATGACCACCGAAACATTTCTTGTTAACCGAATTTCATGTAAATCGTCAGGAATTTTTTTTTACATTGAGCCAGTGAATAGTTTTCAAATATCAACACAAAAAAATCATGTTTTATAATGTAATACATAAATGATACAAACATACAATTAGTAATTCAAAGGAGGCGTGGCACATTTGTTTATTTTTATTATTTTAATTTTTTATAAGAAATAATTAGCCGATCGATACAAAATTGGTCTTATTCGATAGATCGGGCTTCCATCTATCAGAAAATACTGGTTTCAAAAATTCGATTTTTTGGTTTTTGCTAACTATGATCCCCCCTTAAATGAGCTGCGAAGTCCCAACGCTCCATCCCCGTGTCACTCTTAACCCTTTCAGTCCCAGTGACGCCATTTTGCATCGTCATGTTTCTGATCATAATTTTATAAAAATAATAGAGCTGACATCTAATAGGATTAATAAAAATATTTCTTCGAGTTTCTTCTTCTCTTATTCGAATCTAAAAAAGCTTGAAGAATCGAATGATGTGCTTTTTGGTATCATATAAATGGCTATAGGCGATCAGAATTTTTTCCCTTTGTCTTGTGCGACGATAATTCAAACTAACTTTTACCTAATCTAAACTACCCTCATCTACGCATCCTATTTACTATGAATCTCTTACTAACCCTGCCTAACGAATTACTATGTTTTTTAATACTCAACCATTTAATGTCTTTACACGAAGCAGATTTTCACATTTGCATCACCTCTTAAATAAATTTTATTACTGAAACGTTATAATGTTTTTTCCCCCAATGGGGCTGCAATATTGGGGGTCAAGCCTTTGCAGACTCGACATATTCCCCGAACTGAGAGCCATTTTTTTGTGGCACGATATAGGCTCTAGGCGATATAGCGGCTCAAAATTGGTCGCTCTCGCAACCAATTTTGACGCACAGATTACAATGATCTGAGCTCTCTGTGGACGTAAAAGTATACCGAGATTTAATTTTTCCAAGAGAACCCAAGCCAAATGGGCTCTCCAGGGATCTTTTACGTGCCACATAATGATATGACATGCGTGCCCGGGATTTTCCCATCCAGAAAATACGAATACTCAGCCGGGGCTCGAACCCGCGATCTTGGCCATACGAGGCGGACCCGTTAAACCTCTCAGCCACTGAGCCGCTTGTTGTGATATCATAACGTTTCACTTATAATTTTTTTTATTAAAAAAGTGATATTTTATTCTAGTGTTTTCTAGAAATACGAGCTGAATGACGTCTTGGTTTCGAAAACCCGCCTTCCCGAAGATGAATACAGAAATATAACATGTTTTTAAATATAATAAATGATTGCTTACCCTGACGATGTACCTTGACGATGTACTTTGACCTTGCACTCCGCATCCGCAGGTGCAGAACTTAGCGCTGGAAGGAAAATGAAAGTATTTTTTCAGTAAAGTTACAGTACTATTCATTCAGTATTCAAATTCGTCTTCTATGTATACTTAAGGGGGAATGGGCGCGGCTGTATCGCGGGTCTCCGAAGCAAAATGCATCAGTGTTGATCCAATAGAGAAAAAACTATTTTTTCTCTGCCACATTTCTCTGCTGTATTGAATATTTTTACAAATGGATTTTTTTTTGTGATAGATGTAGCTAAAGTCCCGACAATCCCACTTTTTGAAATGCATTTTTTTTTTAAATTTTTAATAAATAATTTCCTAAAAAGCATTCGAAGCAATTTAAATTAAGTGGGATTATAGAGACCTGTAAGTTTTTTACATTTATTATCTAAAATAAAGCCGTTTGTAAAAATATTCAATACAGCCGGAGAAATGTGGCAGAGAAAATAGGTTTTTCCCCCGCATTGGATTAACATTGAGGCATTTGAGTTTGGAGACCCCCCCGGCACAGCGCGCTCATTTCCCCTTAATTGTAAGTTAGGGCTATAAAATTATAGTTTAAGATCCTTTTCTAACAAAAAAATTATCTATAATAAATTCACCGATTAATAAATGTTTTCACGTTGCAAATAATCTTCCACAAAATAGTGATATTTTTTAAATAGTTTTTTATAAACTAAAAAAAAAATAATATCAATATTTTAAATATTTTTTTAATTATAAATATTGTGTAAATGCGTTTAAATTGTATGTTGTTTTTTGGCGACTTTCTTTACGCTGTCAAGCAACGAAAACTCCCAAATGTGATAAAAAATAATTCCACTTCATAATTCATGCAACTCGATAGGTATAGCAACCCAACGTTAAATTTTTGAGCTCGCCAAAAGTCACCAATGCATAACCAGGTCGGCTGTTATAAAATTTCCATTACAAAACCAGCCATCGTAGTTATACCAACATTCTTAATAATAATGGTTTTTTTAGATTAAAAAACTAACTTCGAACTACTGAAAACTTAAATCTCAAAGTTTGCAACAACAAAAAATCGCTCATCTTAACTAGAGGACAAATCTAATAAATTTTAATTTACATTTAAGCATTTATTAATAATGGCTATTTAATACATTCATTATAAAACATGGAGCTGGTTGCCAGCCCAGGTGTTGCACTGGAAAACCATTAAAATTAATCAAAATGATGATTGAAACTTTCCATTAGTAATATCGTGTGCTAAATTCTACACTTGAAAAACCTTTCTCGTATCATCTGAAGGTAAATAGCTATTTGAATTCCGCTGGCGTATCGGCGTATGATAGGAATGCTTTTGAGGCTTTTGAAAGGCTTTTGAAAAAAGGCGCCAAGCAATTTAAGACCAAACCCGACTAAATATTCGATTTTCGGATATTTTATGTTGGTTGTATGACAAAATCTACCAGTGTTCCAATTTTCGGGATTCTAGAACAAGTGGGTGTCATAGAACAGTTAGATGATCGGTGAGTGAGTGAGCCCCAAAAGTAGTCATTTTCCAATTCAATTTTCTCGGAGATAAAAAGAGATAGAACGCGGATTTTTTTATACTCTTTATCAAGCCCTATTGACCAATAAAAGTTTCTAAACTCATTTCTGTGATGCATAGAACCGGAGAACGGAGGGGTCCGAAAACACGCCGAAACTCTTCCAGAAAAGGTTGGGTAGTGCGCTGAACTTGGCGGTTGCACTACCGTGCAACCAGATTATCATAAAAAACAAACTCGTCTCTTGACCAGAATCCAATTTACGAGGCGTCGTCAATTATGGCCAATTACGGCAAACACAGCTAATTACGCCTCGTAATTTAGAACCCTGGTACAGAGACGAGTTTCTTTTTTACAAAAAAGAATGGAATCATAAAAAGAAACTTGTCTCTTGTCCAAGGTTCTAAATTACGAGGCATGGCCAATTATGACTAATTACTGCCAACACATCCAATCACGCCTCGTAATTTAGAACCCTGGTCAAGTGACGAGTTTGTTTTTTTATGATTCCATTATGTCCCCCCCCCCCTTCTTGATTCGTAAGTGTCTCAAAGTTTTTTGCAGTTGGATTATTCATTCAAGCTACAGACCACTCCAAATAGCGAGCGTTATTTTATAACCACGCTGTACGTGTAGGATTTTTCTCGGGTCTTAAGAGGTTAAAAACACTGATCTCGATTATGAGTACACAATTTTTCTTAAATTTACGCTACTTACCACTGGCGCCTGATCCATCGCCAAAATCTGCCCATTTCTATTGAACTGTTTTCAGAAAAGGCAAGATTTGTTTAAATGCTTTAAATTCCAGAAAATATTATTTTTTAGATAGATAACACCAGGAGGTATTTTTTATGCGGTTTGTGGCTCGGAAACAGTTGAATGAATGACGGTTTTAAAGTAAATTTTAATTGTTAAAATAAACTTTGATTGTTACGTTTATGAACGGAATTGTTGAAACGCATTAATGTACTTTCACTGCAACAATGCAATGGATGCCAATTTGTTCTAACACAGAACCGATTAAGGGGTCATAGGAGTCTTAAAAATGTGCCAAGAAGGTACTACAAAGCATACTTTGATCTTTCATGTAATTTTTTAACTACTCAATATATAAGTATAATTTTTGTTATATGTAATTCTATAAGATTTATTTAATATAAAACAAATTTTAAAATTTATGAAACTTTAGCCAATAAATGATATTAAACATAAAGCTATTTGAACACATTGTGATTAGGCTTGCGCGGCAAATTTTGAAGTCAAAATTGAAAGAATGACAAAGAAAATGACTTTATATTGTACAAATATGTACAAACAAAGACTTATACCTAAATTCTCAGCTCAATTTTAATTAGAAATTATTTTAATTCGAAGATTTATTTAATTTTTTAGAAGATGAAGATTTGAGAAGAATTTATTTAATTAGAAGTTTTTTTCTAAAAAAATTAATAAAATTCTTTAAATTTTGATTTAAAATTTTTTTAAAAATAATTTCTAATTAAAATTGAGCTGAAAATTTAGGTATAAGTCTTTGTTCGTACATATTTGTACACTATAAAGTCATTTTCTTTGTCATTTTTTCAATTTTGACTTCAAAATTTGCCGCGCAAGCCTAATCCCAATATGTTCAAATAGCTTTATGTTTAATATCAGGTATTTTAGTTCTGGCTAAAGTTTCATAAATTTTAAAATTTGTTTTATAATAAATAAATCTTATAGAATTACATATAAAAAATATACTTATATATTGAGTAGTTAAAAAATTACATGAAAGATCAAACTATACTTTGTAGTACCTCCTTTGTGCACATTTTTAAGACTTCTATGACCCCTTAAAACAATTGTTTATGATAAACCAACAATGGTTTTAGCGATTTTATAACGCCGTACAGGGTCTCCAAAAGGGAATGGGGCTCCAAACTGATGTGCCTCTGTGTTAATCCAATGGAGGGAAATCAATTTCTAAGCTGTATTACTGCGTCGAAATTGAATATTTTTATGAATGGTTTTTTTATCTGATAAATGTAGCAGGCTTTCAGTGTTCTATCTTGAAATTGGCTGAATTTTTTTTATAAATAATACAGCCAATTTCATAATATTCGCACCAATTTCAAAAATTGGGATTAAATAGCCCTGAAAGGCAACTACTTTTATCATATATAAACGATTCGTAAGAATGTTAAATGCAGCTTTGATAATTATAATTTTTCTGAGGAAAGGAAACCAAAACTGAACAGATTTCCGTCGAGCCGGTTGAATGGTTAATCCGGGGATGGGGGTGTATCCGGCTGTTTAATTCTAGCCAGTGAGGTTTCTTTTAACGCAGCCAATGACGCCTAGCAATTTAGAACAGCTTTCCAATGACGAGGTCGACATCTACGATGGTAAAAGGTCCCCTAGGAGCTTATAGGGTGATACTTGTTTATGGTTAAAACCCGCAAAAGCATAAAATTAGAAGAATAAATTTCGGGTTTGCCACGGTCCTTGAAAGCATTGAAAAGTGCTTTAAAAAAAGACATTGATTTTCAAGGTCTTGAAAGTGCTTAAAAACATTATCCACCTTGAAAAGTCCTTATTTTTTTTTTAGGCTGACGAATTTATCTTCAACCCTTTCAGTCCCAGTGATACCATTCAGCATCATCATGTTTATGGTCATAATTCAAAAAAATAATGGGGTGGACATCGATATGGATTAATTTGCTGGTAATCGATATTTTCTATTAGAAAAATAGTTTGAAGAATCGAATAAAGAATTTTTTGATATCATAAATGGCAAAACGGCTATAGATGATGAGAAAAAAAATTCTAAAATGATGATGCCAAATTCTCATTGGGACTGAAAGGGTTAAGTGTTGCAAATGTTAATTTTGGCTTCATTAAAAAAAAAACACTTTTCCAATGTGTATCAGTTCCTATTATATTTTTTATTTCATGTTTGTATAATCCAAGAAGGCAGAGCACGTGATTTAAGGCTGATTTTTTAGTAATTAAATGGTTATTTTACAACACATATTTAAGTTTACTTGAAAGTTAGAGAGCTGTTAGTCGTTTTCTAAGTGAATTTTTAAAAACTATCGTGAAATTTATTTGTTGCATGTTTGAATATACAGTCCTTGAAATAGCCTTAAATAGTTCTGTTTTTTTAAAACCAAATACTGTGTGCTACCCTGAAATATATTTATTACATAAACTATTGTTTATAGTAGCTTATAAATTATCTTTATTAAATAATTTAACTACATTTTAATAATTTTTTTATATTCCCCTCCTCCTCTGCCGAATATGCTATATGGCAGCGAGGCTCGCCAGTAAAAGCGGTCGTTATGCAAAAAACTTAGAGCATAGAACATTCTGATAAAGGAGTCCTATCATTTCCTGCAGCCTTTTTAATACTCGCAATAAAAACCTTTTCATATGTCAACATAAAAACGCTGATTGAATTCAAAATGGCGTCGACAATAAAGTTTGGTCCGAATTTTTAAACCCTTACAAAATTTCCCAACCTTTGATGCCGGATTTATATCCTTAAGTACGTTTGGAAGAAATTAATATTGATGGGGTTGCTTTAGTTTTTAAAATCTATATTTGTAATTCTAACACTCCTACGCTTCAATTGGGAATTGAGAAACTCGAGTTGAGAAGATTTGTTTGTTTGCCAGTTTATTTTTATAGTCCGAGTCGGCTCAGTGGCTGAGAGATTATACGTGTTTGCCTCATAAGCACACGTTCGCGGGCTCGAGTCCCGGCTGAGTGGTCGGATTTTCTGGATGGAAAAATCAAGGGCACGAATGTCATATGAATATGTGGCTTGTGAAAGATCACTGGAGTACCCGCTTGGCTTTGGTTCGCTCTGCATTATTAAATCTCGACATGCTTTAACATCCACAAAGAGCTCAGACTTATTGTAATCTGAGCATCAAAATGGGTAGCGATAGTCGCTTAGATGGTGCCACACAAAAAATGACTCTCAGTTCAGGGGAATATACCGAGTCTGCAAAGGCTTGACATCAAAAGTGCAGCCTCATTGGAGAAAAAAAAATCTTGCCTGATGTGTATACGATTGTGTTGGTATTTTTTTTTTTTTTCATTTCGCAATGTTTCATTTCTTCGCATTCAAGATGAAAACGCGTGATCTTGTAGACAGGATTTTGTTGACATTCAAGAAAGCAAAAATACTATTCTTGTGACGTATATCATGAAAATCCATGAATCCTCCTCAATAAATCAGTTAGAAGTTATCATAATTTTAATTGTCAAGGATTTATCTTACTTAAAAAATGACTATTATTAAGCAAATGTTTAATGATATTCTTTACATCTTAACCATGCTTTTTAACCACACAATCAAAATTTAAGAACAGGAATTATATGGGGGAAAATAATCATAAAGCATGATAACAGTTGACAAAAATTGTTGATTAGGAAGACAGTTCAATTAAAGTACCTCTTTTTTACAATAATTAATGCATACAAATTAGTTGTAATCGTAACTGGGGGATGCTAAAACAACATTAGAAAATCTAGACCACAATAACAATGCTGAATTCATGACCGCCAGCAAAGAGATATCTTGTCCTGATTTCCGGTGTACCGATAAGATTCTAACAAAAATCAAAGTACTATTTCGCCAACCGTACTGAAGCGTTCTTTGGCTATGTCCTGACGGCGACAATTAAAACAAAAACTTGGCGATCGCCAAACGAGGCAATAGCGAACGGTTTTTTCGCAATTCGTAGGTTTTTTTTCAAACGCATGCGTCTGGGGGATCTCTTTGGTCTGCCCAATGCCGGTGTTGTGCAAGAAAATTGGAATAGGATGAAAAGTTTGCATCGCTTGCTTTAACGCGTGACCTTGATTTCAACATTAATACGAAAACATTAATTTGGTTAGTAATATTAAAACTCAGTGTAACAAATAAAATTGTTGGTTTATAACATAGATTTTTAACTTTTATAACATTTAAATTGGAAATTCTCTGAGATTTTTTAATTAATTTATCTGGAACCGCATACGATCTCGGGTCTACGGAATAAGATCAAGAAGAGCTGACCACTAAGCCAGAGAGATTGGGCATAATACATTTATATTAAGAGTTTTAAAAAAATGTATCTTTTTAGTTAAAATTTAAATACATTATAATATAAATGTTAGATTCGTAAATAGCTTCATGGGACCAGTAGGTTCAGGCGACATCGTACCCAGCGATAGGACTTTGAAGGATATTTAACGTGCACTACCGCCACACGGGGTATTACTCGTCGGGCATTTTTTGGCTGCACGTGCTGCTTATAGGTCGGCAGTTATTTTGGCGATGCCCGGACCCGAACCTGGGACCTTCCGCATGCTACGCGAATGCTTAATCGACTGCCCCAGCCCCTAGACACTTTCAAGCCTTAGAACATTTACATTTATCCACCATTATTTTATTTCGCTTTATATAATATTTTGACAAACCAGTATCAAAATCATTAATCATATCAAACCAGTTTCATATCGTATTGGACAAACGTTTTTATCATAATGCATAAAAAACACAAGAAAAAAAATTAAACACATCAATTTAAATGGAGACATTTAAGGTTCAGAAAATGTAATTAAAATTCCTTTGATTGAAAATAGTTTAAGCACTTCTATTTCAATTACCATTTTTTTCCCCTCTTATTTTTTTATTGACAATAGCAACCCTACAACAAATTAGCATGGCTTTAAATAGGAAAAGTTGTCGGGATTTTCGATTGCATCTGACAACTTTTTTCAGGGTTACTTGGTGAGAGTGGAATTTTTAATTGCTTTTTTGGCTTTCGATTTGATTATTTGAAAATTTCCAATGATAAATTCGGTTTTTCTCTCTGAAGTTACCATAGCGCAAGACGCATCGAATCAGAGTATACTCGTAGACACTTAAGGCATGCGTTAATAGCTAAAACACCGTGCGTCTCAATTGAGGTGCAGTCACCGTGCGTTAATGCTTTCGTTGACGCACGCTGTATGAATTGCGGTTGTTTCATCCTCCTTGCGCGCGCGCGCCAATACAAATTGTATGGGGATGCGCGCGAAACACGAGATCAGGTGATTGAGATCACGTGACATTTTTGTTTTAGTTGTCGCCGTCAGGACATAGCCTTTTGAAAACTCGATAACCATGATTCGGTCCTCTGGTCTTTAGTCTAAGTTTTTAGGCAAAGTAAATGGATCTAACCATTTCATCTGCCCTCTTTGGATGCAGTCCACTTTCGTTTATCCGGCGCATTCGGTATCAAAACCCCTACCATACAGGGCATATTTTAATTGGATTTTTTTGGGCAATTGCCCACCCAGTCAAGTAAATTGCCCCCGCAGTCAAATAAAATTGCCCACAAAAATTTTCTTAATTTTTTCCAGCGGCTATGTGTTTCTATAATTTTTTTTATTTTTCTGTAAAAAAATGCCACTTTTAAGCGGGACCCTTAAACCTTCTTACAAGTAAAAGAGTGAAACAACCAGGGGGTTCTCTTTCTTTCCTACTATCCTTGGCATTGATGTCGCAAAGCTTGTTTCTATAACGACGGATGGAATCTGCGAATACTTTCCACAAGGCAGGTTTATGACAGTGACTCAAATATGAACTAGATAAGAAATAAGTGACAGTGTGGTACATGAACACAGAAGCGATTTAGCATTTGAAAATGTAGTGTTGTCAGTCCCTGAACTCAAACCATGAAGAGCAAATCTCAGAGGTATTTTGACCTATTACCGAAAATCGGCAAGACATACAAAATCGCTTGCGATTATTTTTCCATAGTATGGAGCTTTTCCCCGCCACCATGAAGTCCGTTTTACTGAACATATCAGAAATGAAATTCAAGTAGTCATCAAATACTTGCCTTACTGTCGGAAACAGTGGCAGAATATCATGTCTGACTGTGACTCGGAAGAGGACAAGAAAGACAAGAATATTGCAAAAGAGATGTTAAACATAGAGAGTTCTCTATGTTCTCTCACAAACAGAGAGTTCTCTACAATTTCAACTGACTTTAGTCATAGACGACATTTGCCGCATATTTCAAAGCCTCCAAGAAAATTTTTAAGAACGAAATATTCTATACCAGACATCATCACAGTTTTAAATATTACAATAACTAAACTGCAGTTAATGTTAAATGTGCCTTATCCCGGCGGTTTCGAAGCTTGCGAGAAGAAAAGGAAGACGTCCATAAAAGAAGGTAGTAAACGATGGGTAGTCAATTATAATGTTACTACATTTTGAATCAATAAGACAAGAAATTGTCCTATCACTTATACATTTTCTTAAAGATAAAGTTAATGACGAACAGGCCGAAACTTTAAAAACCACCAAAGCCTTATGCGTTTCAGGATCAACGGAAGAAATAATTTCCGTCGGAGAAATTTACTTTTCAACCTATCATCGAATGAAGTTTCTGAATTTACGGATTCGATGTGTGGAATCTCGTCGCTCGTTGATCAAATTCCCACTCTCCCAGCGAATTCGGACATTGGTTCCTACACTTCCACAAGACTAAGGGAAATGTTCTTCGTGTCCAAAGAGCCATTCAAAAAGTTGCTTGGAGCGGGTAGTTTCCAGCTATAATATAGTCAAATCGGACCATAGTGCCGGAACGAAACTTGCAAAAATAAACAAAAGATTGAATATCGCTCTAAATGGCTGCAGGTCAGACTATTTCAAACCCGGCCATCCGTCATAAAATTTCTGTAAAACAAAAGCTGAAGAGAAAGAAAACTATAAACTGAACTCTACAAAGAGAGGTTTTTCTACGAAATCTTTTTTAAAGACAATGTTATTTGAATTTGGTTATAATGAATGAAATTGAAATATTTCAAAAAGTCACAGAGTTTACGTTCCTTATACTATTTTCCAATCGAAAAAACCAACCGTCAGTATTAATTTCTGCAATTCCAATTTTCACACCCTAACTCTTTTTTTTTTTTTGACGATTTTTCAACAAACATAAGCTGCACATTTACAACCCCCCCCCCCCTTTCGAGGAAGTTAGAACGCTCCAACTCTTTTTTTGACGATTATTCAACAAACGTAAGCTGCACATTTACAACCCCCCCCCCCCCCCCGAGGAAGTTAGAGTTGCCCACACAGTCAAATTTCCTTAAAATATGCCCTGCTACCATATTGCAAAAAGCGATTTGACAGTGTGGATGGTCGTTTTTTTTTAATAATAGTAGAGTGTACATTTTCTTTGTAGTAGAGTGTACCCTTTTTATCTTCTTGGAGGCTATTTCAATAACAAATTTAATCATAAAAGTTATTTTTAAAACTAACAAGAAAATTATAATGCAGTTTTTAATGCTGAATACTAATCTAGCTGTTACTTCTTTCTACATCCAGCAGTTTTGTCCTGATATGATTGTTCATCTGAAAAATGTTGCATGTTCTGTACTTGTTGCATATTCTGTTCATATTTTTTAAAACTTAATTTACTTCTTAAAGTGTCCATATCAGTTTTAGCAACTCTTCAAACATAAAAAAATACACTTTCTTTATTGATCAATACAATGTGTGAGGAAAACACGATTTTATTCGCTCCCCTCAGTGCTTGGGGCACTCGGGTCTCGGGCAGCAGTCGGGGTAGTGCCCGGTCCCCTTCACCAGGCGGCACTCCGGGGGGAAGGCGACGGTGCCGCAGCTGCAACAGGGAGAAAGCACGAGTAGAGTAAGCCAAAACTCCAAAACATATAGATAAAAAAAAGGCATCATTTTACTCTGTCTTTGATTGAAAATCAAAATGACCGTTTGCGCAGCTGTGAAGGATGCTGAATGAACACTTTACTGACCGGCCGTCGTCGATTAATCGACTTTTGATAACTTCTGTTAGATTTGGTGAGGTTAGGCCGTGTTTAGTCTAAGCCTAAATATTTTATTAAATTTCGATACCCTACAACTACACGAAGCGTACAATTTTACCAGAGTCTAAGAAAAGTGCATATATTCCGCGCTTAAGGGGTCATAGGAGTCTTTAAATTTGCAAAAAAGGTACTACAAAGCACAGTTTTTAATTTCATATAATTTTTAACTACTCAATATATAAGTATAATTTTTTATATGTAATTCTATAAGGATAAAGTTCTATTTTAAAATTTATGAAACTTTAGCCGAAACTAAAATAAATGATAACAAACATAAAACTATTTACAAAATTTAAAAACGTTGGGATTAAGCTTGCACGCCACATGCTGAGGTCAAAATTGAAGAAATGACCAAGAAAATGACTTTATATTATACGAATATGTACAAACAAAGACTTATACCTAATTTCTAAGCTCAATTTTAATTAGAAATTATTTTTTAAAAAAATTCAAATCAAAATCCCATATTTTTTTGGAATAAATATCGTCTTTTAGTTAAATCGACATTACGGGAACGTACAAAACACTAAAAATAATTATTATACATAATATAAATGAGCAGTTCTACCATAATTTTTAATTTTGGGTATAAAAAACTTGTCAAATTTATTTTTTCAAAATCATTTTAAATGTTTGTCAAAAGGTTTATAAGGGTCCTAGAATTACGAAAAAAAGTTCAGCAAAGCTCATTTATAAAAAACAAAAAATAATAATAAGGGATGGCAGTTTCTAACAAACACCGTTGCTAAAGAAACCGGTCTAAACCGGCCTTACGAAAGTAACTGTCTTTCAATGAAACCGAAATCACAAAAAACAGGTTAGTCTTAAAACTGGTTTCGGTTTTCCATCCCTAGATCATTACGACGGTAAAGACCGGAAGGTCAGGAACGGAAGGCATGGACATTCACGCTGTTTTCCTGTCTTTTTTGTGTTGAAACTAACCAGTTTAATAAAAATTGATTATTTTAATTCTTGTACTCCGCTTAAACATATTTATAGAAAAAAATTTCAATTATCAAGCAAAAATTAACCTTAAACCTGGGAGACTGTAAGGAGAGCAATAAAGCCTCGCAGCCAATTTTACTAAGTTTTTTTTAAAATTTTTAGTTTATTGGTGAATTTTAGCAAAAATATGTGGCTGCTAACTGAAATGTGAGTTTTCTGCAATACAGTTTTCATGGTTGAAGAATCACTGTAGCTCAATCCAGTCCCTTTCTTCACCACTTTAGGAATGAGGTCAGTGAATTTACCAAAGCCCAGGGACAAAGTTAGGAGACGAGAAAAACACATTACAAATATTAAAAGCCAAAATTTAATGGAAGATTTTCGTTAAGCTACAGTATTAGTTCAATTTAAAATCCAAATGAATGTAATTTTTAGCTCAAAAGTGTGTTAGCTTGAGTCCTAAACTAAAAATTTGACATTCGGGACATACGACGGTAAGGAATTTTCTGCATTGTTTTGTGTTCTAAAAATTTGTTGGAGTTTCTTTGCTTTCAATTTCCGTTTTGCAATTATATAAGGACCCGTCTTTTAGTATAATAAGAAAAAATGGTAAAGAATATTAAATTTTTTAAAAAGTTATGTCCAAGGTTACTTTTAGCAGTTCCTATCAAGGATATTAAGCTGTCTGTTCCAGGTTTGGTTTTTTAGTTAAAATACCCGCATACTACTAGACCTCGCATGTGCTATTGCAGAATTATTGACTGTTGGATCTGATAGGAGTAATCGGGTGAATTCGTTGAACGTTTGAAATAAATAGCTGAAACAAACATGACATGTTTCTGTAAAATAACATAACTGTAAGTAGGGCCCTTTTTCAGGTGGTCAACCCTTTCAGTCCTAATGACAATTTTCATCATCATTTTAGAAAAAACATTCTGATCGTCTGTAGCCATTTATGATATCAAATACATGATTTGATTCTTTAAAAAAAATTCATTAGAAAATATTTGTATTTATCCCAATAGATATAAGCTCTATTATTTTTTTAAAATTATGATCAGAAACATGATGATGCCAAATGACATCCCTGGGACTGAAAGGGTTACATAAAAGGAACATGCTGCTTTCACCTTGTTTTAAAATTCTCTGTTGGCCTCCAGGTTGTAATTATGCATTCATCTGCAAGCAATTTTACTTGCCGCTACTTGACAAAACCGAGTCTGGCTTTTGCAAAACAGAAAGAAAAAAGGCGAACTCTTACCCCGCGTTGATCCTCATCCCCTCCTGGCAAGTGATGCGCTCGCACCTCGCGTCGTCGTATCCGTCCGCGCCCACCGGGATCGAGCCCCACTCGCCCACGCACGCCCCTGCAACACACACAGAACTCCTATCAGCCGAAGTCACATTCCGATAATAGGACACTGCTCCGAACAATTGGGGGGACCGCATGGCAGTGAATACTTTTATAAGACGTCTTGCCTCAATACCACCTAGATTAGAAGGCCGAAGAACTAAGCAACACAACGTCACACTAGTAGACCGATTTCGATGTGTTGACCAATAACGTCGTATCTTAAGATGACGTCGCATCTTGATTCATCTTATCTTAAAATTTATTCAAAAACAAGATCTAGTCACGAATGATCATTGGTCAAAACCACAGAATCGGTCCACTACTATGACGTCAAGCATTTAGTTCGCCGGCCTTCTAATCCAGGTGGTATTGATAGTACAGGGTGGTGCACATAAAAGTGGCCCAGGTCGAGAGATATAGGAATGCATTGAAAACGCTCTGTGGCGATAAAAACTATTGATTGGATTGGATTGGTTGACATATATTTTCAGGCTTGTGTGCTTGGTCGCAAAAACTATTGATTGGATTGGATTGGTTGACATATATTTTCAGGCTTGTGTGCTTGGTCGCAAAAACTATTGAAGCAGACTCAAAGCCTTCAAGTCGAAATGAAGGATTATTCAAGCGTGCAATATGGCTTCTGTTGGCAAAACTGTTTTTGCATTGGTTGGATGGGATTTAGCATCACATTAGAGCTACTCTTGGACTATTGGCGAGTATGCGATGATAAGTTACGAGATGGCAAGATCTGTTTTAAAGTCCAAAACACTACGGACGCCACATTGGGTGCCTTGTAATCAATTTAGAATGTTTCGTATTAGCAAAGCGAAAAAGTTCGATTCTCTGAGATAAACAACGACCGAAATAATCAATAGTGGGATTTTTTTTGACAGTTGAAAAAAAACCGTAATTCTGCAACTCTACAACATTACATTCCAACTGGATTGTCAGACAAACCATAGTTACCGGCAAATAATTCGCCAAGTGCTTGTTTGGGCTAAATATTGAAGTGATCAATTGCTCTACTTGGCAAAACTGTACTTGCATTGGTTTTTGACTTGGCAGCAATTCCCTATTATTCCTATCTCCTTCACGGGGCCACTTTTGTTTGCGCCACCCTTCGATATGCGGTAGTTTCGTTAACCGTCAACGTAATTTGATCAGAGACATAACATAGAATGGACTGCGCATTGGCAAACCTAAAGTGTCCTAAACATCTAACTTGCACAGTCACATGACTGTGTCGCGTTTGGCTCGCATCTATGGCGAGTTTACCATTTGGCGAGTTTTTCCACAACGACCTGAACACAGAGGCCGACAATCTAATGTTATTATAAAGAAGCTTGGAAAGGAGCAAGGATGAATCGCTAGTATTTTAAGATCCTCTTAATAGATATCAGATTATTTCTTTGATTTTGTGCGTCTATTTAAAATTACTTGAACAATTGAATGTGGACTCTTTATTAAAAATTAATTTAAAAGAGCATTAGTAGGTTTATGTAGAGTGTTGCTGTAATATAAGTTGGTTATTGACATGGTGAATATTTTCTGCCGTCTCTTTAACTTTCGCTGTAACGGTCCGATTTAAAAAAAAATCAAATATATATATATATATATAATATTGGAATATTGCTTCTTCCTTTATTTATTTCACCTGGAATAAATCAACTTTCTAAAACACATCAATCTATTCCAAATTCAACAAATGCTCTCCTTTTTAAATATAAATAACTCAAAAACTACGATTGCAAAAACAGGTTTCGTTTTGACCAAATTGTAAAAAAATTATTCTACTTCTGAGCTGTCAATGTTCAGACCATTAATTTAATTGACTTGGCCGGCCCAAAATATTTATTATAATTAGAGTTCTAACAACGTTGATTTAATCATGAATATGATTCTTCAGTACGAAAGAGCTTATAGAATAAATTCCCTCGATAGAAATTATAGTTTAAGAAGAACACACAATTACTAAAAGTATGCAGAACTAAATAAATTTTACCCGTGAAAGTGTGACTAATCCTTCTTTATACCCCTCTTTACAATTAGGAATTCACAAGCATTTGGCATCTTGCACAAAACGTTACTGAATTAAGAGTACAACATTCACGATTGTTAACATGCTCGGAGATTAAAAGAATGTAATTAAATATTTATTATAAAAGCCAAAAGAGAAAAATACCAACAATGCTCAAAAAATCGTCTGCAAAAACATTACAAAAAATTCAAGCTGCCGTGATTGGTAGAAACCCACGTGACTTGGACATTGATGGTAGTCTCCACTTCGGTTTGCTAGCTGATATTCAGGTCTTGCGACAATTTGGAATAGTTCGTAACGAAACAGTAGCGTTAAGTTGCCATATGTAGCAACCTTTCCCCTCTTGGCGATTTATGATGTTTAGGACATAATGCTAATCTGCAAGGGATGGCGGTTTTTTAGAAAAAACGGTTAAACAGGTTTTCGGTTTTTCCCTAAAAATCCGGTTTTCGGTTCCGAAGGGGTCATTCAAAAAACCGGTTTCAGTCAAAACCAGACCCACCGGTTTTTTGAAAACCGGTTTTGGTTTTCCATCCCTAAGCTGCTTTACTATGAATGCGCAGTCCACTCTATGTTATGTCTCTGAATTTGATCGGAGCACTTTCACTTTTGATCAAGGTGTTTAGGTTGGTTGGTGCATTGTGCTGTTTAGACCCTGCTTCTTCATCATAGACAGTAAGGACACAGACAGATTTTATTTTTTACTGACACCCACGGCGAAAGCAGGAATTTACGGAAGGCAGGAACCACGAACGGGCACGGTCAGCGCGCATGTTAGCGTAAGGGTCAGGGATTTTAGCAACTAGGCCACCCGTTTTTTTATTCTTTACCATGAAAATCGAGAAATAATTTGAAATTGTCAAAAAAAAAAAATATTATCAGAAATGTTTCTTTCATATTAACGTGTACAAGTACTTTTTAATGAGAAAATCTATAATCGTGTTTTTCCCGGAAATTTATTTCTGAGCTTTTCACCTCCTTCGAACAGCTAAAGCTCAGAGAAAAATCATCATATTCAGTTAATTTTTCTTTTGTGTTATTCCATATAGCGTAGTAAACAAACCTATGTTGAAATTTTATAAAATATGATTGCCTAAGTTTAAAAAAAAATCATTTTACATTGAAAATGCTTTCTTTTTCTCAATAAGAATGAGCGTCCTTGACTTTAATTTTGCCAAAAAAATATTTTTTATTGTTTTCACAATGTTTTAACATAGCTTTGTTCTGCACACATGTATGTATAATGACGTGAAAAAACAAATTAGACTGAAGGGGCGAGACTTTTAGAAGAAGAGCTTTAAACAAACTTGAAAAAATCGGGGTGAAATGTCAACCTTTTTTGTCCATTAACTAAAAAATAATAATTTTATTCTTAGGTTATTGTCTTAATATTCATATTTTTCAACTATGCTGAAAATTTTAACTGAAAATATTGAGAAATAAAAAAGTTAGGAGACAAATAAATAGACCCTAAATTCTTCACGTTTGTATTCTTAGATGTTTAAAAAATTGATTTTAACTTTTTTTAACAAAAAAAGTTTCGCAAAATTACTCTTGTAATGTATTCAAAAGTTATGATTCCAATTCCCCCCCCCCCCCCCCCACTTAATTTTAGTTTAAAAAATTAGGATTTTTTTTTACCATTTCATTCTGAATGCATAATGAATCATCTATTTCACCAAATTTAGATTTTTAAAATAAAATATAAAGAGTTAACTGAAAGGGTTATGGCAAAAGTACGCAGTGCTCCCCTAGTTGTTTTGAGAAGTGATTGCGCTAAAGCGCTGCAAATCATAAGATCATGACTAAGGATAAGTGAAACAGGTAATTAAAGTTATTACGTTTCATTGGGGTTAAAATTAAAGTTCTTGAGGGGTTAAGTAACAGAATATGTTAGATGATCGACTAACGTAATTTCATATTAGCATTTATTTCTTTTGATATTCATTGCATTAACTTCATTTAATTTATTGCATCTAATTCGAATTTTCATTGCATTAACCTTTTCAGTCACAATAACAATACGGCATCATCATTTAAAATTTTTTTTATCATTTATAGCCATTTATGATATCGAAAAGCACATCATTCGATTCTTCAAACTTTTTTCTATTAAAAAATATTTTTTATAAATCCCAATAGATGTCGGCCTTATTATTATTTTTTTAATTATGATCAGAATCATGATGATGCCAAATGGCATCACTGGGACTGAAAGGGTTAATCGGGTGTACTCACCGCCGCTGGTGTCGAGCATTTCCCTGTACATGTACCCGTGCACCGCGCACGCCACCAGGGCGCTCAGGAGAATAACTCGGATGAACATCTTCTCCGCTTCTTCTGGCTTCTCTATCTCTTTTCAGTCCGACTCTCTTATTTATGCCATATGCTCGCCTCCCTCCAAGGAACGCACGAGGCAGACATCGTTTCGAATACTAATGAGTCAGACATTACTCCTACAAACTAGCATGACTACTTTTCCAACATTGAATATAGTTTTTGGAAAGCAAGAGGCTAAATGTAAACACGTCGTCGAAAATTGATGACGATCATTATTCTCTTCTATACCTATAATATTTATCTTGCCAATTTTATTAACTGCCGAATAGCAATACTATCTTGTTTTACCCTTTTGAGTTTTGACATGTTTTTTGTTGCTAATATAAATGCCTAAGTGAAACACATTGTGTCTTCTCTTAGCCTATTTAAGTTGATGCCTTAACGTTTTTATTTATTGGAGATTTAATTGGAATTTAAATTAGTAAATGTCTATTGTGTGACTTTGATTAGTCTTCAAATTAGTTTCAGAGTAATAATTTAGAACGAGGTTGGTAAATTTTCGACTTAAGTGGAGCTGGAAACCGTAGATGGGAAATAAAACACACAGAGTTCTCCCAGCCTGCCACAGGGCCCAACTATGACTTCACGAGATTTAAGGGGACCCAGTACCCCAAAATCGGTGGAAAAAAATATTGTCTTAAAATACTATTATAACCTTTATTAAAATGTCACAAAGTATCAAGATGATTGGAAAAATATTTTTGACATTAAGAGCCATTTTATGTAACTCTTTTCTTACTGAAACGGCCCAGAACGGCCGAACGACTAAGGATTTGATAATGTTATTCCTATCAAATATTACGAGGAAGCAAAAATCCTTCGTAAGGGAATGGGTTAACAAAAAAACTTTAAATTGGTTTTCTAGGTTTTACAATTTTTGAAAAATGCTCTTTCTTAAAATGTTTGGGACACATAACTAAAAATGTTATTTATTTAAATACTTGAATTGTTTTATGTGTAATTATAGTAGTATATTATATAGTATAATTGTATATTTAAGCATTTTAACACAGGAAATAGTCTGTAAATTTTATACTTTAAAAAAATATATTTTATGTTAAAGATATTGACACTTTTCAAAGATATTTTTTAAAAAAATCATATTTCATCTAGTTTTTAGTTTTTCAAAATAATCTTGTGTTAAAATACTTAAAAATGTATATAGATGAAACTGAAAAATTGAAATGGATATATTTATTAGTTAATTCTTGAGATGCCCCCAAAAAGTTGGACAATTTAACATGGGGCTTCTATGGAGGAGCCAGACCCCCTTAAAACTTTCTGGTTGTTTTATTATGTACATATAAGAATTTACGATAAACGAAAAGAGTTTACCCAGAAAATACATAAGTAATCAATTATGCCAGTTAGCTGCATCAAAACTTAAATGTAAAAATTAAAATAAAAGGTCATCCTCATGTTGGTGAACTTGAACTCGTAGCAAATTGAAAACTTACTCAAATTGCGTCACCTCCCTTTTTGTGAAATCATAATTTGTTACTTTTTGCAAGAGATTGTCTCAAGCTCGGCTAAAGGTTGCAAAGACAATTAGTAGTTTTAACTTAAATGTAAAAGTTTCGATAAAGTTGATTCAACTAAGTTACCTTTATAATTTGACTACATTTTACTCATTTTTTTTTAAATATCCATTGAGAGCAGCACACAGCATGAATGAAATTGCAGCTCATTCAAATGGATACAGAATAGTTTTAAAGTTTAACATATCCAAATACACCGTTAGTCATTAAATGTAACAAAAATATATGAAATTATTACATTTTTGTCGAGCGACAATATTGGCGAGGGGAAGAGGGAGGACAAAAAAAGACGAGTTTCCTTGTCCATGCTTTGATCAAGCCCTGCTTTGCACACAAATGTGATAAAAGTATCCTCCTTCCTTTTTTTTTTAATATCGGCGCACACAGTTATAATATATGCTATCCAGGACGCCCCACAAACGCGCCAACAATTTATAAACGGATCGATTGGGGAAAGAAAGAATTTGCGCCACGCACATTCTTGTAGTGAGGCTTGCGAACAAAAGAGATCTTATAAAACAGATTTAAACAAAGAATCTGATTTATAGAATATTCCAAGAAAGGTGTCTCACAGTTAACTCACGCTGCGGCAGAAGCCTATATGCTTGCAAATGAATCTTTTCATATGCTAGCACAAAAACCATAGAGATGGAGATACTTAGGGAGCATCCATAATTTACGTGATAGGATTTTGGCTACCCCCCCCCCCCTGCAATCTCATCCATTACTATATTTCTCACATTAGTATCTATGGAAAGCTTGATTCGGATGTTTGACAAAATATTGTATGCCATACACAAAGCGGGCTGGAGCTTCTCTGTAAAGCACTAATCGGCACACACGCTCCCTCACGTCATTTGAAAGCCTTTGGCGAAATGCTTTAAACTAAGGTATTTTCTAATACTACGTATGCTATGACTTCCCATGTTAAAGAACGATATGATTGTTGGAATAGTAGAATAATACTAAAAAAAAATTCGATTTTTATTTATTTTTCATAGAACATGGCAATGTGTTATGAGTGCTAAATCTGACACTCTTCTATGAGAAGTTAATATTTTTGTCTCGCCAGCTGGATCTTGCAAGTAAATCCCGCCCTACTCGAGAAGAAAAGCAAACATCCCGAAGTCTTTCCGCCTTTACACCACACCCGAAAGAGGGGTTCGCCTTTTTTCCTGCAACCGAAACTCTTTGTTTGTACGTTTGATCGGGAATCCCGTTCAAAATATATAATAAATCGAAGTCTAACCTCAAACTTGGCTAGTCAGTCAATTACTTCGCAATAGCAGCTGCATCGAAGGTGACAAAGTAGTTTTCACTCTCTCGCCAGCCGGACATGCTTTATTCATTCGGAAAAAAAAAACATCCAGAAGTATTTTCGAATTTGCACCGGCAACCAGGGAGGGGGGGGGGTAACTTTTAATTCGATTGGATGTTTGTCGGGAATCTTCAAAACACATCATACATCGAGGTTCAACTTGGATAGTAACCATCGTAATGCAGATGGTGGGAAAGTAATTCTCGCAAAAGATGCACATGTTGTCTCTCTTTCTTTCATCCTCCCCTAAATAAGTCACGTGCCCCGTTGGAGGCAGTTTTGTTATGATATGACTTTTCACCTGAAAAATTTTGCATATTCTGTGGTGTTCAAATTATTATTTTTTAACAGAAAATACTAAATAATTATATTTTACTAATACTACTTCAACTACATATTAGTTTTGAGCAACACTTCAAACATAAAAAACATTCTTTATTAAGCAATTATATTCAATGTGTGAGGAAATCGCGATTTCCTTACAGATGTGCGTCCGGCAGAGTTAGTCGCACTCGGGCTTCGGGCAGCAGTCCGGGTAGTGTCCGGTCCCCTTCACCATCCGGCAGTTGCGGCCCTCGGGGAGGCTCCTCATGCCGCACCTGCAAAACAGGGGGGGAAAGACGCCTTCAGAGACACGAGGGATTGGAGAAGCACTTACGCTGCTATAGTAGGTCTATTTAGAATGTAAGCTTGGAAAGCATTTCCTCCCCCATCCACGAGTGCGGTTTTCTTGGAACGGGGTGATTTATAGCTGTTTCGGTTTTTCCCCCACCCTACATGGGGAAATACTAACTTTGTAAACCTCAAGCACGCTACGATTAGATAAGCCATGTTCCCCCCTTTTCGTTGAAATCCCAGTGAAGGGATGGGGGAAGATAGTCTTTTTGAAGCTTACATTCAAAATAGAAAGGGTATACACTCGTTCAAACGTTGTTCATTTCCGGTGCTGTTCAAACATTGAATCTGACAGCACAACACTTTAAAATGGAATTCAATTCTGATCTCATCTTCAGAGTCGGTGTGTTTACGAAATTAGGATTTACTTGCGATATATATTTTAAGTACATTACAAGCTGCTCTAAGATTAAGCAATAAAGAAAACGTTTTATTTGTGAGTTACAGCAACTTACTTTTTTCAGGTAACGCTGTTAGATTTTTCCGAAAGTAACTGTAATTGTAACTTAGTTACTTTTAGCGGTTAGCACTTTTCGAAAAAAGTAAATGTAACGAATAATTCTTCATGTTAAGTAACTATAACATAGTTACTTTTTTTTAATTAAGTAATTGTCACAATGTTATTATTTAATTAAATAACTGTAACAAGGTTACTTTTTAATTAGTAACTATAAGACAGTTACTTTTTTAATGAAGTAACTAACATGGTTATTTTTTAATTAAGTTACTGTAAGATAGTTACTTTTTTTAATTAAGTAACTTTAACGGGGTTATTTTTAATTAAGTATCTGTAACAGAGTTTTAGTAATTGTAAGAGAAATACCTCTGTATTTAAGTAACTGTTAAGTAACTGTCCGATCCCTAAGTCAAACTTCCTAGAGGAGACGCGTCATGAAGAGGGGAATTTGACCCTGTCATGTGGAGGGCAAGGAGTAATGCAGATTGACACAGTGCTAAAATACCACTCTTATAGAGAATTAATGTACTTGGATTAATCATGTAATTATTTTGTGGTTTTGCTTTCAGTTAAACAAGATCAATTATGTAGATTAATAATAAAAATGGCCAAGAAATAGGAATTTTTTTAAATGTGCAACTTAAAAACTATTCACACGAGACCTTATCCCATACTAATTTTTGTTAATTATATATGTCTCAACACAGGATGATATTTCCTTATTATGGCGTCTGACAGGTACTAGAACTCGTGCACCAAATTTTGAATTCTGTAACTCTTTTAGTTCGAGCTGTAGAGTGGTTTCAGACAGACAGCCTGCGAAAACCGCTTTTTCGAAATCAGCACCCTCCGAAACGTGTGGCAAAGACAAAACACCGTTTCAGATTTCGACCCAGTAGTACTTTTATTATATTACATTAGGAAATTGAGAGTAAAAATAAAGAACGAAAGTGCTCCAGTAGGCAGCCGCAAACTTTCTTGTGTCCCTGGACTTCGGGTTGGAAGTCGGGTTCTTGTTGATACGTTTAAGGGAACCCGAAAACCCTCAAAAATATTTTTCTTTTAAACTTCCCATGTTAAAAATCCCTTTTTAGATGTCACTTTTCTCAGGATTTATTAGAGAAGTGTTTGACGCATTAATGGTGTCTATGTAAGCGTCAAACATTCCTACATACACTGAAGCTTGGATTTAGTAATAGGTTTGGTTTTTTTTGGAATTACAATAATTTTTTCCCCAACCATAAAACCAAGTTTTATGAAAATGTAGTCAATTTTTTTTTCAATTAAAAATGCCATAAATATTTAAGAGTTGTAAACATATAATTTCAATAGAGGTTTCCATGTGTTACATGTGTTGGAAACGTACTGTTGAAATGCGCAAGCTTAAAAACTTGTAGGTTCTGAGAATAGGTACATCGAATACTATTGTGAGATTAGTAGTTGAAAATAACTCTTAACATCGGTCGCATTCTTGAAATCTTCTTTAATACTTCTAGTAACCTTATGAGCAAAATTTAAAAAAAGTATTGGGAAGAAGAAACTGACACTTTCAAAATAAAAAAAAGATTTTTTTAAATTTGAATTCTGGTCTTAAAACGAAAGGAAAGCAAAAATGATCTCACCCCACGACGTGATACATCCCTTCCTCGCAGCTGATCTTCTCACACTTCTGGTCGTAGAACCCCTCTTCGCCCACGGGGATCGAGCCCCACCGGCCCACGCACGCCCCTGGAAACACGAAACGACTCCCATTATCCGAAAGTCAGAAAAAAAGTCGGATGTCCGTGACAGAACCCGTACAAAGTGTAACCTTTTTGAAATATTTCCCGCGTACTCTCAGGTGAAGTAATAAGGCATAGAAGAACTCCAGTTGTACCAGAAGAACAACGATTGGGATCTAACCACATTCACATCATCTGTAATTCGGATAAGTGGAGTTAATCGGGAAAAGGTATAATTGAGGACCTTTTCTGATCCAATTTAAAAATGGATCCAGTCAGAAAAAAAGCCAGCCTACCTGTTTCTGTTCGTCTTTATTGGATGTCATGCCTAGTATTTTTTTTTTGTACCGATCAAAAAAAAATCTAGGCATGACATACGTGACTGGTATCATGTTGATCACCCCCTGGAGGTGTCCGAGAGATCAATGGTGATAAGAAAATTCAGGTAACCTTGATTAGATTTATGAGTGGACACTTTAAATCTCTTTCCTTTGACCAGGGTTGCAAGACTTTTTTTTCATTGTGTACAAAATGAAGTATGGCTCTGATTTAATCCAGCCTTGCTTGTATGGGGTTGGATAAGAATGGCGCTGAATCCTTTCCAAGTTATGGGCTTTTTGAGAGTGTGCAATGTCCTGGACTCGATCTAGTAGATCATGGAGAACAAGCAACAGGCATGACATCCAGCAGAGACGGACAGTGACAAATAGGCGGGTAGAAAATTTATACGTCACACATAAACTTTTGTACTCATTGTAACTATTTTATGTATTCGTCTGTTATGTACGTAAAGTATCTGTTGCTTGTGTAATGCAGTACATTTTTTTTATATCTATCATTATTTGTGGCTTCTAAAGGAAGCCAAAATTCTAACATAAATTGATGGGAAACACTAGTACAAAAAGCTACAACTCAAACTGCCAACCTGCCAAACCCCAACAATACATAGAGTAGCTGATTTAAAATATACCTTTCTCCGATTAACTCCAATCATCCGAATGACCGATTATACGAATGTGGTTAGGTCCCAATTTCTGTTCTTCCCTAGTTACTTAATCTGACAGTACGCAGGAAATATTTCAATAGGAATACACTTTGTACGTGTTTTGTCATGCACAAATTGAGGACATATGATGACCTGATCAAATGAACCTTCAAATGGAATAATTTTAATTTAATAACTTCTAAAATAAATTCTAAATAAAATCTCTTCAAATACCCTTTTTACAAATGTTCTTCCTTTCTTTCAGTTGGCAACTGATCCTTTCTGAGTAAAAAATATTTAAGAACGATACTAGGGTTTTATCTTTGGGCTGCAAAGTGACATCATTCGACGATGCAAAAATATATTAATTCTAAAAAAGTCCTTGGAAAACACCCCTGCAGTGCAACCTCAAAATATATATTTTTCATAGGTTTTTTTGCATAAAAATACAAACTTCACATTTCTGCACTAATGTGATCCACTGATGCCCCAGCCAGCATGGAGTTTGCAAAAAATTAATTTTGAAAGATTTTGTTCCGTTTTCGGAAGTCTTCTCTCTACGTTATCACATTGGGGAAAATAAATGTCTAAGCTGAATTACTCCGGCTGCATTGAATATTTTTACAGATGTTGTTCGTATATGATAAATATAGTTGGCTTAAAAGTCCCTATTGTTCTATTTTCTGAAAATAGTTCGATTTTTTTATTTTCAATATATAATTTGACAATAAATAGTCAAATCAATTTCAAAGCTTGTAACAGCATAAGCAAATATCCTCTGAAAAAAAGTGTTTGCAAAAATATTCATAATATTCTGAGTAATTTAGATAAAAAAAAACTAATAGCCTATGCTTAGCCTGAGGATTATTCTTTTAAGATATGGAATCGGAGAACTATTTTTTTTAAAACACTTTTTTAACTTTTTGTCCGTTTGTCAAGACGAACTTCTGCCTACTTGTCTTCCGATTTCAATAAAATTTAAATTTCATTTTTGTCTATTTCGATCCCTGTTGCCAAAATAGCGATGCCTGAGAAACTTTATTTATTTGAAATGAATTTTTGAAAGAAAATTTATTTTTGGCAAATCAGTAAGTTCGGGATGACGTTGTAACATGAAACAACGAAGCACAATGTGATTCTTTGATTGTTCGTGATTTTTTTTTAAAGGAATAAGTGGTACATAGCATTTTTTGCTTAAAAAGTTAGTTTTAATTTACTTTCATTAATTTGTAAGTTATAATTCTATAAGGGAGTCAAAATGCAAATTGAGTTATGTTCATATAACTTTTCTTTAATTTATTAATATACATATTTGCAGGGGTTTTTTTTTTCAATGTAAATACATTACATTTGAGAATCACAACATTGAAAGATTATTTGATGATAAATTGCTTGTCTATTATTGTATTGTTTTTCGAAAGTTAAACATTTAAAGTTAAAAGTTATGCTAAGTTTTGATTTCGGTTGATTTGTTCGGGTTTTTTTTTGTGACGATTTAGGAGGGCAATCAAGCATGCATTTTATAGGTTTTTTATTGTTGCTACAACATTTATTTCACCAATGTTTCGAAAAATTTGGATTTTTTCAATCTTTGTACTAATTTAATAAGAAGAAGCTGGCGCCATTAAGTTCAGCGACACTTTCAAAACACTCCAAATATCACCAGAACGTATGCTGGGATTTGACTTTTTTTTCCTTCCATTTTTAGAGGAAAAAATCATTTTACATAATCGTTTTTCGAATGGCAAATAAATTTAGCAAACGACAAAGAATAATGATTAAATTTGAGCGAAGAAAATTAATGAAAATCGCCGATTTAGACTTTGGGAAAATTTAAAGATTGCCAGATGGACGAAACTTTCATATTTCAAAGAATCGCAAGTAATTAATTTATATTCAATTCGTAAATAAGATGCTAAAGAAAATTTCCATTTTGAAGTTGAATAAGCCCTTAAGTTTGCCATGTGGTAGCGTATTTTCAGTTTATTATGAACACCACTAGCCAAAAAAAAATAATCATAATAAATTGAAATTACATATTTTTATATCTTAAATCGGCCAACATAATTGAAGAGATGAGTGGAAGAACGTGACAAGTGACAAAAAGGTGAAAATGGGCTTTAAAGGTTTTCGTTTGCAATTAGATATACATTAAATACGACACTTGCAAAAGATAAAAACTATACTTAACTTAAAGTTTATGAAGCAGTTGAAACTTGTTATATTTATATGTAAAGGAAGGTATAACATGCAACATAACAATGACACACAAAAAAACTATTATTATTATTTAAAAATGGCAAAATGATCCCTCTAGATTAGGATAATCGATGTTCTACTGTAATTTTATATCGAACATAATTATTGACTTTTGATAGATGTAATAATTTTGCGCACTCACCCCCGCTGGTGTCGGTCTCCCCCCGGTGCATGTACCCCTGCACCGCGCACGCCACCAGGGCACTCAGGATAAGAACTCGGAAGAACATCTTTCGTAGAACTTGCTTCTTCTGCTTCTCTTGCTTCCCCTCCGTCCGACTCTCCTATTTATGCTCTCCCCTCCCCACCTTCAAGAACACTGATTAGTCAAACTTTTATCTGGAAACTACACTACTTTACTCATTGCCAACCTAAGTTGGGTAAATAGAAATATGCTATGGCGGAGATCCTTCCACGCATGTAAAGAGTTCCATAAATTACTCCATCCAGAAAACATGTTTAAAGCATTAATTTCGTTTCTGTGTTAACATATTTGAATATTATTTGAGAAAATTTGGCAATTTTATCAGAATCAAATGTGTATTTTGGTTAAATAGTATTTAGATCATTTTGCATGTAAATATTACCCTACAAGAGTTTCTATCAACTAACGGACCAACCGCGCTTTTCCCTCTGCCTTTTCACTCTTTGTTTTTACCCACGTTAAGGTGGCACGGAGTGTAGCATTCTCTTTTTTTTTCTTTCAAAAGTAAATACAGTAACCCTTCGCTATATCGCGCCTCGTTACATCGCGTATTCGGTTATATCGCACCTCGTATCATGTCTCCCGATTTTCCAACCGTTTTTTTTTTACAATGCATACTTTTCTTAAAATCGACATGAGACTCATGGTCAAGATAGGCGAGGCCATTTTCTGTAGCACGCAGTAAAATTCTAGACTGCATTCAAAAGCTTCAAATAGTTTTTACTTTAAAACAGCTGTAGGTTTATGTATCAGTTAAACTTATTCAACTGAACGCAATAGGGAAAAAAAGGGTATTATCCAAATTTAAGTTGCTAATGATTTGTGTGTAGGTGCATCAACAGTGAAAGAAAGATTGATTTTTTTAAATTAGAAAATGAGTGAAAATGGTATTACCTGTACAATGTGTAATGTGTATAGTAATTAGTAAATCCTTTCTAAATGTTGGTTCCTCCTTTCAGAGTAGTTATATTAGTTATGTCGATTTGTTTCATCTTCAAAGGATGCAACTTTCTAAAGTGTGAACTTTTTTTTCTCACCTGAAATTGGAATGATTAATTAAATAAATATTTTTGCTAACTATGACATAAATATATAAGAGTAAGGGTGTGAGCTTTAGAAAGAAGCTTCCTCAAACTTGGTTGTCCGTTGCATGAGACAATTCAAGTCTTAAGACATTCCTTGGTCACATATATTTTTAAACAATTGTATTAAGGGGTCATAGGAGTCTTAAAAATGTGCAAAGAAGGTACTACAAAACATAGTTTGATCTTTCATGTCATTTTTGAACTACTCAATGTATAAGTATAATTTTTTTATATGTAATTCTGCAAGATTTATATTTATTATAAAACAAGTTTTAAAATTTATGAAACTTTAGTCAAAACTAAAATAAATGATATTAAACATGGAGCTATTTGAACACATTGTGATTAGGCTTGCGCGGCAAATTGTGAGGTCGAAATTGAAAATGACCAGGAAAATGACTTTATATTGTACAAATATGTACAAACAAAGACTTATACCTAAATTCTCAGCTCAATTTTAATTAGAAATAATTTTTAAAAAAATTTAAAATCAAAATTTTAAAATTTTTATTAATTTTTTTAGAAAAAAGTTCTTAAAATAATTTCTAATTAAAATTAAGCTGAAAATTTAGGTATAAGTCCTGGTTTGTACATAATTGTACAATATAAAGTCATTTTCTTGGTCATTTTTTTAATTTTGACCTCACAATTTGCCGCGCAAGCCTAATCACAATGAGTTCAAATAGCTTCATGTTTAATATCATTTATTTTAGTTTTGGCTAAAGTTTCATAAATTTTAAAACTTGTTTTATAATAAATAAATCCTGTAGAATTACATATAAAAAAATTATACTCATTTATTGAGTAGTTAAAAAATGACATGAAAGATCAAACTATGCTTTGTAGGATCTTCTTTGCACATTTTTAAGACTCCTGTGACCCCTTAAGCCACGGCCAATTTCAATAAAAAGGAGAGGGAAGCTTTCTCAAACATGAGCGTAGACGGAAATTTTGTCGTCACTGTTCCGAGTGCCGAAGATCGAGAAACTAGTTCGGACGCATTCGGAACCCAAAAAATCTGGTCAGCCGTGAACTAGTAGTTCCGAACAGGTTTCGAGACAGGTTTTCTTCATCTTCGGGACGACGTCACTCGGAACTATGACGTCAAAATTTCCTTCCCCGATCGTGTTTGGGAGAGCTTCTTCGGATTTAATAGTTGATTAAGCTTGATGGATGCATTGTTGGAAAGTGTGCCACGTCAACTTTCCAAAGCACAAATGCAATTTAATAAAAGTTTTTTTTTTTTAAGTGTATTGGATTTTGTTCTATAGGAGAGTTGTTTACGGAATAAATGATGCCCAAAGATGCAAATGGCAGATGCCCTCAAAAAGTGTATGAGCTTCACCCCCCCCCCTCCCCGTTTCGTCTCTCGGGGCTTCTGATCAATACCTTGACCCAGTGGAGGAAGGGGGGGGGGTCTCGTATGACGTCATAGGCATAAATCCCCCCCCCCCCCTCCCCTGGTGGGGCGCACTCGTGACGTGCGCGCCGGAGCAGCCCCAAGGTCGATCGATGATCCTTCTTTCATCAAGGAGTGGATTATTGGGTAGACCCCCCCTCTTTCGTCTACAAGATTGAATCTCTTCGCTTTTGGGATGGAGTAATGATGGGCGAGCATCTGGGTCAGGGCTGGATCCAACTTTCAGTACACACTCTAGGGAAGCCTGATTAAATCTTTCATCCGGAGCCCGAAACTCAATGTTGCCATGCAAAAGCTGCGTTGCACAACTTGAAAACTTGGTACAACTAACAATGCATGAACTCCAATAAAAGTAGTAGAAATCAATGACATGAGAAGTAAACAACGTAGATTTTTGGCACAAATAAATTTATCCTTCACATTTATCCTTCTTATGTATCATGTTCAAAGCTTACGATATCTTATGAATAGTATACAATAGGGGAGAACAATTATTTGAAATACAATCTATATAACGAAGTACAATCAGTTAAAATTTATTTTAATTTAGTTTTCTACTTTTTTTAAAATTTAACTTAAAAGGATCCTTTAGCTTAAAGAAAATTTAATGGATGGAGGCGTGCGTTTTAAAGTCTCATTTAGTGGTCCTGGTGATCACGCGCAATTTTACTGATTAGAAAATCTGCATGCTAATGAATTGAATAAAATAACTTTTCATTTATGAGATTTTTAAAATAACAGTTGTGAGGGAAATCCGTGTTGAAGATCTTTATGCGAATAGCCTAATGTTGATGTAATGAATGAAGTGCATGCAATAACTAACGCGTTTTATTTTTATTGTATTGAACTTGACAAGTTTGAATCTGAACAAGGCAGAGAAAAGTGCTAAAGGGAGGATCTATCTCATGATATGCAAAATTCGAGGAACTTGTTTGATTGAATTTGTAAAAGGGTGTTTCGCAATATTTTCTTATTGCACCCAAGTGTTGCAAATAATGTTGACGGGGTTCCCCTCTGTTGTAATCGAGGGTCACTTAAAATTCAATCCCTCGTCAAAAGAAAAGGCGCCTGACCACTTTCATTGTCTGACCGTGATGCCAAGAAGAAGAATCGGTTACTTGTTATTTCATCTTAGAGTTCAAGGATGCATCATCAATTAAATACACGTCAGGTGTACAATGGAGTTTTTTTTTTTTGCACCCCACCCCTCCTTTATTTTGAAATTATTTTTAATAAGTAAAAATAATATGCAATCTAATCCCAAACCCTTAAATGTTATTATGTTTAATAAAACCAATATATATTACTGAGAAAACTGCATGTGAAATCAATTTTAAATTAGGCTGTCGTCCTTTATTATTTTTTTCATATTGGCCCTTAGTGAAAAAAGTTAAGAAAATAACTCCGACTGTCTCATTTAAAATTGATTGCTTTCATCTGCAGTCTTCTCAGAAATGCATGCACTTTTGGCATAAAAAAATTAATAGCTAATTTTAATTCAAATTCAAATGTTTCCTCTTGTTATTTTGCCGATACACACTTATATACATGATTTTTAATATTTTTCACATATAAGCATAAAAAGTTTTAAACAATATCTAAACAGATTTTTCGATATATTTATTTAAATCTTTTATAATAATATAATAATATCATGAAATATCTTTAAAAAAAAAAACTTAACGCTATGGTTTTTTTTCTTAACGGTTCAGTCACATCACTGCCGTTTTCTACTTTCTAATAAATTTTTATATTTCCAATTTTTTTACATTCCACTAAAGGGGGCTTTCCTCTTGCCCACAAACATTTCCCCTCTCACTAAGGACGGATTCCCGAACTATATTTATTATTAACAAACATTTTAGATGAACATTATTTTTAATGGCGCCCTAAAAGTGACGCTATGGGGAATTTAAAAGAACATTTAAAAAAAAAAACTAATAAACTTATAACAATATCCATATATATAAAAGAAGAGCGTGTTAGTTCGACTATTTATAACTCAAGAACTGCTGAACTGATTCAGCTGAAAATTGGTGGGGAGGTAGCTTAGAACCAGTTAGCTAGTTAATTAATAAAGAAGTAAAAAAACCCAAATTATTATGCAAAATAGGGAGCTAATTAAGATAGTAATTGTTTCGGAACTAATTTGAATGATATCATATCTTTTTTGTAGTTTTTGCAACTGCCCACTCAGATTAGCGCGTTCCTTTCCTGCGGACATCCCATCAAACAGTTCCCTGCTTCCTGTTCTTGATGAGACAATCTCGAACACTGAAAGAAAAAAATAGTTAATTTTTTGTTTCCTTTTGACTATTTCCTCCCTTCCTAATCACGTTAGGGAGAGTGTGTCGTCATAAAACAGAAGTTATCATGGATTAACTTGTTTGACATTCATTTTAACTTCCATTACACGAAGAATACGACTCTTGACGGCGAACAATGGTTTGTTGCATGACGAAGTAATTTTTTTAGTAGATTGCATTTATCTTTAAAATGTGTAATGTCCGTACTAGAGTACGACATTAATGCAACCAAACTTATAGTACAAAAATCTACAAAACATATCGTTGGTGTTTTCACCTATAACTACTAATAATCTATTACTGATGAACAGACTAAAAGTTCACCCAAACGTGCAGGTGTTTACGAGGTAGTCGTCACTAACCCCAAAAATTAAAAACACTTAATTTACTTACATCTAAGTACCTTCAATTTTCAATAGCTTTTTGGCAAGTATTTGAATCCCCATTTGCCCCATCCATTTTGCCCTACGTAAAAGTTCTCGTCTATAAATGAGGTACCAGAACAAAACTAATGTTTGATTTCATTGACATCTATTTAAAAAAAAAAACGGATTTGCACAGGTAGCTGGTAATGGGATTTTCCGTCAAAAGCCTTGATTTTGAGATAATATCAACGCGACGGAACTTAGCTTATATTTTTTCCAACTCTTTCTTTGAGTGATTTATTTGTTCAAGGGTTCGGTCACAGGCCGTTCGAGGAATGCTGGAAAAACTTTCTTACTCCTGTTTTCTTTTTTTGGCTGCCTTCTTAAACAAATCACGTAAACTTTTATCATTGTATGAAATATTCATAAGGGTGGGTTACATCAAAGAGGGGAAAATCTAACATTGTCTGACAGAATAAGTTTTTTGAAAGCTACAAATGAAGAATATCCATATTTTTCACTTAAAATTCGAGTCATGGATGTTTCTCCTTTACATTCAAGAAGTGTGACCCGAAAGCACCCCCCCCCCTCCCCTCCCTCCCGCGAGGAACGTGTTTTTCGGGCAAAAAGACGAAAGCAGGAGAAGATTTCTTCGAAAAAATCTTTTTCCAAAATTCATCATTTCCCCGAAAGTCAAGTTGAAGAATAGAATGCTGAGAGCATCTTCTGTTACCAATGGTGGTCGTACCTGTGTGGAAAATTGTTCTGTTGTGTTCTTATTATGTTCATGCGTCGCATTTTTTTTTTTTGGGGGGGGGGGGCGGGGGGTTCAATAGGATGACCCATTAACAACAATTGGCAAAAAAGTTGCCGTTGAAAAAAAGTAAGCGTTGTGCACAGCAAATCGTCCTGTCTTAAGTTAAGCCTTAAGCAGTGTCTTACAGTAATTTCAGTTACTTTATTCAAAGAACACTACCAGAAAATTTTCGAATGACGTATCTAATGACGAGATTGTTTTTAGAATTCATTGATATGAATTCAGATTTCGATACTCCATGATTTCAAACTTAATGTTTAACGACATGTTTCGGTTTGTATGCACGGTATGAAACAATGTGCTTTAAAATTTTGTGAGTTAGTAATAAAGAAAAGAAATTATTTTGTTAAAAGCGGGGGATTATTATTGAAATTTTTGTCTTGGTGTCTTACGTTTAAGATACTCTTCTGTCTGAATTTAAGGCATTTTATTTTAATTTCAGACAAATTGTTGTTGGTAATCGTGTCCGTGTACAGCTTCTTTTTAGGGCCAATTATGAGAGTCGCCAGGTCATGGGCCTGGAGACTTTTTGTCAGTCTGATTGTCTATCTGTATGTAATTAAAACGTTGAATCTGTAATACCTGTTGTGTTGTGTTGCAGGTGCTGGGTTCGGACGAGTACTTCCACTTCGTGCACCGCGCCATGCCGGTCGCCCGCAAGAAGAGGTCCCTCCCGCACACCAAGAAGCTCAAGGCGGACCCCATGGTGAGGCACTTGCCCTGCCATTTTTTTTATTCTTAATAAAGAAATGAACAGTAGTGTAAAGGCATTTCCCGTGCGTCTATTCTCTACTTAATCTCAACTTCAATACTGTGCAATCTCGTTTTCAGAGCCTCAGGCAAACAGCTTATATAGTTATTTAACAGTCTCAATTTTGTTTCAACCAGTGAATTTTTAATTTCCTTTTGAGTGTTTAAAAGGTAGCTATTAGAACCTTGACTTTTACAATGATTGTCTATCTGTAAGTACGAAAAGAATCGCCTTAAGGGGGTTCAGAACCCAAAAATCGGTGAAAAAATCAAAAAAAAAAATTATTGGCTTAGAATACTATTACAACCTTTATTAATAATGTCACAAAGTATCAAGACGATTGGAAAAATATTTTTGACATTAAAAGCCATTTTAATGTCATGGCTTCGTAAGGAAATGGGTTAACAACAAAAACTTTAAACGCGTTTTTCTCAGAACTTGATTTTTTGAACTTCGAAGTATCTTTTCTCAAAAACTATGCTATGTTTTCTCGTAAACTTGTTTTTATATGATGTAATAGATAGTATAGATTAATCTGAGGTTATAAATTTTAATAAAACTAAAGTGAAAAAAAAATTATGGGGCAAAAAAGGGAAAAATTTCATGATTTTTTGGGTACTTTAAAACTTATTTTATTTAAAAAAAATCTAACAGATATTTAAATAAAACTTTTAACCTCAGATTAATATATAAGGTTGGTATAACACACACAGAAAATTTTAAGACGATCTGATCAGTAGTTATTGTGAAAAGGTACATTGCAATTGGCCAATTTAACATTACCGATATACAACATGCCGCGCGCGAGCCCCCTTAAGAAATAATCTTATTTCTTTAATATATTCTATTTTTAGTTCTTTGGGAGCTTCTTGTTATTTATTTGGACATTAACCAGTGGACAACATAACTCTAGACAATACTTTTTAACCTTTTCAACAGAGCAATTAAATTTTTTCAACTTCTTCCTCAATTTTTTAATTTTCAAGGGAGCCGTAGCCTCCATTCAAGACCACGTTAAAATGGTCATTTTTATGTACCGGAACTACGTGTTGGATTGATTCAGAATTTTATGCAGTAAAAGTTCAAATACTTTTTCACAGATAGATCATTTGGTTCTAGAAATAAAAATATATGTATTTTTTCAATTTTTTGGAGTTTCGAATGTTTGTATTCGCAATTTGTAATTACCCTAAGAGAGTTTTTTGAACAATAAAAAGTAAGGTATTGACATCGTGACATAATAGCCCATTTAGAGGGAGTGTACTTTTGATGTGCTTCTATGTCCCGGCACGATGTCGTCCTTAAAAGTTTCGTTGGATGAACACTAAAAGGTGTTGGCTCGTCATTTGCCTTTGTTTCAAAATGACGACGCCCTATCGCCAATTAGCGACTACTGCAACTATAATTTAATCTAATATTTTGTGTGTTTAAAAGGTATGGCATCAAAGCATAGCCTTTATAATAATAAAACGCATATTCTTCGCTTCAATTGGTTTGAAAATAAAGCAAGAAGTTCCGAAAAAACTCTCAAATAGCCATTTATCCCTGTTACTTTAGCACTCAAAGATTCTCATTTAGTTCTGACAGTCATAATAAATCAGACCAACAAACGAAATATTGTAAACAGAATCTATTATGATTAAGTCTCATGGACCTTTGTCTATATGAATGGAGACAACGCGAGGCTGTAGACACAACAACCAGATCAAGGTTTGGGATGTCTCATTTGATATGGATTCTTCGAACATTTTTTTTAATTAAGAAGTGGAGGTATGGACACATAGCAATTAACCTTTAAAACTTACTTTACTTTTAAATAGTTGTCTGTTTAAAAGAGCCGTGCTCATAAATTGTCTTCTTTTCATTGGTTCTTTACTCTTGTTCTTATATCACTCATTGAAAATTTTAATATTCATAAACATTAAAATTTTGAATGAGTGAACAAAGAACAAGAGTGAACAAAGAACACATCAAAAAGAACATTTCTAATTTCAACTGTGTTTGACAAATGATTGAAAACACACACAAAAAATCTGAAAAGACTTAAAAGTCCTTTTATTTATAATATACAGG
Organism: Hylyphantes graminicola; assembly: GCA_023701765.1. NCBI lineage: Eukaryota > Metazoa > Arthropoda > Arachnida > Araneae > Linyphiidae > Hylyphantes > Hylyphantes graminicola. The sequence continues at coordinate 225,676 of CM043111.1, forward strand.
ATTGTGTGAGGGAAAACCAGGAAACAAGAAACCACCAGGACTTATAGCAAGAGAAAAAAATAAGTTCTTACTTTATAAAGAATAGAATGCTCAAATTCCTCTTTTATACTACCGTAAATTTATTCCGAATGACGCAAGTCTTATACATACAGTAAGCGAGTGAAAATGGCGTGCCATACAAGATGGTGCCTTTTTAGACTACGTAATACGCATGTAAATATCGAGACCCCTATTGTCAAGGAAATGTTAAAGTTCAGCTTAATCAAAACCTTTTCAAAAGATTCTCGATGTTTGTGGAACCATTCATGTCATACTTATACAAGGATTTTTTTTTTAAAGTTAACCATTTGGATTTTTTTTTAAAGTTAACCATTTGGAAGTCTTTGATTTCAGTCAAATGTCATTTTCTTTTTAACATTGAAGTCGAATTTAAAGTAGCTCATAGGTTGCCAAAAACATCATGTATCACAAGGGAATAGGGATGGGTTTTAGCACGTGATTACTTAAAAGTAATGAAACCCCTTTTACTCAAGAGTAATTTAGTATTATCATGTCAATAAAGATAATTTTCAGTCAACTCGGTATGGTCGTTAGCAACTCGTATGAAATGCGTCAACTGATTGGGAAGGGGGTTAGTAGCTGCTGTTATCCGAGGACCGGAGCACCGTGGGGTAGAAGTCTGTCTTGGCTGGTGGTGGTATTGTTCTTTTTCGTCTGGCACCTGCCCGTAAGTGCCAGCAAAACCAGGCATCACCTGAACATATCCTTATATTATAGCCTTACTATATACACCGCGTTGCAAAATGATAGAACCACCTTGTTTCTTCTGCGTAAAAACTGTATAACATATTCTTGAATAAGTTTGTAATACTTAAAGAAACTAGAATAGTATAATTAAGTAGAATGCAGGATATCAAGCTGTGATAAGTTTTGAGTTTGGTTTAATAAGCAAATGTTTAAAACAAATGGAGCTTTACTGTTGCAAAATGATAGCACCACTCTTACTTTTACGCAAACAGGAGAAATTGCATGTGTTGAAGCTTCTCACGGAGGACAGAAATAGGCAGCAGGAAACTTTTCTAGCCATAAAAGCTTTGTTTTGATCAAGTTAAACTAATATTGCTTGCATTTATAGTGAATAAGTCAAATCAATAGATTTGAAAAGGTGTTATTAAGTATTTGTAGGAAAAAGCAGTTATCAGATTCTGAAAAGGGACAAATCGCAGATTTAAACCAAGCAGGATTGTCGACATGGATTATAACAAGACATATTGGACGTTCGCGTGGACGTGGTTAATAATTTTCTCCATCTTAGATCAAAATATGGGAAGAAGAAATCAACTGGACGACCTCGAAAGCTAACGATTCGGCAAGAAAAATTAGTTGCAAAGAAACTAAAAGTCGGGGAAACATTGACCAGATTATCCCGAGACCCCACCATCAACGTTCACAAGTCTACTTTATCAAGAGTGGTTAGGCGGAACGAACATCTTGTGTGCAAGAAAAAGAAAACACAGCCAAGACCTACTGAGCTTCACCAGCGAAAAATTATGCAATGGACAAAAGAACATATGACGTGGAGAGAACAGTAGCTTCAATGGTATTCAGTGACGAAAAAAAATTCAACTTGTATGGTCCTGACGGATGGGAGTACTATTAGAGGGATCTCCGAAAAGAAGATAGTATTTTCTCTAAGAGACAGTTGGAGGAAAGGGGTCGATCGCTAATGGTTTGGGCTGGTTTTGGAAGCGCAGGGCAGACCAATAATTTATTCCCCTCTGGTCGAATGAAAGATGTCTACCATGACATGTTGGAAGACAATTTGTTGACATTTGGAGAAAAAAATTGGTTGTCCATTTTCGAAATTCCAACATCATAATGCCAGTATTCATGTTGCCAACTCGTCTTGGAATTGTTTCCTGGATATCAGAGGGCAGGTTGTTTACTGGTCAGCTTGTTCTCACGATTTAAACCCAATAGAGAACGTTTGGGGTAAGCTAAGAAGGGCCATATACGCAAGAGGAAAGCAATATACAACTGTTCAAGAATTGAACGACGCTATTATAACAGAATGGGAAAATATTAATGCATATGTACTCCAACGTCTTGTCAAAAGCATGCCTGATCGAATTTTTGAAGTTATAGCCAAAAAGGGTTCTTTTATAAAGTATTAACTATGACTGGTCCTATCATTTTGCAACATAATATATGTATTTTTATTTCATTACAAGAAAAGTTAAACATGCATTATGTTTTTATTCAGTTATTTTCATTCTTATTACGTATATTTTCAATAAAAGTAATTACTTCAATGATTTCTTTCAATTATTATATGCTAGGTTGAAAATACATGGTGGTTCTATCATTATGCAACGCAGTGTATATCCTCCTGCTTAGGACTGAACTGGGACGCAATACATTCTTCTCCCCTTTTGTGGTTTCGGACTTCCTAAATGTGAACGGACTTATTGATCTGGTCTGACGGTGTCAGACCAGATCAATAAGTCAATAATAATGTATTTATAAGTTACAAACCAAAATTATTTAAACAATAAAAATAAGAACTATATAGATTTTATTATGCCTTCCTAAGGACAAAAGGAAAGCTAAATACGAATGTTTGCTTTTGAAAGGCTGACTTCCACAGCATATTTAAAACAAAACACACACTTAACATTTTCTTAATCCCCCGTTTGAGAGAAGCACTTTGAACCATGGTGTTTGATCGAAGGTCGCGTTTTAAACCCTCTTTTGAACCTTCCATGCATCAATGTTGATCTCCGAAGCGGCGAAAGTTTTCCCGAAACATAATCCTCTGAGCAAACGAAGTTAATCCCGCCGAGAATCGCATTTGTTTCAATTTATTCAAAAAGGTAAATTTGTTTCAAAAAGAAATCTTAAATAATTTGTATTCTCGCTGAGAAACTAAATTCCATTATATGGAAATCGCATGAAAGATTAATGATAGAATAAAAATGTGCCTGCGATATATTTAACAGACCTGTCGGTATTTTTTTTCGCTGTCCCAGACGCATCAAAATGACGACTGCATAAATCTGGAGGAAAAGCATCTAAAGGCTTGACCCATCAAGGACCCATTTGTGTACACCATTAACGCCGTTCTTGCCTAATAAAAACGTTCCCTTAAATTTCTTAACATTCGTTTTTTTTGTGTATGTAACTTAATTTGTGCTACATAAACTCTCAGTTTTCATTTTTCTTATGTTTTGTTTATTTCGATACATTTTTGCGGAAAGTTTATTTTGAAATGGACGATTTCTTGCCACTTGTCTTTCAGGAGTCAAAATTAATATTTGCCAATTCGCCAAAACTACGAGTTATCGTGACTCTTTATGCACGTACTATAAATCGATATTAAATGACCCAGTACTTTAAAGAAACTGGAATGATACAGCACATGGTAAAAGTACGGTATTAGCGTAAAATTACGTTTGATGCTAATTCCATCCATTGCCTATATCTAGAACAAGACTAGAGCTACGCAGAAGGTATGCCCGAGATGAGGGAAATACAGCGAAGCAAATGTTCGGCAGTGGCCTCTCTTGCGTTGCACTTTGAACAAGTGGGGAAGATTTTGTTTTCTCAGGAGAACCATAGATGAGACCGGACTTGAGCCTAGACAGACCTGCTTGGTCCCATAACACAGCTCCGAAGCACCACTAGGGCCAGCGCTACACAGTACCAGACTAGGGCCAGAGTTCGTACCTCTCTTCAACTGCTGTTGATGTGATATCATGAAAACATCCATACGCTGTTAAACTAACAATGAGACAACGCTGTGCCGTAAAAAGTAATCCTAAAAAAGGGGATGTTATTGTACAAAACTTTTTTATAAAATTATAGGTGGTGCAAATTAAAGTGGCCCCGGCATGCAGCTACGGATGCAGGGAGATGCTTGGGTAGCCGCCTGAAAGCCCCCAAGTCGAATTCAGAAATTGTTCAAGTTTTCAGTGGCTTCTCTTTGCAAACTTGTTTTTTCGGTTTGGGTTGTTACTAGACTAGAGCTGCACATGGACTACTAGCGTTTTCAGATCTTTGTGCGTGATATACAGGATGGTTTTAAAATAACGCTCGCTATTCGGAGTGGTCTGTAGCTTGAATGAATAATCCAAATGCATCAAACATTGAGACACTTAACTAATCAAGGAGGGGGGAAAAGAATGGAATCATAAAAAAGACAGAATCCTAAAAAAAGAATCATAAAAAAGAATGCTCACAAAAAACAAACTCGTCTCTTTACGAGGCTTTGTCAATTATGGCTAATTACGGCCAACACATCCAATGACGCCTCGTAATTTAGAACCCTGGTCAAGAGACGATTTTTTTTTGTGATTTCATTCTCCCCCCCCCCCCCCCTTCTTGATTAGTAAGTGTCTCAAAGTTTTTTGCATTCGGGTTATTCATTGAAGCTACTGACCCCTCCGAATAGCGAGCATTATTTTATAACCACCCTGTATAGGTGCGTGCGTTGATCAGATCAGTGCACAGGTGAAGATAGTTTCCGGCAAATAATTCGCCAAGCGTCTGTTTGGGCTTCATATTGAAGCGATCAGTGGCTTCACTTAACAAACCTGTTTTGCGTTGGGTTTTGACTTGGCAGCATATTTTATCCTTACTAACAAGCCTGCCCACTTTTATTTAACGCCACCCTGCATCATCCTAATGTGTGTTGTGTTGCAGGTGTCCACTGCCTTCCAGCAGACGGGCTTCCGGCGGGTGAAGCGCGGCTTCAGGGCCCTGCGGCTGCGGGAGGAGGAGGAGGAAGCTGCGGCTGCGGCCCACATGCCGGAGCCCACCGACCCCTACTTCCCCTACCAGTGGTACCTGGTGAGTCATCCCCTTTCTCCCTCATCCCTCCTAGACCAGATCCATATAAGATCATGGCCCCATCAGCTGCCTCAATGGGGCAACCAATTCAAACATAAGATGTGAAAAAGGCTTTCCTAGAAACAATTTTTCATCGACCGATAAACGAATTTACAGCTTTCGCCGGTGAGCTGATGAGAATTTGAGGTTGTTTTCGTTTGAAAAATATTTTTCAGAAAATTAAAGGAGACTATTTGCATAGTTTTATACTTTCATACTTGAATAACAAACTAAACTACTAAATGTATAGTAGGTTTAGTTTCGCTGATGTAAAGAGGATTCTCTGTCATTGGTCGTCCGTTCAATGATATTAATATCCAGCTCCCCTTGCAGAAGACGTATGTAAGTACAAAAACCTGCGAATAGTATCAATGGTAATTTAACTACCTTAATTTTTATGCCTCAATTAGTTTTTTTTAACCGGGAAAATTATTAAATAATTTACCAGCCACGCTTATATCAAAAATAATGATGGTGCTACTGTTGCATACACGTAATAAATGACGGCCGAATTGTCGCGTTATTAGGTTTCTTATTTCTAAAATTGAAGTTCAGTCCTATCCTCTCCCCCGTCCTCATTCATAGTTCCAAGATGTCCAGGACGGTTCCGTAGGAGGCGCTTGAATGTACTGCACCTGTTACTGACATCTCTTGGCGAAGCTATATTTATTCTATGAATTACCCAATACCTCCTAGAGATGAGCCCACATATTAGGGAGTAGGTGGGTCGTGCCAGAACTATACCACTTACCACGTTCCACTTTTATTTGCGCCGTGTATTCGTTTTGTGTGTGTGTCTAAAATGCCAAAAAAATACAGCAGATGGCGACTCTATTTTAAAACTTTATGATTTAATAATAAAATAACCGTACACTCTTAAATCAAAAGAACGAAATCCACTCCAGTTGGAGAAGTGCATTTTCGACACCCTAAAGGCATGCATATTTTCTCAGACTGAGTTAAAATCACTCGTTTGGAGTGATCCTGTCGGAGGTTTAACACACAAAGGATCCACTCCAAAAGGAGAAGTGCATTTTCCAGTCTGGAGGAGTGAAATCCACTCAGACTGAGGTAAATTGGGAGTGTTTGTTCTAAGAGTGTATGTCATTTTCTTTTCAATTTTGTTTTAATATGGATGTTATGATGCGAGTCCCTTACCTGGTGAAAATGGCCTATCAATTCTTTTGCAAAAGGTGGTATTTGAAAACTAATGCATTAGGTCTATGGGACCTCTGAAGAAACCACTTCTATCAATACCACCTGGATTAGAAGCCAGGCGAACTAAATGCTTGACGTCATATTAGTGGACCGATTCTGGGGTTTTGACCAATGATCATTCGTGACTAGATCTTGTATTTGAATACATTTTTAAGATAAGATGAATCAAGATGCGACGTCATCTTAAGATACGACGTTATTGGTCAACACATCGAAATTGGCCTACTAGTGTGACGTTGTGTTGCTTAGTTCTTCGGCCTTCTAATCTAGGTGGTATTGCTTCTATCTACTTCCTTCTCCCCCCTCCTCACAGTGTTACATTAGCATTGAATTGAGAGGACTTCTTTCTCTCTTTGCAGAAGAACGTGGGCCAGAACGGGGGCAAGCCGAAGCTCGACCTCAACGTGGAGGCGGCCTGGGCGCAGGGATACACGGGCAGGAACATCACCACCGCCATCATGGACGACGGTGCTTGCTTTTCTTTTTATTATAATTTATTTCAAAGCTTTACACCTCTCCCGACCTTAAGTTTGCAGTATACAAATGTTCTACGAGAAAAAGGGTAAATAGTTCTCATTTTTGAGTGCGAGAATCGCATACAAAAAGGTATTTAACGTTCAATAAACAAATTTATTTGTTATTTCAAGACATAAATTTATTATTTTTATTAGTTTAGCTTCAGTTAGAGTGTTATTTTAATTATTTTTCCCCTTCGATTTTGACGTAACAGGGCGCATGAATATCAGGGTCGAAGGAGCAGCCAATAGGAGCATTCTTCGGCGCCAGCAGCGTTGTTTGCGCAGATTCCTCCGCCGAGTACATTTCTCTGCTGCAAACTTAAGCTCGGTTTTGGTGTAAATATCTGACTTGTAAATGTTATAGAGACCGGTAGAACTTGATGCACGATGAAAGAAACAACCTCATTCAACGATGAGTTTAGCTATTTAATTAAGGGGTCTAAGGAGTCTTAAAAATGTGCAAAGAAGGAACTACAAAGCATAGTTTGATCTTTCATGTAATTTTTTAACTACTCAATATACAAGTATAATTTTTTTATATGTAATTCTACAAGATTTATTTAATATGAAACAAATTTTAAAATTTATGAAACTTTAGCCAAAACTAAAATAAATGATATTAAACATAAAGCTATTTGAACACATTGTGATTAGGCTTGCGCGGCAAATTGTGAGGTCAAAATTGAAGACATGACCAAGAAAATGACTTTATATTGTACAAATATGTACAAACTAGAACTTATACCTAAATTTTTAGCTCAATTTTAATTAGAAATAATTTTTAAAATTTTTTTTAATCAAAATTCAAAATTTTTAATAAATTTTTTTAGAAAAAAGTTCTGAAAATAAATTCTAATTAAAATTGAGCTGAGAATTTAGGTATAAGTCTTTGTTTGTACATATTTGTACAATATAAAGTCATTTTCTTGGTCATGTCTTCAATTTTGACCTCACAATTTGCCGCGCAAGCCTAATCACAATGTGTTCAAATAGCTTTATGCTTAATATCACTTATTTTAGTTTTGGTTAAAGTTTCATAAATTTTAAAATTTGTTTCATATTAAATAAATCTTGTAGAACTACATATAAAAAAATTATACTTGTATATTGAGTAGTTAAAAAATTACATGAAAGATCAAACTATGCTTTGTAGTTCCTTCTTTGCACATTTTTAAGACTCCTTAGACCCCTTAAATGAAAACGTTAACAGATAAAGAACGAAACGTAGAAACTATAATATTCTGCTATTTTTATTACAAAAGCAAAACGAATTCTTTACAATTCTTGAAGACCTCTTTGCCGAACACAAAGTTGAGTTGCTTTTCTGCTACTAAACCCTACATAAAGGGTTTTTTCTTTTAACCAAGGTCGGATCCAGAATTCAGTACTAGAGAAGTCAGTCATCTTCACACGGAGCTCCAACGTCTAAAATATAAACAGCGCCTGTTCCCAAATGAGGCTTGTTAGTCCCAGGCATAGTCGTTTTCATGCTAAATTGTGTAACCCTTGAAAATTCAGTTAATTGTGTCAGTTTGCGGCCCTGCATCTATAAAGCTGGAAATAATGCACAAATATACACAAGTTCCGCGAAATTAGTTAAATGAATGATTATTTTCAATTTTTTAAGCTTTTCATTTAATTCATACATGCCTCCATTCCATGTTATCTAGATCTATATATTGTATCTTTGTGCGTTACATGCTTACAACGGCGAGCAAATATCGCACTGTCCGTGGAAAAGTGACCTATCGCAGAAATATGACTTTTCGAGTTGTAACATTCAAGATTTAAATATGTAGCGATTAAACCAAAAATTAAATCAATTATTAGAATAGTTGGAATTCAGTAAGCGAATTGTTATTTTTTCTATCATACAATACAATGGAAAAAATAAACTTTAGACCATTTTCCTGAAAAACTAGAATTTTTGTGATAGGTCTCTTTTGCGCTTACAGTACGATATTGAATAAACAATTATTTGCTTCATTTGTTCACGTTTTCACAAAATATAGATCAAATTTGTATTAGTAAAAAAAATTAAAATTATTGGACCTATTTCGGAGCTCCTTGAAAATGGGATGGATAAAATTGGCATTCCTAATCCCGAAACTGTTCGTCGCTTTTTTTTGCTTTCAAAGACCATCTGTTCTGTCACAATATCATCAAACTATGCTATAAATGTACAATCATTTTAGCAAGTATACTTCCTTTATTAATATACCCACCAAAATAAAAGGGTCCGGAGCCAGTTTCTTATAAACTTGTTATGCGTATAACTTGTGAACCCAACTAAACTACTCTAACTTGAAACTCAAATTATGTATCGAAAGAACAAAAACTATTCATCGAATTGTTTCCTATATTAAGACTTTAAATAATAACGTACTGCACTTCGTCGAAAGACAAGTTTGCTCATTTCTTCCCAGTTTTCTTGTACAATTATTAAAATATTAATATTAATGTTATTAATATTATTAAATTATTAATATTATTAAATTATTAATATTATTAAATTATTAATATTATTAAATTATTAATATTATTAAAATCTTATGAATAAAAAAATTGTTTTTTATTGTAGGTGTGGATTACATGCATCCAGATCTACGAGAAAGTTATGTAAGTTTCCACCAAACTGATTGCATTCTCAAAGCCATTCACAGATTCAAATTTATAAAAAAAATAAGTGATTGATCATTTGAATTCAATCTCGGAGTTAAAAAGAAAATTATTACTAAAGCTTATGTAGTAATAGACGCATTGATATTGCGACAGCGTTTAACTATTCTGTTGTGTCGACGGAGCCGATTATATTTTGGTGTCTCAACACTTCTTTTCTGTCGACCTTGTACACTGAAAATGTGCAAACTTACAAAACATTCTAGTTTTGACGCCATTACAAGGTCCGAGTGTCTGTTCAACTGATGAGGCCCCACGCGTGAACTTGTCTTCCTCGTCATTCTGACAGCACAAAATTAAATCATTTCAACATACATTGCTGAAAACAATTAGGGGAGCGCATGGTTTAAAAACCCTTTTACCTCTAATGATTAATTTTGGAATTATCAGCTTGCCCCCCCCCCCCCTCTCACTTAGTCAAGCTCTCACTTATTTATCGTTAGATGGAATAATCATGTCTTTTGAAGATTTAAGTAACGTTTGTCTTAATTATATATAAATGAGAAAACATGATGAATATTGTAAAATAAAATTCACTTTGAAAAACTTTTATCAAATAATTTTATCCTAAACTCTTCATGCTTGCATTATTAACAAAAAATGAATGATTAAAAATTAATTTTGACTATTTTGACAAATTAAGTTTTGAAACATTACTGCTAATAATTATTGTTCAAAAGTTATGATTCAAATTTTCCCTTTAAGTTTTAGTTTAAAAAATTAAGATTTCCTCCCCTGTTTTTGACCATTTCATTATGGAAGCGTAATAAATCTCTTTCATAAATTATACATTTTTAGAATAAAAAATATAAAGTTGGAACTGAAAGGGTAATAAAGGTACGGTTTGTGTGCATATTCTAATTGTACATCTAAAAACAACTAAACTCAAAAGGGAGTCAAGCATAAACTATCTTTCAGCTCCCTTGACCAAGGGTACAGCTGTGGAAATAAAAAAGTACCCACTACTGATTATTTTGGCCGTTAGTCATCCTTTAGAATCGGACCTCTTTGACATTGTGAACAATTAACATTCTGAGTTAATTGCATGACACAAAATTTGCATAAGGGGCCATCTTCATATTAAAAATGTTACTAACTTTAAAATTTCCAATAGCAACACCCCTTTTTGAATCCATATTTCAAATCTCTGACCTATGTTAATACGAAATGCCAAATTTTGTTAGTTTTTAAGCATTATTAGAGGAGTTAGAGACGTGCAAAGTTTAGGTTCCCTAATGTTAAATGAGTTGCACATAAAAAATTACCCAGATCTATAAATAACTAAGATAATGAAACGAATTTTTTACTGAAAAGAAATTATAATAACCCAAACAAAATGCATTCAATATTGGGGTATTTAAAACAATTTTTATATTTTTAAATAATTATTATATTATTTAAAAAAATATATATGAATGGAAACCCCTTAATATTTTTAAAGAAATAAATTTGAGACAAGAAGTTTATGCGAAATCCCAATTTTTAAATTTTGTTATTCATAATTTGCTGAGTAAGTCACAAATAACTTTTTACTAACCCTTTAAGGGACTGTGTGTAAGATTACGTGTGTAATTGATAAATAAAGACGGCTTTGCGTGCATGCTTGCTTGTCATTTCAGAGATGGTCCCCAAAAGGACCAAGTGATTCGATTGAATAACTCGTCAAATATTCATCCAAATGTAACAAAAACTTAGATTTAAGGGTTTTCAAGAGTGCTTAACACTTTTAAGTTATTAAAATTGGGTGTTGCTATTTTAAATTTCAAAGATCGTAATATTTTTAATATGAAGATGGCCCCTTATGCAAATTTTGTTTCATGCAATTAACTCAGAATGTTAATTGTACACAATCTAAAAAAGGTCCGATTCTATAGGGTGACTAACGGATGAAATAACCTCAAGTGGGTACTTTTTTATTTCCACAGCTGTACGAAGCTAGGTTGGGAACCTCAACCTCAAACGTATCAGGCCCATTTCAATGACCCCTTTAGGGATGATTGAACCTCATCCAAGCCGGGTTTCGAGAATATTTCGTTGCTAGCGATTTCTATTTAACTCATTATGCGACGGATTAAGTTTTAATTTTGATTATAGTTGTGTTTGAAAACATCATAATTAAGGAAAAAGGAATAATGTACTTTACCATTATAGACTTAGATGGCTAAAAACGAACATGTCGATCGTTCCAACTTTCTCAGTTTTCTCCAAATTGAACCATGAAACGTGAAACAGCGGCTTTTCAAATAGTACCTTCAGCAGGTAAAGAGTTCAACAATTTTCGATGCACGAGTCTCAGCAAATTATGAATACATTCAACTATTTTATCCATAGTCACTATAAATATGTGTTATTAAAGTGATGCATTGCAGTGTGTATTGAGTTATCCCCATGTATTTCAGAATGCCCGCGCCAGCTACGACTTTAGCAGCAACGATCCGTACCCGTACCCGCGCTACACCGACGACTGGTTCAACAGGTGAGTGAACTGATCGAAGCCGAATTCAGCGCATTTTATTCCTCTGTGTAGTGTTTCCGACCTTTTGACAGCCGTCCTTTCCTCATCGGAATGATGAGGGGTATCTATCATTGTCCACAGTACATGTGTCCAAGGTGTCGCAAATGAAAGTGGCCCGGCTTAGAAGTAGGGATAAGACAGGAAATGCTTCCAAGTCATAAACCAATACGAAAACAGGTTTGCCTTATGTGAAGCCACTGATCGCTTCAGCCCAAACAGACGCTTGGCGAATTATTTGCCGGAAACTCATCTACATTTGCGCACTGACCTGATCAACGCACACTTACACAGCTTATATTCGAATCTGCAATAGTCCATGTGCAGCTCTAGTCTAGTAACAACAGAATCAACCAATGAAAAAACGGGTTTTGCCGAGTAAAAAGTCATACAAATGCTTCAATAATTTCTGAATTCGACGTGGAGGTATTCAGGCAGCTTCAATAGTTTTTCTCGCCAAGCATTTCCCTGCATTCGTAGCTACTAGCTCCCAGAGACATAACATAGAGTGGACTGCGCATTAATAGTAAAGCAGCTTAGGGATGGAAAACCAAAACCGGTTTTCAAAAAACCGGTGGTCCCGGTTTTGACTGAAAACCGGTTTTTTTTGTATGAGGCCCTTTGGAACCGAAAACCGGTTTTTTAGGGAAAAACCGATGGAAAATGGAAAACCGGTTTTTTCTGGAAAACCGCCATCCCTTGCAGATTAGCATTATGTCCTAAACATCATAAATCGCCAAGAGGGGAAAGGTTGCTACATATGGCAACTTAACGCTACCGTTTCGTTACGAACTATTCCAAATTGTCGCCAGACCTGAATATCAGCTAGCAAACCGAAGTGGAGACTACCATCAATAACCAAAGTCACGTGGGTTTCTACCAATCACGGCAGCTTGAATTTTTTTTAATGTTTTTGCAGACGATTTTTTGAGCATTGTTGGTATTTTTCTCTTTTGGCTTTTATAATAAATATTTAATTACATTCTTTTAATCTCTGAGCATGAATCGTGAATGTTGTACTCTTAATTCAGTAACGTTTTGTGCAAGATGCCAAATGCTTGTGAATTCCTAATTGTAAAGAGGGGTATAAAAAAGGATTAGTCACACTTCACGGGTAAAATTTATTCAGTTCTGCATACTTTTAGTAATTGTGTGTTCTTCATAAACTATAATTTCTATCGAGAGAATTTATTCTAAAAGCTCTTTTATACTGAAGAATCATATCCGTGATTAAATCAACGTTGTTAGAACTCTAATTATAAGAAATATTTTGGGCCAAGTCAATTAAATTAATGGTCTGAACATTAGACAGCTTATAAGTGGAATATTTTTTTACAATTTGGTCAAAACGAAACCTCTTTTTGCAATCGTGTTTGAGTTATTTATATTTAAAAAGTAGAACATTTGCTGAATTTGGAATATATTGATGTGTTTTAGAAAGTTGATTTATTCCAGGTGAAATAAAGGAAGAAGCAATATTTCAAAAAAAAAAAAAAATTTAAATCGGACCGTTAGAACGAAAGTTATAGAGACAGCATAAAATGTTCACCATGTCAATTACCAACTTATATTACAGCAACACTCTACATAAACCTACTAATGTTCTTTTAAATTAATTTTTAATAAAGAGTCCACATTCAATTGTTTAAGTAATCTTAAATAGACTCACAAAATCAAAGAAATAATCTGATATCTATTAAGAGGATCTTAAAATACTAGCGATTCATCCTTGCCCCTTTCCAAGCTTCTTTATCATAACATTAGATTGTCGGCCTCTGTGTTCAGGTCGTTGTGGAAAAACTCGCCAAATGGTAAACTCGCCATAGATGCGAGCCAAACGCGACACAGTCATGTGACTGTGTAAGTTAGATGTTTAGGACACTTTAGGTTTGCCAATGCGCAGTCCACTCTATGTTAAGTCTCTGCTAGCTCCATGACGGGGGTCACTTTTATTTGCGCCACCCTGTATTTGCAATGGAGTTTTCCTTGGACACTAGCACCACCCGCAGAAAACGTGCTGTAATTTCAAGGGACGAAAACTACGAACTAAAAAGCATCCGATGAAAAATGCTTATTTTTCATTGAACGTTTTTTATGTTGTGGTGTGACGCTGGTGTGGTAATGTGAAAAATGATGACGCATTTTTTAAAAGTCTTTTAATTAAAAAAATATAATTATAACCTGAAATTTTAGGCTCCTGTTCATTGTTTAATTGGGTGAAATATTTAAATAATTTAGACAGTGAGACAGAGCATGTGTTGCATCATGCTTAGAATAGCCATACACATATAGTCAAACAGCAGGACGATATAGTGTTTGAGGAATTGTTGGTTTTTACTCATCGCAAATTACTTCGATGCCTCGAAATCCTCGAACACTCATACCGTTTCAGTGATTACATTTTTTTTATTATGAAACCATTATTTATTTCATTAATATTATTTTATTTAAGGTGCTTTTGTTTTGGAATATTAAGGGGAAATGGGCGCGCTATAGATCGCCGGGCAAATAACAAAACCACGAAAGTGCAAATTCTAGGGATTTTTTTTTTTTTTTTTTTTTTGAAAAATAAGACCGTTTATCGGTTCAATCTTTTTTTCTTCAGTTTTAACCAGAACCAGTAAATAGTTACTATACCAAAACTAATGCTCTAGACTGGAAATTTTTAATAGTAGCCAGTGGCTACCAGAGTGAAAATAAATGGTGGCCATATTTGGATTTTTAGTAGCCAGTTTTAAATTTAGGTATATATGACAAAAAGAAAGTGATTTTTTCCACAAAACAAATTTTTATTAAAGACATTTTTTATATGAAAAGATTGAATGTAAAAAAAAAGGATCATACCAAATATGTATTATGTGATTGACCATTATTTAAAGGAGAAAATTATTTTATGTTCATACAGTTCAACTAACGGGTGCGTAGCAAAAGTTCATTATAAAAATTAGTCTTTCTTCCCGAAAGAATCGAATTGGAGCGTTTTATTAATATTATTTTAAAATGCATCTTCAGTATTAATTATTTGTTGAACAAAAAGGCAAAATTATGATTGCCTCTTTTGGCGACTGGGGTTCGATTTTTAAGTAGCCACTTTCGATGTAATGATCGCCAGTTGGCGACTGGCGACCGCTAATCTAGAGCTTTAACCAAAACCGACCTTAAGTTTGCAGCAGAGAAATGTTCTACGTGGAGGAATTTGTGTAAACAACGCGGCTGGCGCCGAATCTTCGCCTGCTCCGATTGGTTGACAATTTGACCCTGATATTCGTGTGCCCTGTTACGTCAAAATCGAAGGAAAAAATAATTAAAATAACACTTTAACTGAAGCTAAACTAATAAAAATAATAAATTTATGTCTTGAAATAACAAATAAATTTGTTTATTGAATGTTAAATACCTTTTTGTATTCGATTCTCGCCCTCAAAAATGAGAACTATTTACACTCTTTCTCGTAGAACATTTGTATACTGCAAACTTAAGGTCGGGAGAGGTATAAACACCGGTTCTTTGAAAAATTCCCGATTAGTTTACCAACAAACTCATTTCCAACAACTGGAACAGGTTTTTCGAAGAAAATGAGTTTATTGGTAAACGAATCCGATTTTTAATTTTCAGTAAATAATTTTACTAAAAATACTCGAACCAATTTCAAAAGTGGGATTATAGAGACCTGTGAGTCTGTAAGTCAGATAGATTTATCACATAAAAAACCGTTTGTACTGATGCCGCCAATGCAACCCAGTTACCCGCCAACACTTCAATACAACAAGAGAAATGTGGCTTAGAAAAAAATTTTACCTTCAGTTTAACCGGTTAAAATTTTCATTCAAGCCGGTTCTTCAGCTTTAACCGGTCGTTCAGCTAAAGGACGGTTTTTGCCCGTTTAATCGAAGCAAAACTTTATAAATGTGTATTATACACAACTTCAACTGGTTAAAATTATGTGTAAATTAATAAATCGAATTAAAAGCAAGCGATGGAATCATTTGATTTTATTCCATTCAACACTGGGATCAACGCAGATGTCCAACGAAGCGCATGCGTTTTTAAAAAACCTATATCAGCGAGAAAAAAACACACCTGCTATTGCATTGATTGGCGAAAACTTGTCTTTCAAAAAGGTTCTAACCTGTGTACACCCAATACAAAAAGTTGCTATGGTAACCGCTTCTTAGGTAGAACGTTTTTCGGCTGTCTACTTCTATCCTTCAGGTAGCTTTAACACACCCAATTATATTTCGTATTTTAAAACCCTGCTCAAGTGACAATGATCCACCTGAGCTTCAATTCCAAATCGCTGTGGGAAAAAAAGCAGTTAGACAGGTTTGAGCAGTAGGAAAATATTAGCACGTGTTTCGATAGCTGTATAGGATAACATTACCACGTGCTTCCCGAGCTGATGTATAACAAACCGTGGAACGTCACATGAATGTTCCCCATACCTTGATATTTGGAGATTCCTCAGATATTTATGGCATGCTCGACATTTATTATTGGAAATTGCTCATTATTATTCTTATTTTCAACAATTTATTTATAGAAACTGAAAAAAGAATTCGAGTTGAGAAATATGATTTATTCTTTTTTAAGCATTTGGCTTTGAGTCGTCGAATCGTATCCGTAACTGTTTACATTTTTGTTGTTGTTGTCATAGATCGCATTGTTTTCGCAATTTTGATGTGATGGCTGGTTTTAATTTGAAAACTTTGAACACATATTAATTATTGGAGCTCATAATTAGTTCATCTTAATCCGTTGTCGGCGAAAATGGAGCCTCAGACTTTCCGTGCCCCGATGTACCGCGCCCCTCCGCTGCGGCTCCCGCCCGTCATCCCTCTCGGGCTGCAGGCGCTGTACGGCGCGTGCCGGGCCATCTACCCCGACCAGCCCAACCCGCTGCAGGTGGCCGCGCTGGTCAAATACTGGCTGGGTGGCCCCGACCCCCTCGACTACATCTCCATGTACAGCAACCCCGGCAACCCGGAGGCCGGTATCCCGCCCCACTGGCACTACGTGAGCTTCGGCCTGTCCGACCTGCACGGGGACGGGCGCGTGCACGCGCGGGACAGCCCAGACTCCGGGTTCGGGTTCGAGCTCACCTTCCGGCTGGCGCGGGGCCCCGGGGACGGTCCGGTGCCCCCCACCTGGCCGGCCGCCATCCTGCAGGCGCTCGCCAAGTACGTGTTCCAGACGGAGAACACGCTGTGCGCCGGCGACCACGTCTCGTGGCACTGCCCGCTCGACAACTCCGAGTCGCGGGTGCAGCACATGCTGATGTGCGAGGACCCGCAGCTGGGGACGGTGCCCACCCCCTTCGGCCCGGTGGCCTTCGTGCAGATCGTGGGCGCGCTGCAGGAGGAGCTGCACGCTGCCCAGGGCTGGAACGGGCCCGGGGTGGTGGACCTGCTGCGGGGGGCGCCCGGGGCGGGGGGGGCCTGGCTGGTGACGGACATGCGGCGGCGCGACTCCCTCTTCCAGCTGAGCCCCGGGGCGCGCGCACGGGTGGACGCCGGGATCGCCCAGGACGGCAGCAACCTGAGCGGGGTGAGCGCGCGCTGCACCTGGAGGGAGCTGGCCCGGGACGAGGAGGAGGAGCTGGAGCGGGGGTTCGCCCAGATCTCGGTGCGCGAGGAGGAGCAGATCAAGACGGCCCTGCAGGAGGGGCTGCGGGGCTCCTCCAAGCCCCCCTTTGCCCCCCGCGTGCGCAGCCCCCTGGACGACCGCCCCCTGCAGGAGGAGCAGCAGCGCCCCCCCACGGCCAGTGCTGCAGGGGAGGAGGAGGGGGAGCCCCCTGCGGCGGGAGGGGCGGAGACGCGCCACCTGGAGCGGGTGCAGGTGACACTGGACCTGGAGGCGGGCGCGCTGCTGGTGCTGGCGCTGCGGGGCCGCCTCCTGCACGGCCGCCACTTCACCTTCAAGGGGGTGGTGGGGGACGCGGCGGTGACGCTGGTGCCCCCTGGGGTGGCGGGGGCGTTCGTGGAGGAGGGGCGCCCCCTGGGGACGCGGGGCCCCTGGCTGCAGGTGCTGCTGCGGGAGGAGGACGTGGGGGGGATGCTGGACGACCTGCAGGTGCTGGCGGGGGGCTGCGAGGCGCTCTCCCTCCCCAAGACCTTCCACTGGTGCGGGTCGCGGCTGCTGGTCACGCTCATGCACGAGGACTACTGACCCCCCCCCCCCCCTCCTTCCATTTTGAACTGGGAAATAATGCGAATGGTGAAACTGTTATAAAGGCCTGGCAGCTCTGAACACTATCCAAGTGGCTGCAGGATATCCTTTAGGTGTCGCTCTGTGTTCCATTTATAGCAATGCAATACAAGAAACATGGGACAGCTCTTTTAAGTACGCTGCTAAAACCTATACAGCAAAGGTGCAGTAGTATTATATTGCAATGATTCTTTACTATTTTGATTTCTTAAATGTAGGGTTACTTACAAAATATTGTGCTAAGAAATGTGAATTGAGAAGCCTTCAATAGGCATATCTGACCAGCATCCAAATAGCTGCAGGGTTATTGTTTAAGTGTTATTTAATATAATAATCATTTACAACAATGCAATACAGAGAACTTGAGCAGCAGTACACTACTTAAAGCAGTACATCAAATGACTGCAGTTGTAATTTGCAAACCTGTTCTTTAAAAATTGCATATTCTCTCCTGTATTTCATGAGGATTTCTTAAATGTATTATTATAAACGAAGTATTGTGCTATCAGGAAGATTCCAAACCAATGAGTGCTATACATATATTCTGTGCCAATCTGTGTAGAGCGCCTTGAGCAAGTGCTTTTTCTTGTTGATAAACAGTGAACGCATTCTCCGTTGATATAAGAGTGAGTGTGCAAAAGTTGTGGCTGCTCTTAGCAGAGTCGGAATTGCTCAGATATTTTTGCCCCTGTATTTCATTTCACATTTTTGTCAACGGTTGTGTTAAAAGTTAGGCTGCTATTTAACCGTGTTTTGAAACTATTACCAGCATTTGTTGAGAGAAAGACGTTAAATCAAGATTTATTAGTTGGGTGCGAAAGGTTGATGATATAAATTGTTGAGTGTTCAATGTTTACAACTGTGAATAAATTTTAAGATTTTTAAGTGAAATAACATATCTTGAAATCGGCTGTTTTTAATTTATGTGTGTGTGGCTTGTTTTAAATGGTTTCCATCAGGACTATTTCAAGGAAAATGTTTTGTTGAAAAAAGTATTGTCAAATGAGTCAATTTAAATAGGACTTTCTGAAAGTTTATGATGTCTTCTTTATTCTAAAACTGATCACAAGATTTGGTTTCTCTCCGTCAAGATTAAAAGAAGGGAATATTTTTTAAAGATATTTAGGTCGGCGACTAATTTTTGAACTAGTGAAATCATGCAGTTTTAAATGATTTTTTTCTTATAACCTTTGTAGTATTGTGCTTTTCCTTTCTTTTCAAAATGAGTTGAATCAAGAGTTAGTTGTGATAAATCGCATTCTGTTCTTTGTTACTTGTTCTATTTATAAGGCTTGACGTATTAAAAAAAAATGTATCAATCAAATCAAAATTTCTTTATTATTGTTTGCTATTTAATTATATGTGTGTACTTAGCATATCAAGTTCTTATCATGTCAGGATAATGACTGTAGATTATTCTATAGTTCCAGCTTCACATTGATTTTTTTTAATGAATGGTGAGTAGAAGAAAGGGTACTCAATATGTAAATTTCAAGTTTAAATACATGTGTATTTATATAGTTCATCTGTTAACTTCAACTTAAATAGAGCAAAACAAACACATTTTTGCTGCCATAAAATTAAAGCTAATTGAAAATACAATATTTTGCGACAATTGTCTTTTTGAATAATGCAGTTTTTAAGTCGATAATATTTTTTTATTTAAATTAAAAATAAGATTAATTTGGTGTGATATTTACATTTTTTAAATTTTGTTTTGGTGTAGGATTCTCTTCTGTTATTTTTGGTTTCTAATTATCATGAAATGATAACTGGAATTATCAATCAGGATACTTTGTTTACCTTTTAAATGACAACTTATTTTGTAATGTTTTTTTTATGAATTGTCTCTCAAATTGAAATTACCAATGATTATCTACAACGATTGTGATATGAATATGTGAAGATTTCCTATTTATAAAGAGCCAATTTCAAATAATTAAATAAAATATGTATCATGCAATTATGCATCGTAACTGTTCCCCCAAAATAATTCTATCTTTCAAGTAATAATGCGAAAAATATAAATAATCATGTTTCAGGCCTAATAACATAACTGAAAATAAATTCCTTCCTTGAACTTTGATGAGTGAATCCATTTGACGTGTCCCATCCAAGGAAAAGCTGGAAGGATTGACATTCCCTGGCTGTTCAGGTGGCGTCGTTCCTTCCTGCTTTCATTCCTGAAGTTCATTCCATCAGAGCCCTGATCCCACGAAAAATTGATTCACCCATCAAGGCTTGAGAAAGTTATTTTTTTTCACATCTGTTTCCACTTTCAAGACCTGAAACATGCCCATTGGGTATTCCGGAGATTAGTTTGATTTTTAAAAAAAGTTACATCCGGAATTTGAGGAAGTTCAAATGAATGGGTTTGAATAACAAAGTGTCTGTCCAGGATTTGTCGTGCTCGAACCTCATTCACTTTTCACAATCAAACAAAAATATTTAACTTAAGGTGTCATCTGTTAATACAAAGGCTGTTTTTTTATCAACCTCCGATGGGCTTTAACAAAAAGCCAGGTCAAAATACAAAAAAGATTTTTTTTACTAAAAATAATGTACAATACTGCTTATTTCTCCACATAATCACCTTGACGATTACGGCAGTTGTGATACATGTAAACAAGCTTTGAAATACTCTTTTCATAAAATGTAGCCGCCAATGATTGGGAGGGAGTTGGGAAAAAGTAATCTTGGAAACGTTCGTTTTTGTTCATTAAAAAAGTAAATTTGGAAGCTTCACATCAATTTTTTTTTCTGTCCTCCAAGCCACTGCTTATCCATAATTCACTTTTGGTGGACCTTCGAGTTTCCCTAAACACTGGGTCATCTCGCTGAACAATACCGTCTGTAGAGACAGATTTGCTTCCTTGGTCCCCTTCTTCGTGAACATCAGTATGGTTGAGCGAATTGACCAAGTGTTTAGGGAAACTCGAAGGTTCACCAAAAGTGAATTCTGGGTAAGCATGATGGCTTGGATTATAGTGCTTCCAAATTGATGTGGAGCTCAAAGAAACCGTCACAACTCCCTTCCAATCATTTGTGGCTGCATTTTATGAATTTCAAAAATGTAGCCGCAAATGATTGGAACAATTCTTGTTTACAATATGACAAATGCCTTAATCGTCAAGGTGATTATATGGAGAAATCAACAGTATTCTACATTACTTTTGCAAAAAAATATCTCTTTTGTATTTTGACCCGCCTTTTTGTTACAGCTCCTCACAGATTGTAAGAAGAAAAAAACAGCCTTGTATGATTCGATTTTGAAAAAAAATTTCGCAACCCTCTTTTTAACCTATTGATAATATGGCAAGATGTGTGTTAGGATATTCAATTCTTTTTTAACCTAGAACTTAGGAACCGTCTATTATTCATGTCCTTGTCTTACATTCTGTTTGATTATACATAGGGACCCTTCCAAGTTAACCATCTTTTAAAATACTTGTTTTAAAGCAGTACACAATTCTTTGCATGTTTTGATATAAAAACATTTAAAAAATTGCTTACATTGTTTTTTAAAAAGAAATATATTTGTAATAGTTATGCAATTGTGTAAATATCTTTTTAAAAAATATCTTCGCACTTGTTAAGATACGTTGGCAATCTGACTTAATATATATTTTTTAATGTGTATAACAAAATTTCTATGATATTAAAGTGTTGTCCTGAAACTGCAGTATTATTTTAAATGGTTACATGGTTTATATTTGTTTGAGTTTGCGTAAATTCTTAAGTTACAGTTCCACGGTCTCTGTGCGGCTGTTCAACGACAACCAATCCTTGTAAAAGCTGAGTTGTGCCAACAAGGTTTTCTTCATGGAAACGAAAATTTACAGTTTGACCATTGTAATACTTCATCCCCATTCCACCCTTCATCACCCTTTGAGGGCAATTAGGTTAAGTGTGATCTCGTTTTTGGCTGGACAAAATTCTAATTTTAACTGAAAATTAAATGTTTTTAAAACTTTTTGCGCAATGCATGATTGATAGATTTCTAAAAATTAGGCGTGTTATTGAGAAACGTGACAGTCAGGTGACCAGTTTTATACATCTGTATATCCCTCAGACAGTTAAATTAACCGGTATTCTTAAGACATTTTCTTTTATAAATTTCATCCACCAAAATAAACTTATTGCTATTGAAGCATGCGGGATCGATACAGGCCCACTCAGTTGGTGTATAGGCACTACCAAGTAGGGGGGGGGGGAGGAAGGGGGTACCATATGGAGCCCAGAGAGAAACGAACCTTTTTATTAACCACATGATCCCAGTTGGGTAAAAATCCACACCCATCTCAAGAGACTTTATTTCTAATAAGCTTTTTGTAGCAGAATGATATCAAATTAACAGCTTTTACGGATGTATACTAGAGCTTTTGAAGAGCATGGGGCACGTTGCTGACTTGTCACTTGAACAGGGTTCTAAATTACAAGGCGTGTATTGGCTGTGTGTAAGTGTGATGCATATTCCACTAGAAGTTCCAAAAGAACTAAAATAGCCTACTTTCCTGTTACTTAAATACATACTAAAATTCTTATCTTGAAAATATTAGGTCCGTAACAGCAAGTGACATCAACAACCGTTTCTACATTAAATTTATATTCATTAGAATACATTTCAGTAAACACAGCATCTAGCTATAATTTCAACTTTAAGCCAAATCAATTATTTTCATTAATTTTCTATCGCCAATAGAATAAATATTACTAATCGTCCGCATGATTTATTTGCAGTTAAAAATAAATATTTAATTGTTCGTGGAACAAAAACCATAAAACTACACCAAAATACACTTAAAATAGGAAATGTAAATTAACAAGTAGGTTTGTAACATAATCTGTCACTTGACCCACTTCCAAACAACAGTTGTGCAAACAGGTAAAAAGGCGCCAAGCACAGCATTAATTCTATATTAAACATTTACCCGCTAAATTCGGAAAGTTTCATTTATTTATTTTAAAAATTAAATAATTATTACTTAAATCGTTTGAAAAAATTTATAGTTCAAAGAATAAATATGTAATATTTCTCGCTTTTAAATAGAATGAAAACAATTCATAACTACAAAAATTCTCGTTGTGAAATATGTTTGACGTCATTTCACACTGATCGATGTCGCAAAAATAAATTTATTTTATTGTCTAAAAGAATTAAAGTTTCTCGAGTGATTGTTGCTATGGCAATGGTCATTTAATTCTAATAAAAATGGCTTCCCATGCTTTTTAAATGAGCATTAAATTTTGAAGTTTTTTAATTAATTGCAGTGCTTAGAATTCGAATTCTTTTCTGAAATTTTCAATATATTCTCATTTCGGTACGCTGAATTTTTTGACGTATGTCACTTGTCCGTAGCATTTGTAGTTAAATTCAGCGATTTAAATGACTCGAAATTGAATTTCAATGCTAATTCAATGGGAAATTCGTCGACAAATAGTAGATTTATGTCCGTCCGATCTTACAGACAGACGGACAAAAAGTATGAAAGTTGGGTGTCTGAGGTTATACCTTTCTAATAAAAAAAGAATTTTTAAGATCAGATTGGTAGAACTGATTTTGGAAGGGGGGTACGGACGGACATCAACCGCATGTCAATACCTACTTTTTCATTTTTTTTTTTAATTCTTCGAATTAAAAAAAAAAGAAAAGTAGGCTAAAAATACTGCGGATGATGTCTACTGTCCTCCTTATATTATATACGCATTGCCAGTGCAAAGCAACAAACCATCAGCAACCCTATAGTGAAACTATTGAATGGTTGAATAAATTCCATAGAGTTAGGAAAGAGAATAGAGCGGTCCATATATGTGCGCAGTGACGCACAAAAGAAGCAAGCTAGAGCGGTGCATCTTGGGATACCTCAGTGCCAGTTTCCATAGTTTCGGCTACTATGTTATGAGCAGTAGCTCAAAAAACTACTAAAGCGGTGCATCTTGGGATACCACAGTGCGGGTATGTTATGAGCAGTAGGTTGAAAAACCTGACAGCCCTGCTTCAAACCATTTGAACTAATAAGGAGCGTTTACATGAGCCATCGAATCCAGGGAATGCCAAAATCACCATTAGGGGAAAAAGAGGTCGAACAGCATTTCTAACCCAAATGATTGTCTGTGTCCGAATCCATGGTATGAAACATCAAACCCTCCTTCATTGGAGGGTTTGCGAAACGCACCAATGAACCGTGGAATTCCGGTTCTGTCTGGGAGAAAATTCCTATGAGGGAAAATTTGCTGAGTTTGCTCTTCAATCCATGGATTTGATGTCTCATGTGAACGCGCCTATAAAGTAGACCCCTCTACTCCTCCTTCCTAACTCTATGATAATTTCTGAATTCGACTTGGAGGCTTTCCGGTGGCTTCAATAGTATTTCTCGCCAAACATTTCCCTGCATTCGTAGCACCATGCCGGGTCCACTTTTATTTGCGGCGCCACTCTGCACTCATTACACTAGGGTAGTAAAAGGTACCATACACTCTTGAAACAAACAAGCGATTTGCAAACGTCCTTCAGTGTCGAAAATGCACTTCTCCTCTTGGAGTGGATCCTTTGTGTGTTAAACCTCCTACAGGATCACTCCAAACGAGGGACTTTAGCTCAGTCTGAGTTAATATTTACTCCTTTCCAGTGTCGAAAATGCACTTCTCTTATAGGAGTGGATTTCACACTTGAGTTTTAAGAGTGTAGGGTAGATGCTGTAACAAGTCATTCCGATGCATCTCTTAAATAGAAGAGCTTGACGCTGGACAAGGCCCTGAACACAGCAACTGCTATGGAGGCTGCATCGAAAGACACCACATAGTGGAAGAACGTGCTAAGTGACAAAAAGGTGAAAACGAGAAAATGAGGTTTAATGTTTTTCGTTTGCACTCTTGTTTACGACCAAACAGTGCAGCCTCAGTTTTCCACCACCTCGCCGACCAAACAGTGCAGCCTCAGTTTTCCACCACCTCGCCAAATTGAAGTGAAGTAAAGTGGAGTGACTTCTCCTATAAGTGGCTGTCTTCTTCCTTCGGTTCACCAGTTGCCAAATCGAACTCGCTCTCGATGCACCTCGATCCCGCTCAACGACAAAGTTCGCTGACCAAGCTTTAGCCCCACCAAGTTGGACTATCTTATGTTGTACTGCTTATATTGTCTGCGCCCACCTGCCGATTTCTAGTTAAATATGTATTTTTTTGTAAATAGTCATTTATTAAAAGCAGAAACAATTTTTGTGAAGACTATTTCTTCTATGAGCCTCTCAGAAACAGCACCTGCCACACAACCACCTACTCCAACACAACTCTTAAACACGTTAAAAGATGCTTATTGCAAATAGTATAAAATGTGTACTTAACTTTGAGTTTATGAAAAATGGTAAAACTTGTTATCTTTAAAGGAAGTAATAACATGTTCATCAACACAAAAATTTCAATATTTTCAAAAATGTCACTTAGCACGTTCTTCCACTGACCTCTTCAATTGTTGCAGCCACGTTACTTCAGTTTTGACTTTTGAGTTACTTCCACGTTTGAGCTGCGGTAGCTCAGTCGTGTGAAGCGTCGTGCTCGCATCGGAAGGGTTGTGGGTTCTGTCTTCTGATGGTCGCTGGGTCGGCGCTTGTACTCGGCTGAAGACCACCGCGCTGACTAATGGTGGCTGGGGCACGTTAAATATGTCGTGGTCACAAAGTCCTCCATGCTCCCATACCAAATTAATACCTCTGGGGGTGCCAGATCAGGGGTTATCGGCCTTTGATCTGGATCAAAATTCCGATATGTGAGTGAGAATGGATGCGTGAGAGGGACCTTCCTGTAAAACGGATGTGTCATGCTGATGGGCAACAGTCGGACTTCCTCCCTTGCGGCGCTCAATAAAAACGGAAACAGCCCTCTTCGCCTTAAATCGGGTAGTCCTCTACTCCGGGCTCGGTTACCGAGTGTCATTAGAAACAACAACACGTTACTTCAACCCAACCAAACCACCGTGATGGTTTGCTTGTTGCTCTACCACTGCACGTCGTGGCAGATGAATGTGCTTACTTATTAGACTCTACTGTGGGCAGGTATACTGCAGTATAACTAGCCTGTTGTTGTGGCTGACCCTCCAGTTGTCGGATAAAGTCCAAAGATCGTTGTTCACTCCTTTCCAGTGTCGAAAATGCACTTCTCCAACTGGAGTGGTTTCCACTCTTTTGTTTTAAGAGTGAAGTGAACCTGATGCGCATGTTCTCTTGTTTTTTGCAGCCACGGGACGCGGTGCGCGGGCGAGGTGGCCGCCAAGCGGGACAACGGCGTCTGCGGGGTCGGCGTGGCCTACGAGTCCAAGGTGGCAGGTGAGTGGACACACTGGCGCACTCTAGTGCAGCTTTGACTCTCTAGTGCACACCATTTGGCAACATGCAATTTGTCTGTTGTTGCTTTATCCATCCTCCTTGTCTGACGGTGTCAGACAAGATACACGAGTTCGATGACTGTGTAGCAGCCTCAGTAAGCCCTTGTTCACCAAAAGGATCCTCAAGGTGGAGATTAGTTACCTCGGCTTATGTACTACCATTAACGTTATAATCAGGTATAGTGGTAGGAACGTTACTTGTAAATCAGCGCCACCTAGTTGTTGATGGCATACTGAGATTACGTGTGTGCCGCCATAACTGTTTGGCAGTCGAAGACTAGAAGAGGATTGCAATAAAGATCCTCGCTCTAGAGCAGTGGTTCCCAACCTGGGGGCGATCGCCCCCAAGTGGGCGATTTGTGTTATCAAGGGGGCGATAAATAGTTTGGAGGCGATAGGGGGGGCGATGAGTATTCAAAGGGGGGAAATTAAAATATACTATAGTACAGTAAAACCATTCTATTTTTTTTTTATCACCGTGACAAGTTTCAAACTAACATTCTTACAAGATTTGACCAAGTTAGAAATTCTTGATTCTATTGTCGATACATTCACTTTTGAATCTGTGGGTTGTGGATAACCTTCATATCCATAACTCTTTGCAGACGGAATTTGTAGATCTGAAGTATGACAGTGAGGCAAAACTCCAGAGAGGTTATCAGTTAGCCTGCATTGAAACTTATTTACACTGATCCTTAACTGTGGACTGTGGTTAAAAGCTGAACTATTTCTCATTTCGTTCAGTCAATATATTTAGTTAAAAAAAATTTAGTTCTGTTATCTAGCTCCTCACCAAACTAAAAAAAAAATCAATTGCACATTTGCCTCAAAGACTTGCGTATGATCTTGAAAAATATAATAATAAAAAAGTGAAAAAAAAAATTAATAAAAAGTTTTCAACATTCATTTTTTTCTTTAATTTTTATTGTCAACTCAAATTTTCCAGAATTGAGTTTAAAGATCTTAGTTAATTATTTCACTTTCATTCTTTGAAAAATCTAAATAAATATAGAAAAATAAACATTTCTTTTTTCGATTTTATGTAAGAGTAACCGGGGATAAAGCTGCCTTGGTTGTTTTTATATATGGTAGTAAGTGTTTGAAATTATAAAATTGCTTTATTGGTTACACTTTAACTCAAATTATAATTGGACAAATTATAAATATTAAAGGGGGGCGATTTGTGTTGGTCAATGTTGTAGGTTAAAAAAGGGCATTGCAAAAAGTCCTCAATTAACCTTAACTGCAGAGAATTTTATATATAACTTAGAAAACGCAGTGGGAAAAATTGTAAGCATATAATCCAAAATGATCGTGGAGACTTCTTAAAAACCAATCTAAAATTTATTCATAATTAAATTAAAATTAAAACATAACAAACGCCGTACACTACGGCAAACAAATCAGTCTAACTCATCTGAGTAGCAAGCAAGTCAGAAGCAAGACAGCGTAATAGAATCACACAGTATTTATACATAAAATCAACGGGCGCGGTTACGGTGCCCGGTATGCATGAATACATAGCAAAAACAATAAATTAGCATAAAAGTCACAATTACTCAACCAACCAGTCAGAAAAATAACCTATAATATGATTGCGTCGGGATTTAACTTCCATGATAAAAACGTCATACAAGAGCTACTAGAGATGTGCGTTTTTCAAGCCAACCAAAACAAATGCAACTTAATAGTGATGTTCACTGAATATTTATAGAATGAAGTGAATACATGCATTGTTTATGGAGGCGGAATTTTAAATCCATGCACTAATGAAAAACATTAGAAGTAATTGCTTAGGTGAAATATTTAAAAAGACCTAATACAAATAAATGCAGTAAGTTAAGCATTTAATTTATTTTTATAAGTGTATTTTCCTAACAGTCAACTTAAAGAAGGGGGTGATGTTACAAAAAAGGTTGGGAACCACTGCTCTAGAGCAGGGGTTCCCAACCGGTGGTACGCGTACCACTGGTGGTACGAGGGAATATTTCAGGTGGTACACGTGAGTGATGTGAGAAATATGCTCTAAATAGCTATTCTACGCATGTGCAGTGAGCACGCAAACGTATTACTCATTGTTCTAAACTTTAACATGATATTAAGGAGAAATCTTTAATTAACTTCCGGGATCTGATTTGGCCGAGTTTGTATTATTTTTTACTTGCATGTTTTAGACCTATAGGTAATAAACAAAACTGTAAATTAATACCAGTTTAATATTTTTATTTCTCCTTTATTATAAGCGTGTCATAAATAAACAAATATCTAACCAGTAAATACGAAATTTTCTCAGGAATTTTACTCAAAAAACATTTGAACATTTTCAGAAAAGTAAATATTATACGTTTATTAAAATATTTAGGTGTGGTGGTACGCCAAAATTTCTCAAGAAGTCAAGTGGTACGCAGGTTAAAAAAGGTTGGGAACCCCTGCTCTAGAGAGTCCCGTGCTACCTAAAAGGTGTTCAGGAGAAGCCCGATGTTTTTGGAATTTAGTGCAGGTGGTAGAAAGGTCTCCCTGAACTCCTTGAAAGTGATCTTCTTGAAATGTAATTTGGCGTGTTTTGAGAACATACTTTTATCCGCTTAATGAGGGGCTCGGGCAGCCTAGTGGATTTGATCGCAGTCCATTACGCTAACAGTCTGCGCACTGCACCAGATGCGGGTTCGATGTTTGTCTTCGCCCTATGTGTACCTTCTCTCTGTGTCAGTAAAAATTCTGTCTTACTTGACAAAGTTTTATAAGCGGATCTCACACAAACCAGATATATATATACTACCCTGCCTACTTCCATTTTAAAAGCTTTGAAATAGTATTGATGTCCGGAAAGTTTTAAATTTGGCAAGCTAACACGTTGGTTTCCCTTCGCAGCCCGATGCAATTTAATTTTTCCAATGTGTCGGTTCCTGGTAGTACTAGATAAAAAAATTCCCTACTTGAGCCACCACACCTTGTAGTCCTTACAATTACAACGCGAGCTTTAGTTTACCCAAGCCCCTCGAGTGGTTTTCCAGTAAACGGTGTGAGGGGCCACTCTTTTCCTTAACCCTCGCTCACCTTACTTGGGTCTAGAGAGCAGTTGTTGTTGGAAATTTTTAAGAAAGGTTTAATGACAATGTATTAATTCATGCCAGGAAATAAGTTTTAATAGACGCGGCTACTTCACGAACAGAGAGTTTTGAGGAACGGAAGCTCACTCTAAAACCACAGGAGGTCCAGGAAAGCAGTCTCGAGTTGTAATCGTAAGGACTCTAGTGATCTACCCTCCTTTCGTTTACGTCGTATCCAACCACGCCCCGTTCGGTGGTGGGATATCCCACCTCTGATGCAGAACTCCCATTTCTTCGCTACTTCATGCCTTCTTCGTTGTGCAGGCATCCGCATGCTGGACCAGCCGTACATGACCGACCTGATCGAGGCGAACTCGATGGGGCACGAGCCCCACCTCATCGACATCTACTCGGCCTCGTGGGGCCCCACGGACGACGGCAAGACCGTGGACGGGCCGCGCAACGCCACCATGCGCGCCATCGTGCGCGGAGTCAACGAGGTGAGACAGAGCTGAGCGATAATAAATTGTTATGTTTAATCAATAATTAGTATAAGACTAACTTGCTTAATTTAGCTGTAACGAAACACGTTCAACGATTTCACCCAACTATTCCGATCAAATCAAACTGACAATAGTTTTGCAATAGTTCATACGCGCTCTATGTGTGTATTTTAATTCACAACCAAACTTTGAACAAGCTGTTTAATTTCCTTGATAAGAACTGGTTAAAAATATTATTATGTTCTTATTTTTAATGAGTTTCCGCAGAAGTATGGTTTACTAAAGTGCATTAAAACACTACGGTCAAGTCGAAACATCGCCGAAACATATCATTTGACGGCAGTGTTGTTTTCAGTGACGTACGTTTTCGGCATATTTCAAATTATTTTTTTTGCTGAAATATGAAACCTAATTGTGAATCTTTAAGCGCAAATTCGGAATCACGAGTTCTACCAGAAAAACATATATATTCTGAATTTCGCGTCTCCTGCAACTTGTTACTATTCATTTTTCTAGTCTTACGCTGTGTATTCTTTTTGTGTCGTGTGTCGTGTGCAGGGTCGCCGCGGCCTGGGCAACATCTACGTGTGGGCGTCCGGGGACGGGGGCAGCGACGACGACTGCAACTGCGACGGGTACGCGGCCTCCATGTGGACCATCTCCATCAACTCGGCCATCAACAACGGCGAGAACGCGCACTACGACGAGTCCTGCTCCTCCACGCTCGCCTCCACCTTCTCCAACGGCGCCAAGGACCCGCACACGGGGGTCGTGAGTACTCATTCAATCATCCACCATATACAACAGGGAGGGGGACCGAATAAAAGTGGTCCCCGGCATGGACATATACACCCTTAAAACAAACGAGTGAATTCCACTCCAGTAGGAGAAGTGCATTTTCGACACTGGAAAGGAGGGAATATTAAATCATACTGAGTTAAAATCACTCGTTTGGAGTGATCCTGTCGGAGGTTTAACACACAAAGGATCCACTCCAAGAGGAGAAGTGCATTTTCCAGACTGGAGGAGTGAAAATTACTCAGACTGAGTTAAAATCGCTCGTTCGTTTTAAGAGTGTATACAGGGTGGACCCAATAAAAGTGGCGTCGGCAACGGAGAAGATAGGAATGAGATACAGTCTATTTACTATGCGAGCCTCGAAAAGACTTTCTTCCCCCGTCCCGTCGCTTGGTTTTCTAGCAAACGGGGGAAGCCTCGCTTTTCGAAATCTAACGCGTTTGAGGTTCTGTTGTAAGGTTAACAATCTAAAACCCAAGTAGGGTGGGGAAAAAACAAGCCCACACCGTTCCGAATGAAACTGCATACGGGTATAGGGGAGGAAAATGCTTTCGAGGCTAGATAGACAAGGAATAGGAATATGATAGAATTTTTGACAGGGCAAAAAACAATGCAAAAACAGGTTTGCCATGTGTATTATTTGCTATTGTAAGTATTTGCTGGTACGTAACTGAAGCCAAAAAAAATTCAGTTCAAATATTTCTGGTTTTTCCATTCCTAAACCTGTCTGGTTTTTCATCCCTAAACCTTTTCCAACCAGGAAATGAGAACAGTAGCAGTTGGCATACTTTTAGCCACTACAGCCAGGGTTGCTATTTCACAGCAGCGACTCTTTATACCTCGTTGGCAACCCTCTACGTTATAGAAGACCAAAGCCTACTTATGCTAAAAAGCTTGGTGCTTGATTGAAGCGGAATTCGGAAACTTTCTAGCTGCACTTATGACCATTTGGACAAGCTGCCACACTGACTATTTCGAGCACTTTTGCGGCGTTTTTACCACAAAATGATGAAGATGGGTTGGTCGTTGGTTCTAGTTTTACCACAAAATCGATGAAATTACGCTCCAAGTGGTAGCAGTTTGAAAGGTTTCCTTTGCGTGCCAAATATGTGTCACTGTGTTTGATGTTCTAGTCGTGTCGTGACGCGAGTGTGGTGTGTGTTTCAGGCGACCACCGACCTGTACGGCAAGTGCACCAAGACCCACTCCGGGACTTCCGCCGCGGCGCCCGAGGCGGCCGGCGTCTTCGCCCTCGCACTCCACGCCAAGTGAGTACTCCATCTCCAATGCATTCTGTAATAAAGTGTGTTGAATCTTAGTTGATTTAATTTATTTCAAGTTTCTTTGTTTCGACACCCCATTTTAGGAAGTGAGATACAGTACTTTATTTGCGCTCAAATCCTGTAAAATTACGAACTATAAAGCCAAAGATATGTCACTAATATTCTTCACCCAATAGTATAAATTCTACAGTCTTCTTTTGAGCGATTCCTGCATTAGGCTGGTTATCCTATAGGCAGGACAAATTCATTGCCACTGAGAATTCAACCGAACAATTCATCACTTACTCTCAAGCCTCAAAGGACCTGAGATGTCCCCCCGCGAACCTCAATATATTTTATTATTTCTTATTGTTACGTAGTTTGTGTCATGGTTGGAGAATTAATGTATTAAGACCTTCTGATAATCATAAGCTCTATTTCTCTAAAACACCCGGCCCCATAAAACAAGTCTACTGTAGCGGTACTCCACACACATAACCTAAAAATATCATCCACGCTAGATGGCGCCAATTTACTACTACTATACTTGGTCTTTTTACTCGATGAATCTTTTGCTGGGTAGGGGTTGTTGTAATATATCTAACACATGACTTATGACATTAAACCCCTGTCGCAGAACACTAAAATAAGTGTTCTGCGACACCGATAGGTACAAGCCGATCTATTTTATCTTCACAGTCGAAGACTTCGACACATCTGGTGGCATGTACACACATGATTCAGTCTGGGTACGATGTTGATGTTCGGCGACATTTTAGGTCGTTTCTCAAAATATTTTAGTGCAGCTGCCTGTGCAGGTTTGCCCAAATTTCCTACGAAGGCTTGTTCAAATGCACTAGGAGGGAGGAATATATAAATGTAATTATAATAAAAGGATGTGGTGAAATATGTGTGTTAATTGCAATTGAAGAGCTCTTAATGAGAAGAACGTGCTGTGAACAAAATGTTGAAAACGAGAAAATGAGCTTTAACGTTCGCATTTAGATCATTTACTTGCACTAACTTAATTTAAAATTTATGTACTCCAATTTTTTCAAAAATATAACATTTTTCCACTAAGTTCTTCGATTGTGTTGAAGTTGGTATAACTTGAAACTGATACTGAACGTACTGAAGTGATACATTATATATTATTACTTTATTCATTTTGGGTATGGGTATGAATGTGTAATAATCTGTAATAATTCTGTGAAATAAACTGTGTTCTTCTTGTGCAGCCCCGAGCTGACGTGGCGCGACGTGCAGCACCTGAGCGTGCTGACCAGCAAGCGCAACTCGCTGTACGACTCTAAAGGGCGCTTCCACTGGAACATGAACGGGGTCGGGCTCGAGTTCAACCACCTCTTCGGGTTCGGCGTGCTGGACGCCGGGGCCATGGTGGCCTTAGCGAGGCAGTGGAAGACCGTCCCCCCTCGCTACCACTGCGAGGCGGGCTCCGTCAAGGAGCCCCAGTGAGTATACTTGTACGGCAGGCGTGCTGTAGTGCCTGAGCACGTGCCGTTGGGAGAAGATGGAGGATCCGTTTACATCTTTCTGATATTTATTTAAAGATTATAAGTTTATATTTACAGGCAATAAAACATAAGAGTTACGTTGATTACAAGTATTAGTTTACAGTAGAAATTATACTAATTAAGTCCAGTCTAGTGAGAGTTCGATCGCCCCTCGCGCAGTGCGCGGGGGAAAGGGAAACGCGGTTGACGCTAGCCTGTCGGTGTTCGGAGAGCGTCTGTTGGTTGGAATGCTCTCGGCGACGAAGGAGAAGGGAGAGAGCGTGTTGAGTTGTTCTGCTGCTTGCAACCGTCGAGTAGAAGAGAAAGGTGTTTGGTTTGTTTGTTGCTGGCAGAAGGCGGCCGCTGCAGTACTCCCCCTCCAGATTTCCACTACTCTAGAAATCGAATATAAAGTTGCTCAGCTGTCGTTGTGGCCAGCAATGGATGCTTGGTGTCGTCGCGTTGGTGTCGAGATTATTAGTACATTTTAGAAAGATCCGCGAATGTAAACAGTGTTAAAAAATGGATTTTGGCAGAAAAAAAAAGAGTAAATAATGCGTAAAGCAAGTAGAGGAGCATTAAAACTTTTGAAAAACGTCGGCAGGTAGGCCAAATTTTGCGCGACGTGCGAAACACGTGCAATTAGAATGAAACGTGGGCCGGTAGGCCTAACACTGGCGCGGCGAAAATAAACGTTTTGACTGAGAGTGTCGGACAAGGAGACCTACCCGTGATGCAGGATCGGAGTGGGGTGGCCGTAGTTTCATCAGGATGCGTAGTCGGGCATCGGGCGACAATCGGCAGGGTCGCTGTGGTTCCGGGCAGCGGTGGGCAGGATCGGTGATGCGGGCAGCGTTCGGGTCTCCAGTGTACCGACGGGAAGAGGCATCGTCCGTCGGTAGCATGCGTGCGCTCTACGCGTCGCTATAGCCTAACGACGCGGAGCTTGTTGTGGAAGGTTGCGTAGTTTCTTGAAGTCCGGGGCGCCAATACGGCAGGCGTGCTGTAGTGCCTGAGCACGTGCCGTTGGGAGAAGATGGAGGATCCGTTTACATCTTTCTGATATTTATTTAAAGATTATAAGTTTATATTTACAGGCAATAAAACATAAGAGTTACGTTGATTACAAGTATTAGTTTACAGTAGAAATTATACTAATTAAGTCCAGTCTAGTGAGAGTTCGATCGCCCCTCGCGCAGTGCGCGGGGGAAAGGGAAACGCGGTTGACGCTAGCCTGTCGGTGTTCGGAGAGCGTCTGTTGGTTGGAATGCTCTCGGCGACGAAGGAGAAGGGAGAGAGCGTGTTGAGTTGTTCTGCTGCTTGCAACCGTCGAGTAGAAGAGAAAGGTGTTTGGTTTGTTTGTTGCTGGCAGAAGGCGGCCGCTGCACTTGTAATTTTACGTAAATAAAATACGGACGCCAATCTCCAAATGCACCCACGGTTCCCCAGATGGAGATAATTCCGTTTATAACAAAAACAACAGACGTTTATTTCTTATGACTACACACAAGTCAGCAAAAAACTCAATTGACAACATTCCAAGCTATTTTTTACAAGAACAAAACATTAACTGCTGTGGGAGAAGTTGTAGTGTTTTTTTTAAACGAATATCAAAAATAAGCACTAATTGACACTAGTGTCACTCACTTCAGATTTTTATCGAATCCTGCTTGAAATTTGATTGGAACTCATCGCGGGCTGTTCGCTCGAGCGGACATAACCGATGATTTATCGACGTAACGGGCAATTTTGATGTAAATCCGATATTCGAATGCTCACCGGCGAAAGATGAAAATTCATTTATCGGTCGATAAAAAATTGCTACGAAGGTCTGTCGAACCCAGCTGCACCAAAACCTGGAGACGCAGAACTGCATGTTACTGTTGATAAAATGCACTTCAATGCACAGTAGAACTGTAATTATCCGTAGCGTTGCTGATTATCCGAATTTCAGAAGAAAAATCCGCCTGATCAACCTATTACTGTTCGTCTTGTAATTGATTAACAATTAACTTATAAAATATGACGCCAGTCGCCAATAGCCCTCATGTAGCTCTAGTGAGACGATAATTCAAAACTAAACAATAAACCTATTTCCGATTAACTTCAATTATCCTAATATGGTTATGTACCAATTGCTTCGGATAATCGTAGTACGGTACATGTCTCTTTTACTGTACCCTCCTCTCTGCAACATCCTAACGTACGAGTAATTACTTAGCCGTAAATGTGACAAATCACGTTTAAGACACTTTTTTGTTGTCTAACTCTAAATATAAGACGGGTCGTTTTGCTGTGTATATATGTACTGACGCTTATGTCTCCCCTCTATGAACAGTGAGATCCTGACGAACGCGAGCACGGCCATCTACATCGAGACGGAGGCGTGCGCGGGCACGGAGACGGAGGTCAACTACCTGGAGCACGTGCAGGCCATCGTCACGCTCAACGCCACCCGCAGGGGGGACGTCACGCTCTTCCTCATCTCGCCCATGGGCACCAGGTACACTGCTCCCACCCGCTCACTACTCCCCCTTGCATTATTACAATATATATATATCTATTCAAAAGTAATTCACAAACTACAGATGGCAGCACTAACGGCATGTAAATGTCTAAACAATTTTTTTAAATTTTACTAATTAATATCTTTAAATTGGGCATGGTAATTACTTTAATGGCAATAGACTTTCTTCTGTATGTTTTGGTGAGTTTTCGTAAGTAGGGTCAAGTGGGGTAAGTGTGATTGGGGGTAAGTGTGATAAACAGCTCTTGTAACTTTGGAAATCATTCTAAAAATCTGAAAGTTTGCAATATATAACATTAGACCACTTATAATTAAACTAAAAAGAAATATTGACCTTATTTTTTGTTTAAAGAAGGTTTTGAGCTTTTGAATTTAAGTGCAACCAGGGCCTGATCTAGGAAATCTCAGACTATAGGCACAACCTATTTCGGGGGCCCCTTTACGGAAAATTTTATGCATGATTTCCAATAATGATGGTGCTATATGACCCATGTATAAAGTTTTTGCTACAATTTTATAGGCTTCCTTACTAACATCGATCATAATAATATTGTTAGGTCAATTACTCACTTAAAATTGAGCAAAAAGCAAAGTGGAGTATCCGAATTTTCTTAGTTTACTGATATTTTGGCGATTTACAGCAATTAGCATAATAGAAACTGAAATTTAGGGGCCCCTAAAATTTGGGGGCCCTAGGCCTGGGCCTAACAGGCCTTATGGAAGAGCAGGCCCTGAGTGCAACTGTCTTCTTTTTGTGTGGGTTTTCCTATGTGGGGCAAGTGTGATAAAACAGCAATGGATTTTGAAATGCAAAGGCCCTCGCCAGATAAGACGGTAAAAAATGCCCCCATTCCAATCGGGCTAATTTTTTTTCTGAAAATACCTCATAGTATGGACAACTTCTCAGCCAAGTTTCAGCTCAAAAATGTGACGCATTTTTGAGTAAAAAATTAAAGTTTTTTTTCTTTTTAAATTGATTATTCCCTGAATATATTTGATAAATCCAAAAAACTACTCATGAGTTTTTAGATATTATTGAGTAGTATTCTCAGAAAAATCCGCTCATAAATCTGATCGAGCGATCATTCTTAAAAATGCATTTTTATTTTTCAAAAAAAAATTTCATGCCAAAATCGTTTGGTCACAACTTAGGATTTTGTCTCTACATATTCCTCTATTATCAATCTATAATATATATTTTTTTCAGATTTTTAAAATTATTGGACGATAGTTTAAAAAAAATAAAATATTCTTAAAACCTGACTTTTCGCACTACTTACTCGGCAGATGGCACTCCTAACAAAGGCGGGGAAATTCAATCTGGGAGAATTTCTTTCGGACTAAAGAATTTAGCATAGATTTAGAAAGTAGCAGATCTGCCTCTAGGGGGAAAGGTGAAGCCATTTGTTAACCATTATCCCATAAGGCAGTTCGCAAGCTCTTGCACATGGCATGCCATACGCCACCAGATGGCACCATGAGATAATTCGACTAATAAAAGATATATATTCAATATTAACTAATTAAAACTTTTTACAAGTTTCGCTAGCATAATTTTATAGCTGCATGCGTATTGATAATTTCTGTAAGGCATGAGGTATATATTCACAAAAGAAGCAAGTTAAAAATGCAGTTTTTAATGTATGTAACTCTTCGGAAAAACCATTTTTGTGAATCAGTATCCCGTGATGCATTGCGAAAACGACGAAATGTGGATTCATCACGCATCATTGCGTTGTACGGGATTGCGCAATCGGTGGGCATGCTATTTTTAAATCTATGGATTTTAGAGCAAAAAAATCAGGCTTTAAGAATTATTTTTTTAAACTATCGTCCAATAATTTTAAAAATCTGAAAAAAATATATATTATAGATTGATAATAGAGGAATATGTAGAGACAAAATCCTAAGTTGTGACCAAACGATTTTGGCATGAAATTTTTTTTTGAAAAATAAAATTGCATTTTTAAGAATGATCGCTCGATCAGATTTATGAGCGGATTTTTCTGAGAATACTACTCAATGATATCTAAAAACTCATGAGTAGTTTTTTGGATTTATCAAATATATTCAGGGAATAATCAATTTAAAAAGAAAAAAAACTTTAATTTTTTACTCAAAAATGCGTCATATTTTTGAGCTGAAACTTGGCTGAGAAGTTGTCCATACTATGAGGTATTTTCAGAAAAAAAATTAGCCCGATTGGAATGGGGGCATTTTTCACCGTCTTATCTGGCGAGGGCCTTTTGTACACTTAAAATTGGAATTCAAACATATAATTTTTTTCTACATATGTATGTTTCTTATAATAATTCACTACCAATTTTAGGGTTTGGAATTTACTTAAAGCAGAGAACGAATTTTCTTAATGAAAAATGCAGAAACCCTATCACACTTACCCCACTTGACCCTACATATGTTTTATACTTTATTTAAAAACATTGTGAAAAGTTTCCCTTTTTGGAATTGTATAGAGATCTGTTACCATGCAAGACCATTAAGCATATGCAGGGTGGGGCAAACAAGTGGCCTCGGTCTAGAGATAAGATTACGACAGAAATGTTGGCAAGTCTAAAACCAATACGAAAACAGGTTTGGTAACTGAAACTATTCATCGCTTTAATATTAAGCCCAAACAAACGCTTGGCGACTTATTTGCTGGCAACTACGCCACGGTTTTAGAAGCTAGTTGAAATGAAATATAAACAAGGTTTGTAGAGCTGATCAAGAAAAGTTCCTACTGGTGATTATTTGATTGTTTCGATCGTTATTTATCCTACCGAATCGGACCTTTTTGTTTTTTGGCAATACAAAACATTCTAAATTGCTTGCAAGACACAAAATTTGCGTTATGGGACGTCTTCATACAATACGAACTAAGATCTGAACTCACCACTAGTCTACGAGTAGCGTAGCTCTAATGGGAAGCTGATCCGATCCAACCAACGCAAAAACAGATTCCAGGCGGCTTCAAGAGTTTTTCTCGACAAGCATTTCAACGTATGCTTATCTCTAGACCGGGGCCACTTTTGTTTGTCTCACCCTGTAGATACAATTAATCCGTGCGCTATCGCACACTCTTCTAGAAGAGAAACGGCTTTAGAAAATGTTCAATAGTGGACGTTTTTATTATCTCTCTCTGGTTACAAGTTGAAGTTCCGTTAAGGGGACGCATTACCCAGAATATTATTTCTAGAAATAATAACATAAACTTGTAAATTATATTGGCTTTGTATAATGTTCACTCTAAATAAAAAAAATTCTAGCAATAAAAATGAATATTTACAAGTAGTTTTTTATTTATTCAAAAAAAGGTAAATTTTGAACTTTTTTTAAACCCCCTACTCGCCTACTCCTCCTTCAATTTTAAGAATAACTTCACCAAACTTTTATGGTTTCTTTTTAGTACTATTTGTTCAAGAACTGTGCATGGATTTTAAAATGTGAGCAAAAGTTAAAAAGTAATATGCATGTACACTGAAAATCACAAAAAATACAAATTATTGAATTCAACATTTTTTTAAAAAATAACTATACATAGAAGACCTTATTCCATGCACAATTTTGTGCATAATATATGTAAGAACACAGGTAAAAAATTTCAAAATTCTAACTTAATTAGCAAAAAAGCCTTAGGGATTTATTAAACACAAGAATTGAAAAACGTGAAACAGAGAAAAAAAGGTTGAAAGCAGACGAAATAAGTATTCAAACTTATAGGAATGACTCCCGAAAATATGTTATAACTTTATTTCTACAAAAGATATCATCATGAAACTTTCAGTAAATGTTCAGAAAGATATTGTAAATAATAAGAAGTAAAAAGTGAAAAATTAATATTTTGACCAATTTTTGGGTATTTTGTCCCAGCAGACGAAGTACGTTTTCAAACGTATAGGAATGACTCCCGAAAATATTTAATAACTTTTTTTCTACACAAGATATCATTATGAAACTTTCAGTAAATGTTTAGAAGAATATTGTAAATAATAAAAAGTAAAAACTGAAAAATCGACATTTTGACCAATTTTATGGGTAATGTGCGTCCCCTTAATAACAATGACCCCCTCCTTTTTTAGGTCCATGATCCTGAACCGCCGCCCGAACGACGACGACCAGTACGACGGGTTCACGAAGTGGCCCTTCATGACCACCCACACGTGGGGGGAGGGCCCGAGGGGGAGGTGGACCTTAGAGGTCCGCTTCGCCTCCCCCCAGTCCGGCTTCGTGAGGGAGTGGACCCTCATGGTGCACGGGACCCGCAGCGCCCCCTACGCCGGCCTGCCCGTGCACGACGACAACTCGAAGCTGGCCATCGTCAAGAAGGCGCACGAGGTGGGATACAAGATCTAAACACGGGGGGAAACCTCGTCATGTTAATGTATGGAGGTGCGGGATAGAGTGTTTCATGGCCGGCTTCCACAGTTGAAGAGTACAGGGGGAGGGAAACAACTTCATTGCATAGGGATCTTGCACCGTTTTCCGGTGTGGCGATCGGAAACTGGTCTCCCCCTTGGTTCTCCTTCCTCGGTTCAACCATCAGACTATTTGTATGGTGTTACTTTTGATCATAGAGAGAGTGATAAGGTGTCCCCAGGGCAAAACTGATTTCTTCACACCAGTGTAGGTGATCGCGAGCTATCTTTGCCAAACAGACGGACTTCCAGACTATGAAGGGGTCCTGTACTTCATTGCATAGCAATTTGTCTGCACCAGAATCATTTGGCAACAGTAGCGAGTCATCTCCTAAACTGGTGTAAGGAACCCGGCTACTCACTTTGTTTTTCTCTCGTGGCAACCCTGATTCATCCAGAGATCAGTGGACACGCGTCACACGTTTGTACCGCGAAAGGAGAATCGAGAGAAAAACAGGTTTCCTGTCGCCGATGTCCGCCAAGCACACCGAAATACGAGAAGATTCCTATGCAATGCAGTTGTTTGTCCCCTGTACTCTTCAATTGTTTACCTATTGTGTCAGAAATTACTGGTATGCCCTACGTTTGTGCTTTTTGAAATTGTCCCTTAGTTCATTGAAAACGTTTTCTTATAAGTTGACAATTGAAGTGGGATTTAGAATAAAAGAATTTTCAAACATTTTGGTACCCTTGTCATGCTTGTTTAATACCATTAATTTCGTAAGCAATATGTAAGCACAATCGTGAATGGTCGTCACGAATATCTTATCCTGATTCCCCATTGGTTAACATTGGAGGAGTAGTTTCGTTCTCGGAAATCCCCTTCTACGATTGATTCTACGGCCCTTGATCGTCCTCACTTTCGCAATGACTGGCTGATTTGTCGACGAACCGTACAATTAACATGAACCCAGTGGTGGTTGAAGCGGGTATCTATGGGCCTACTCAAAATATTTGACAAAATTTAAAAGAAAAATATATTTGAAAATCTTATTTGTATGTGAATAAATATTGATCCATTTGCAACAGAATAGCATGCGCGAAAGTGCAGAGAAATTTATACTATTACAAAAATAATCTGGAAATGAATCGTCTCAGTAACGAGTCGCCGTGAAAGTGCGGACCATGGGGCCGTGGATTCAAGCCCAAAGAGAGAGTGGCAACCCGCGATAGAAGAGGTTTATTGGTCGAAGAAAAAGAAATAGTATACCCACCTTTATTCGAACAATAATACAGTCGAACATCGTTAACGCGAACTCGCTTAACACGAAATTTTGCTAAGATGAACTGAAAGCATTTCCCTGGCCTATAAAACCTTGAGCAAATATCCTAGCGTGAAATAGCTTTCGGCAAACTCCCGCTTAACCCGAACAAAAAAATGATACATTGATTTTTTTGGTGTTTCAAAACAAATGAAACAAAACATTAAGGCGTAAAAAAAAACTGTTCAAAAATGAATTATCTTCTACTTTTCAGAAAATCTTGTGATTTCGACAGTATAATCCAATTGCTGTTCCTTAAAAATTTTCCTAATTTTCTATGGTATGTACTAGTTCCAATGAACTTTATTAACTGAATTACACTAATTTCTATACAGTGTGTTACATTGTGTGTACAGTGTTACATTGTAAAATTAAAATAATGTTTGGTTGTTTGTTTATTTACTTTATTTGGTTATTTTGTTTATTTACTGGTTCAATATAAAAATAAAATCCTGACTGTTAACATGAAATTCGGTTAACACGAAATGTTTCCCTCCGAGTTCGCGTTAACTGGGTTTGAGTGTAATACAATTTTGACAGATGTATATTTAAAATAAAAGGCTTGATATTTTTATTGAATGTTAAACGATGCAAGGAAAGTGTATTTCTTTTTAAGAAAAAATGGATATGATTACTCACTTGTCAATATAGAGGAAGAAGAAAACAACTTTAATACTTGCATATCAGTATTTGTCAAACTTTATATCAGTTGTTTTCACTGTGTTTTTCTAATATGTGTTACTTTAAGTTATTTTAATGGTTAAATGAATATTTAAGAGTAATTTCATAAATTGGTGTTAGTATTTTTGTTTTATCTGAAAACATATGAATCTGATATGTGATATCCCTTTAAAATTAACAATCTTTATTCGTTTAGAACTTGCCAAAGGTCTCTCTACCAAAATACAGGTCCATCGAGAGCAATCCAAGCTACACCAGAAATGTTAATTTGCAATTTTCTTTGTGGATTTCAATATTTTTTATTATCGTTCTTGTGGTCTCGTGGATGTCACCCTCGTAAGAAACTGGTGGAATGTGAAGAGTACAGGGGGAAAAAAGCCTGATTGCATAGGGATCTGTGTGCATCATTATTCCTTGGCAACAATACCGAGTCATCGCCTAAACTGGTGTAAGGAAACCGGTTACTCACTTTGTTTTTCTCTGGCGGCAACCCTGATTTACTCTAGAGATCAGTGGACACTAGTAACACGTTTGCGCCGCGGAAGAAGAACCAAAAGAAAAACCGGCTTCCTGTCGCCAATGTCCGCCAAGCACATAAAAATACAGACCTACGAAATCAAACTCTTTTCTCTTCTCTATACTCTTCATATGTGATTTTCTGAAAACATATAGTATCTCTAGTCATGCTTATTGTTTATTTCTAGTCATATTTATTGTTGATTGCATAATGTTTGTTGAAAGTACGAAGTTGTTCCTCATAGAAGACAATAAGTAAAATGCTTTTTTAAAAAATGTTCTATTCGATGAGATGTTGCCACTCTTTCAAAAAGAACTCTGTGAAGGCACTGATGTTGCCAGGTTTTGATGGTTGCCAAACTAAGTCTAAATATATATTTTCAAATGCAAATCCTTAATAAGTACCAAAGTTTTCAAGGGAGCAACAAATTTGACTCAAATTGTACTCCAAAAACATTTCATTTCCCAGTTTACCACTTTTTTTGCTTGGCATTTTTTTTTTTTTTACTTTTAGACAAACATGAGCGACTTCATCTTAAAATAAAGTATTCTAAAATTACAAAATCTTATAGTTCTTAAAGTAAGCACTTACGCAATGTTTATTTTTATGGTTTAGTAACTGAGTAAATGACTTGAAAGAAGACACAAGCGACACATGTAAGGGAAAAGCTTGTGGTTTTCCAAAATCCTCGTAACTATCTAACGGATCAATATGAAGCTTTGGCTGTACTATTGTCTTTCATTACTACTTGAGTGTTAAAACTTTACTTCTATAGGCTTATGTTAAACTAACTTCTTGTACCATATTGCGAATTTAAAAAAAAAATCGTTATTTTCCTTTTGGCAGATGATTTTAGTGCTACTTTTATTTGCAACACTTGAAACCATTTTCGATCGTTATAGACTATTTAAGTTGTACAATTTTAGGACATAAACAATTCCACAAAGACGATGCCTTGCAGGGGACTGTCGGTTCCATATGTGGTCTTAAAATCGCCAATAGCTCTAGTGCGACGATACTTCAAACCTAACCTAACTCTCGGTTCCATCCCTGTGCGCGCTCTTGTTCGAAGTTAACACTTACAACCACTTCGTTTATTTATTGTTGTAAAGTTATTTGGAGCCTGGCAACATTGTCTATGCACTGTGTCTGCACCTCTTGTTTTCAAGCTGCTTTTCGATTTCTGTTCCCACGCTGTCACAAAGAAGGACGCTCGATTAGTTGAAAAGTGATATTTTGAAGGATTTTAATTTGAATCGTTTGAATAAAAATGAATTGTGTCTTGTTGTGACGCGCCGGAAACACGCTGGATCGGTTGTGAGAAGACTTCTCTCGAATTTCCCGGGACACTCGAGACCGTCAAGTCATTTGAAACGGTAATGTTACACATTTTTTTTGCACATTTATTTTATTTTCGCATGTTCTGTTGCTGGTTTAACACTTTAGAGCTATGTAGCTTATTTGTTTCCACGTAATATATGATTGGAATATCATTATCGAATCCTTAGTTGTACAGCCGCGGTGGGCCTTTTTAGAAGTGAAAGGGTTAAAGGAAGCTTAGTTTTATTATTTATCAAACGGTTTGTGTAGCTTTTAAACTGTGAGT
Source organism: Hylyphantes graminicola (assembly GCA_023701765.1). NCBI lineage: Eukaryota > Metazoa > Arthropoda > Arachnida > Araneae > Linyphiidae > Hylyphantes > Hylyphantes graminicola. The sequence goes on from CM043111.1 coordinate 270,206, forward strand.
CGTTATTCAAGAATAGAATGTGTAGCAACAAAATTTTTGATCATATCTTGATACGACAAGAGAAGTTTGACTTTAGCTCGCCACTTTTTATTTTTGTGCCACTGCTTTTAGGGGTAATGAGCTTGTAGCTATTGCTTTTCAAATGTCTGACAATTACAGTTTTTGTAAACTGAATCGAAAATCAAGAGGTCGTCAACCTCTGGTCGAACAGAAACGACCCCGAAAAGTTAAATAAATGTGTACTCGAATTTCTAATAATTTGCAACATATCTCAACCCACAACAAATTCATGAGTGATGTCAGTTCTCTTAAAACAGTAAAGGATCAGAAACGATGTTTGATTTAAAAAAAAATGTGATTGGAAATATAAATGGGTTTTCCAAAACCGTTATTAATAGTTTGTGCACTTTCTTCGATATGATCAATGAAAAGCAATGTAGAAAGGGTACCTGCAATGCTTGATGTTGCATCAGCTATTTCAAAATAAATTGGATGCTTTATCAGATAAAAGTAAAGCATCTTCACTAAAGAAACTTCCTCTTGAATTTCGACCCCCCTCGTGTGATCCCGAGATGCCTCCTATCTACTGTCTCTCCAACCGATTCAGCTCTAGGTACGAATGAATATATATATCAGCTGTTAATAGTGTGTATATTTATTGAACCCTCTATTGAAATACTCAAAAGATGTCCTCTTTGCCTGAGATTTTGTTTATTGCATTGTAAACCAGTTAATAAAAAAAGGCTTTATCCTGTTTCCAATAGATGTGTTTCTTCTTAAGCTAACTAACGGTCACTAAACCCCAGGTCAGTCCAAAATAGTACTGTGAAAGTCCAAGTTTGTGAATTTTTAATAAAAATGAGTTATTTTCCGTAAACTTATTAGAATAGCCTATTTTATAGGTCACGATTCACATACAAAATATATTTACAGAAAACAGATCATTCAAATATGTCATGATCAAAAACTTTTTTAAAAAATTGCGCGTTTTTCATAATGACAATGGCAGACGTGTGAAGCAATCATCCAAACTATAAACTACATGCAAGCGCTTTGTTATGTTCATCAAGCTTCACTCCCAATGAAATAGTCAGGTCGCCAAACCCCGATTTTTGGCCGAACCCTGCACTGAGCGGTTAAGTTTTTTTTATTGATGATTCTTATAGATTCGAGGGTGTAGATTACGAATCTGGAAGGTACTTTTTTGGTACCCTTGAGCATTTTTAGTTATCCAAGATGGCGTCTCCACCATCTTGAATTTTGTAATCTTAATATTTGACGATCTAATCGACAAAAGTGAATAGTTTTTGTCTTTATAGATGCATTTAATAATAAAGATTCATAATTATCAAGAAAATTTCAAAAATAAAAAAATTTAAATGGCGGAATCCGCCATATTGGATTTTTTCACTTTTAATACTTTTGCTTTATTTAACCCAACTAAATATTTATATTTTAACTATATTTTTTATACCTAGTTACTATAGAACATTACTTTGAAGAAAATATAAAAAATCAAGATGGCGGCATCCGCCATATTGGATTTTTTCACCGTTTATTTAAAGTGATCCATAGGTCCTAAATTAAAAATTCTTTTTATTTTAGTTATATCTTAATTTTAGTTTCTATTTCAGTTTTAAAGTTTAGATTAGGAATCTAGAAGATATTTTTTCGCTAGATTTGAGTATTTTTTTATATTTAAAATGGCGTCTTCCGCCATATTGGATTTTTTTTCCTAATTCAATTTTTCGGGTTCTTTTAAGCCAAAATTGATAATTTTTTCTTTTATAGGTGCATTTTGTCGTAAATAATTACTTAAAAACTCAAACTATCCAAAATCAAGATGGCGGCTTCCGCCATCTTGGATTTTTCGCCTTCTAATATTTCGTAATCCACTGGCTTGAAGTTAAAAATTCTTTCAGTTTTACTTGCATATTTTATTATAAAATGCATTAAAATCATCATAAAGTTTTATTCAAATACTTAAAAAACCAAATTCAAGATGGCGGCTTCTGCCATCTTGGATTTTTTACCTTCTAATATTACGTAATCCATTGGAGTGAAATTAAAAATTCTTTCAGTTTTTTTGCATATTGTGTTTAAAATACTTTAAAACCATGAGTGTTGAAGGAAAATATTAAAGATGTTTTCCACCATATTAAAGTAAGTATTTTAAATATTTTGTTATTCATCAGGCAAAATTACTACCACTAAATTTTTTTAAGAGCTCTACTCGTATAAAATGCTTCCTCGTTTCAAACAAGAATACTCTTAAGTAATGCCAGGAGGAGTTCATAAATCGAAGTAATGGCTTTGGACTTGCTGAGATCTCGTGGAGTGGTACAATTATAAAAATATGGGTTCAAGAGTTAGTAAACACTCAGAAGACTCTGCAAGAAATAATGTATTCAACCAGAAGAAGTTTTAATCTATTTATTAGAAAACTAGAGGGATACAATTTCAAGAATACAAAAAAATAAGAAATGTCAAAATCCATACCTTACAACCTAAAAATCGTTCATGTAATCTTGAAAATAAACCGCCTGACTCTTGAATGTTCTTTAATATAACAGAGTTACCACTTAGACTGTTATGTGATGGAAAAGTTTCTCTTTACAATGCTATAGAGATAAAGATTTCAAATTCTTCAAAGACATTCTCAGAACGTTATCCAGAGTTGAATAAATACTTAAATTGGCCGAAAATATGAATTTCAGATTCAACCAGAAACTGCTGTAAAGTATCAACCACTGTTAGACACGATACCTGATTCATATCCAGAATACAGATACAACCATGACATCTTTAGCAGGAGCCCAGGGACTCACTAAATGAGCTGGTCAAGAGTTTGCCATTTACTTGGGATCATCAGTTTTGTATAGGATGGCTTCGCAAATGATCATGTTGAGTTTTATAGGTTGTGTGTGTGGGGTTAATATTGGGTAGTGGTCTATCCAAAGTTATGCCTAGTGTGTTTGTAGGAGTCCAACAGATGCAGAAAGGGAAGAAATTTTCAAAACTTCAGGACTTCAAGAATGCTTGCAAAATAAGTCATGCGGGTTTTATATGATGAATCTCAGCCAAACTGCAGCTGAGATCTTTGGTCAGTTTTAAAAATATAGGGTGCGAATTGCAACACTAGTAGAGTATCGGAGAACTGTTTATTGAAACCAGTTTTCTTCAAGATGTGGGAGCTGGAAGGGCAAGATAGTGGTCCCTTCATATTGAAGTTGCTCGCCAATTCTACCCTATTTATTTGCATCTGGTTATCAAAACTATGAACAATATGCATTATTTTATTTAAGAGAAATGAAAAAACAACAACCCGTAAATGTGTTAAAGAACTTTTTAAAACTCGGATCACGTTATGAGACACATGCCGGAGTTTGGAATGAATTAGTAGTGGGTTGAAACTACATAAAAGCATAGGCCATTGTCCAAAAAGGATTGTCAGAATAACTTTAAAGCCAGCAACTTTAAGGGACTTGGCAACTCTAAGCAACTTGGTCCTTGAGTTTACATATTTGTACTCAGTTAGAAGCATGGCGATAATTCAGTAGTAAAAATACACCTAACACAGAAAGAATTTTTAATTTCTAGCTAATAGATCGCCTTATACTAATGTTAAAAAAAAGTAAAAATAAGGAAGATTCCATCTTGAATGGCCATAAATTCAGATATTTTGCAGTTGTGTTCCCCATTTATGTAGTTTCAACCATTTGTTACTAAAAATAGAACTAAAGAAGAAAGAATTTTGAACGTCGAGCCAGTGGATCACGAAATATTAGAAGATGAAAAATCCAAGATGGCGGAAGACGCCATCTTGAATTTGATTTTTAAGTGTTTAACTAATACTTTATGATGATTTTAATGCATTTTATAATAAAATATACAAGTAAAACTGAAAGAATTTTTAACTTCGAGCCAGTGGATCACGAAATATTAGAAGGTGAAAAATCCAAGATGGCGGAAGCCGCCATCTTGATTTTGGATTTTTTGAGTTTTTAAGTACTTATTTACGACAAAATGCACCTGTAAAAGAAAAAATTATTAATTTTGGCCTAAAAGAACCCGAAAAATTGAATTAGGAAGAAAAATCCATAATGGCGGAAAACGCCATTTTAAATATAAAAAAATACTCAAATCTAGCGAAAAAATATCTTCTAGATTCATAATCTACACATTAAAAATCAAATAGAAACTTAAATTAAGATATAACTAAAATAAAAAGAATTTTTAATTTACGACCTATGGATCGCTTTATATAAACGGTGAAAAAATCCAATATGGCGGATGCCGCCATCTTGATTTTTTATATTTTCTTCAAAGTAATGTTCTATAGTAACTAGGTATAAAAAATATAGTTAAAATATAAATATCTTGTTGGGTTAAATGTAAAACAAAAGTATTAAAAGTGAAAAAATCCAATATGGCGGATTCCGCCATTTTGAATTTTTTATTTTTGAAATTTCAATTCACGTTGATGAAACACATAAGTAGTTCGGTGAAATCCAAGGTGATTAAAAAGCTAAATGTTTAAGGCCGAAAACGTAGTTTTAAACAAACTTATCATTGTTGAATAACCTTTCTATTCCCATGAGGTTGCTTTCAGCCTTCGTTACTTGACCGTTCACTCAGGGGCTGGGGAGCCCAGTCGGTTAGGCACTCGCCTAACTGGCGGAAGGTCCCAGGTTTGGATCCGGGCATCGCCAAAATAACTGCCGACCTTATAAACGGCCCGTGCAGCCGAAAATGTCCAATGAATGTCCCCTGTAGAGGGAGTGTATCGTTAAATATGCTCCAAAGTCCCAATGCTGCGTACGATGTCGCCCCGGTTGCTTTGGGTGCCTACTCGGGAGTCGTCTCGTCACTTTGACTGTGGTTCTAAATGACGACGCCCGTCGCCAATGGCCTTCGTGTAGCTGTAGTGCGACGATATTTCAAACCAACCTGATAGCATACGTGTTGTTGTTGTTATGGTCCAGCCGCAGCTCGAAAGTCTTCAAGAAATCAAAGAATAGAAGAGGACAAGAGTAGATATTTTTTTTTTCCAGCTCTTATCCCTCCAAATGATTACATTTTTTAAAATAAATGGTATATAATAAATGGTAAAGAATTTTACTTTCGAATCTTTAGATTTATTTTCTCTGCATTTTTATCTTCACCAAGTACGTTACAGCCTTACCGTATAACGTAGAGAAATGAGAGGTTACGCAAATTTTACTAAAAAAAGAAGGGCGTAATAATATTCGATATGGCTCCATGAAGAAGTAAAAGAGCGCCATCTACAGGCGAAAAGCTTGGCATCAAAGTAGACAAAACGGTGTATTAAGTTTATATTGTTATACTAGAGGCAGGGGAGCCAAGGTCGGTTAGGTTATCGCCTAGCATGCGGAAGGTCCCAGGTTCGGATCCGAGCATCACCAAAATAACTGCCGACCATTAAACAACCCGTGCAGCCAAAAAAATTTAAAAAAAAATAATAACCCATGTAGACGGAGTGCATTGCACGTTAAATATCCTTCAAAATCCTGACGTTGCGTCCTTAACGGTTGCGTTGCGTGCTTACTCAGGAGTTCATTCGTCATTTGACTGTGGTTCTAAAATACAACGGCAGTCGTGTCGTATAGCCTTCGTGTAGCTCTAGTGAGACGGTTATTCAAACTAAACTAAACTTAAAAATTAGGTTTTCTATTATTCCTGAACCTCAACAGATGGCACCACTTATTTAACAACTGAAGAAATCCTTACAATCAGACTTAAAATTAATAAAATATGTATGCAAAATATTAAAACTAAGATAGACTCTATTTTTAATATATAAATTTAATATTGTCCCATTTCCCCCATGCAAATGTTATTAGAAACGCAATTGTTAGAACGCTGAAATCACATAAAGTAGGATTTTACGGAAAGTAAGAAAAAGTGTTACGATTCTAATATATTTTCTGCCTTTTTTAGAAAATTATTTAGAACCAGCAAATTTATACCCGCACTTCGCACGGATTAAATAAATATCAAATCGAACCAAGTATGTGTACCATATAACCTGTTATAAAATCATAAACTTAAGTTATTCTCTTTCCACTCGTTATCAAGTAAAAAATCTCAATTCATTGCCCTAATATTCTAAAATCAAAAATACGCTGTAAAATGTACTCATAAATGTCATCACAATTCCCTCATAAATACATAAAACCTTTTTTAACTCTTTTGGCTCGTTTTGGTAAATAATTTGGCGAGAAAATAGATATAGCTACAAACACACACATTATACAGCTCTAACACAACGACCTTAGCATATCCAACCAGCTTATAAATTATTTTAAAAAACATTTTGCCCATTTGGCGAGTTTTAATAAATAATTTGGCGAGATTGGCAACATATTTGGCGAAACAATAAAGACATAATACCCTTATATGCAGCTCTAGTGCGATGGCTTTATTAACCATCATAGTTCAGTAATAGCTTAACAAACATTTTGCTTATTTGGCGAGTTTTAATCAATGAATTGGCGAGATTGGCAATGTATTTGGCGAAAAAGTAAAGACATAAAACCCTAATATGCAGCTCGTGCGATGGCCTTTATTAACCATCATTGTTCAGTAATAGCTTAACAAACCATTTGCCCATTTGGCGAGTTTTTATTATAATTTGGCGGGATTGGCAACGTATTTGGCGAGAAAATAAAGACCTAACGGCAGCTCTAGAACTTATAGGTAAACTACACATTTATTGTTTGAACATGCATATTTGTAATCAACAGAACCATCATTGACGAAATCATCAACTAAACCCATAAGAAATCCAGGAATCAAGACTTGTTGGAAATACGTCACTTGAAACATATCAATTATTTTCAAATAATGAATTTAGTTTCTGAAAGTTATGGCAACACAATAAAATAAACATTTTCAATTTTATTTATTTTCGTTGAAAGTTTTATTTAATTGTTTCTTCAGATGGCATCAGGAAAGAAAAGAAATCGTCGGATTTGAGCCAAAGTGGTGTAGTTTTCCCAGAAAATTCGAATTTTCTCTAAAAATAGAACACTTTGAGCTCTGAAAGTTCTTATTCTGTAACTCAAGTATGAACTACGTATTTGTACCAAGTTACGAGTCAAACAAATGTCTAGTTTGTGAGTTTCAGAGAGACATACATACATACACACACACAAAACTTCATTTTTATTATTATAGATATATTTATTGGTTAAAAAAAAGATACATGAACTTTTCAGTGGATATAACAAATGTTAAATTTATGCAATTTTATTCGTGAAAAGGAAGTTTCAAAACCAATTGAAATTTTTCATCTTTATAGTGACACACAAAATATCCACAGGTAATCACCTTCTGTATTATATTATTTTTGACTATATTAATTCGAAATATATATTTTTTTCATCGGTTCTATTTTTGGCTAATTTTAACTAACGCGGCGCAGCATAACTAGATTTTAGCATGTGCTGCCAAAATAGTAATAGCTTACTTTCTTAATTTAATTTCAAATTAGTAGGTAGCCAGAATATGTTTTAAATAATCATTAGATTATTCAAAACACATTCTGGTATCTACCTATCTAGACGAGTTGACCTGGTGAAAATTAACGAATCGATCCCACAAGTGTTCGAATGTTTGGAGGAGAAAGTCCAAACCATCCTTGCAACTGGACAACCTATTTCTTTTAAATCACTCGTCAGCTAAATCATCATTTAAATCAAAAACATAGAGGAGAAAATATTCTAAATTTGGTTTTTAAGGCTTTAGTTTTTAATGAACTGTTATAATTTCAATATGTTTTACTTTCTTTTAAATAACAAATTTTCAATTTTGAGGGTTTTTTTTATGAAGGCGATAAAAAATATCAAAAGCCCGCAATTTTCCGACCTTAACTCAATGAAGAACGTATTTCAGCAATTCAATTTTTCATATTTTAAAGAGATTGCCTTTAAAAAAGAAAGCCTCTCCCCTTAGTAATAAGACATTGAAGAACAACGTAAAAAGTAAAGTGAACATATAAAAACAAAATGAAATTTGATGTGACTCGTAATTATACAACAAATTTTGAAAAGGGCAAATTCCTTGGACAGTTGTTTTAGGCATTTATAGACTTCAGAGTCTTGACGCATATTACAATCGAAACTGCGACAAACTGTACAAACAATTAAAAACTTTCATTATTTACAGTTTTATACGCGAATCCAAGAAAAAAACAAGACTGTACTTCTCTTTACAATACTAGGCGGAAATTAACGAATTGATCCCCAATGGTCTTTGTGTTCCAATGTTCGGAGGAGAAAGTCCAAAACATCCTTGTAACTCGACACCCCAACCCCTCGCAACTCGTAAATCTGTCAACTTGAAGCAGGTGGTTAAAAAAGTGTCTCGGTTACGTTAATTGGATGTTTTGGATTTCTTTGTTTGGATCCCCAAACATTCGGAGTAAATAGTGTTGCACATCTGCTATTTGGAATTGGGACTAAAAATAAAGCTTTCCATTATGATTGAGATAAAAATATAAAAGATTGTCACTAAAATGATTTTATGGGATTGTGTGCAAGCTATTGGGATTTGTGTTCAAATTTGTATAAAATATTAGTTTGTGCACTTTTTGAATGCGATTGAAAGCAAGTTCGGATATTTATCATAAAAATGAAGACGAGTAAGAAAATTAAATAGATTTACATACCCGGCGTTGCGGGGGTGCACTCTTAATGCTGTACCAAACAATATTATTCCTACCGTTCTTAATTGGATGATTTGCGCTAAGTTGTCAAGTAATGAAACCTGACAAATCAAAACTTTGAACGTTAACTTGATAATATAGATAATCTTTAATTTAAAATGATCGCTAAAAGACACATCCGACTACCCCAAGTATTATACCATATCCAAAAAGTTAACGGCCAAAATAAGTTAATAAAATTAATTCAAGTTTAGGGGGAGGGAAGAAGAGTGCTATTCTAAATTATTATATACTAGCAGTGTGGTCCCGCCTTACTGGGAACCCGTTAACTTGGCATTGCTTCATTTTAGAGGCATGCTTACTTGTGAAAATACACTCAAAATCAAAACAAAATTAAATTCGTGTTGGCGCATGCGCACTTAAAAAGCAAACACCAATAGAGGATGGCGTCAAGCCCCCATTTCGGCCCGGTCCATGTATTTTCAAGCCCTGTTATGGTCCCACACTCCCACGTGGATGACGTTTTTTGAAACTAATTATATTAATTAAAAATCACAATCAAACATGAAAAAACTAAGCCGCAGGTGCACACGTAGGTATCAAAAGGAATCTGTATTAAAAATTTTGAATTTTTTAGAGCAGTCTAAGTAGGGCTTTTGCGATCCACAGACATACACACAGACGGACTCTTTCTTTTATTATTATAGACGGGCAAATTAATTTTTTGAGTTTTTGATCATAAATTCAAAAATAATTTTAATCTTTTATTTTACTAAACTAGGGGGCAAAGCCCCCTGCTCTCTACCGCTCGCCAACCCCCGGGAATTGCTACGCATTTCCCATTTGTTTGCTCCGCAAACAAACATGCAAGACTAATATGAAGATACTGCCAATGAAGAAATGCTTATCTATACAATCTGGCTAGTTTCCGTGGGACTGCTTTAGTGCATCACGTAGCTCTAGCGCTAAGCGAACGATCTCAACTAAAGCCACGGGACGCAACCTGAAGCAGTCCCGGCACAAAACAAGCACACCGCCACGCTTACTTTCGACGTTTCTGATAGGCTGAAGCCACGTAAGTCACGTGGCTTTCAAGCGTCCGACAATTACAATTTTATATTATATAGAGATATATTTTGCATAATGTCTGAAACATACCCTAATATGTTTCCCCATTGACAGACAACTGTTTATGGTTACTGTTTTATCAACTGTTCAACAACTGTGACTAGAAAGTCACAGTAGTTCCTGGTATTGTTTTTTTTTAATAAAATAAAAACCGACCGAGAAATGTTCTGCCTATAAATGATTTTTGTTAAACTTTACTTTTGTGTCCCGAAACACATCGTCTTAACCATTACTTCGAGGAACTTCTGATATTTGAGGTTTCGCAAACCTTTTTGAGAATTCACAAGATATGCTGAGTTGCCAAGGTTGCCCAAACGCCATGAATTTTACGAATTAACAAAAAAAAATTCAATTTTATTATCAGAAAAATCAGAATTTGCATAAAAATTCAGGATTTATTGATTTTAAAGTTATCAACATCTTCCGACCTTCAAGGTTTTACAATCCTTTTTTGCACCTTATTTTTAGATTTCTACGAAGTTTTTTCTGCGAAAATTTTTCCTATTTCCGAGGATTCACAAAAGTTCACTGATTGAAGATTCGCTGTTTTTTTCTGATTTCCAAGGATTTTTCGAAGGTTCACAATTTTTCGATTCAAATCTTTCTTTGGAGTGTCGCGAGCTATCGAAATAAACAAAGACTATTTGAATTTCCTCCTTTAGCAGATAGCGAGCATAAATTTAGATTTGAGAAGAAAATCTAAATAACTTTTTCCTTCAAAAATTTTATTTACAAAATATTCCGTTTCGCTTCCATACTACGTTTATTACGTAAAAATTGGAAGGTAAAATAATTCAGTCTGTCCGTCTGTATGTCCGTCATCCACTTTCATAGCAACAAATTCTACACAGACTGAGACAAGTGTGAGACGTCAAAAAATTCAGCACATCGCCATTGCAAATTTCAGAAAAAAAAATCGAATTCGAAGAACTTCAATTAATTAAAAAAAACAAAAAAAAAACTGAAAAAACGTAATACTTGTTTAAAAAGCATAAGAAGCCATTTTTATTAGAATCTCTCGAGAAACTTTATTTTATTTTATTTTTTTTTGTCGTGTCCATGAGAGTCGAGCTTTATATGTGTCCGTGAATTTTGATAATTTCTTCTACGACTTGCTTGATGTTGTCTTCATACGGATCTATCAAAGTCGGCAGTACTCCAATCTTTCTCAGGCTGGCGCTCATAGCCGGACACTCATAGATGTGAGTAGGTGTGAAACTTTATTTCTTTTAAATAATGAAATAAATTTATTTTTGCGCCATAAATCAATTTAAAATGACGTCGAATTCATAAACAGATTCAGATTCTTTGATTATATGCTGATATGAAATCTGTTTTCTTTTAAAATCAAAATTTAAATTCCTTCTATTTAAAAGCCTTTTAATTCCTTTAAATTCCTTTTATTTAAAAATATATTTATAATTTGAAATATACATATATTTATATTTTAGCAAACGATAAGAAATAATTTTTGGAATTTTCGAAAGAAAATAAATGAAACTAGCCGAATTTAGCGTGTAAATGTTTAATATAGAATTAATACTGTGTTTGTAGCATTTTTCAATGTTTTCATCACACAAATGTTGTGTGGATGCGAGTTAAGTGACAGATTCTGTTACAAACCTACTTGCTCTTTCTCCTTTTTGTGTTCAATTTTTCTATTTTACTACTTTTTTTCCCAAAGATTCTGCTAGATTCTTTTATCTCGGAATATCTCAGTTGTCAGCTCCGCTAATCTGCGTCTGCTGACATCTTATCTTCTATCTGTCTCTCAGCCGGTCAGTTATGCCGTCAAATGACGTCACTAGCTGAATGTAATTTCTCTTAAATTTAACTAATTAGGCAAATCACATTCATTTGCAACGGATACATTTTTAAATCAAAAATGTTTTTTTTTTTTTTAATTGCAAAAGCACTTGATTTTACATCATTGGCCCCCATGCCGAAGCATGGGATTGGAGCAAAAACATAAACTAAACAAAGAATAACAGATGAAAACATACAAAACCAATGCGACTAAATACAAAACAAATGCAACTAAATACAAAACTAATACGGAACTGAATGCAAACATACAAGACTACTGCAACTAAAAGCAAACATAAAAGAAAATCAGTCTTAGGATGTCAATTGCATCCTCTCCCTAGCCTGCCAATATCTATTGTACAAGTTTTTTCCATTCAATGAAGAACAATTTAGTAGATGCCCCTTGTCCATTTCACTGTTCTGATTGCACAGAGTACACAAAGGACTGTTATACACACCGATTCTGTATAGATGTTTAGCAAGGCAATCATGTCCAGTCTCTAAGCGAAAGGCCGCCACTGCAATTGATCTTGGAGAGTCTGGGATTTTATCGATTGTGTCCTTCCATTCCTTGTTCTTGATTTCTTCTAATAATTTCTTTTCATAGTTTTTCTTTACCGCACTTTTTATAAATCTTTTAATTGATGAAAATGGTACTTCGCTATTAATTTGTGACTGCAAAATATCTGTCCCTTTTTTGGCCAATGCATCAGCCCATTCATTGCCGTATATTCCCACGTGCGAAGGGATCCACTGCAGAACCACAGTCATACCTTTAGATGAAAGAACTTCAATATTTCTTCTGCAGGAGTCAATAATTTTTGATTCTGCTACATTATGTGCAGCAATAGCCTGGATGGCCGATAGAGAGTCTGAAAAAATAACTATGTTGTTTAGCTGAACTGATCTAACATTAATTTGTTCTGTTGCAATTCTAATTGCCTCCAGTTCGCCATCAAAGTTGGTCCGGAATGGACCAAGGGAAGAATAGAACGTAAAGTATTCCGAATATACACCAACGCCGACATTGTCAATCATTTTAGATCCGTCAGTATATATGTGTATCCAGTTGTCATTTGGATACCTGGTATAAATTGTCTCTAGCGCAGCTGCTTTTAATTCACTTTCAAGTGACAATGATTTTGTCACGGCTTTCATCAAATTACATTCAAATATAACAGATCTTACATGGATAGGATTTATTGGTTTCATTAGTTCTTCAAAGGGAACATTCAGAAGAGAATATTCAGTTAACAATTTAAAAACTTTCTGTAAAAATCCATCTTGGGTCTTCAATTTTCTGGGTTTAGTGATATCATAAGTCCTCCATATATCTGTTGATGGTAATCTAATTAACTTTTCATAAAGTATCAAAGCTTTCTCCTGAATAAATACTTCCACTGGTGTGTTTCCCGTTAGGGCCAACATTGCATTTATTGGAGTGGTCTTAACAGCTCCTGTGATTAGTCTTAAGGCTTCATTTTGAAAGACGTCAAGTTTAGAAATATAAGTTTTACTGCATGTAATTAGGGCCTCGCAACAATAGCCTATTAATGGTTTAACATATAAATTATAAGTATTATTTAAAGTTTCTCTTCCACAGCCCCATTTTACTCCTGTGAGTCTTTTAACCACAGTTAGCCTTTTTCGAGCTCTATCAATCACATCATCTATATGTCTCTGCCAAGAGAGTTTTTTATCAAATTTCACGCCTAAGTAAACGGCTTCTTCTGTTTCCCGAATACGATTACCATTATACTTCAAATCCATTTCGGTTGATTGGTGATTAAGAGTAAAAGTTTGGTACATAGTCTTCTCAATGTTTACCTCCATTTTGTTCTCAGTTGAAAATTCGTACAAAGCCTCCAAAGCCTGATTGATCTTAAGTACCATTTTTTCCGTATGCCTTCTAGGCGCTGAAGTCCACAATACTAAGTCATCAGCATACAAAGCACATTCAATGTCTTTGGATTTTTCTTTGATTTTATCAGGGAGATCATTAATATATACATTAAAAAGAGTTGTACTAGTCACACCTCCCTGCGGTAGGCCACAGTGAAATTGTTTGTACCCAGAGGTTTCTGTTCCGTACCGAGCTGCACAAAATCTTTGAGATATATTACTCTTAATCCATTGGAACATTTTATCGCCAATGCCTAGTGTTTTTAACTTATAAATCAATTTAGTTCTCCAAATACGATCGTATGCAGCTTTAAAGTCGACAAAGACTGCCACTAAGGTTTCACTTCTATCCAAACTATCCTTGATAGCCTGTGAAAGTCTTATGACCTGTTGGCTGGTAGACTGGTGTATTCTAAACCCGCTCTGGTTATTTGTAAAAAGGTTATAGTGTTCTAAGTAGAAAACTAGTCTCTCATTGACCATTCTCTCCATTATCTTGGCTATAATGGAATTTAGTGATATTGGTCTGTAACTTTCAGGACAATGAAGCGGCTTACCCTTCTTTGCTATTGGGATGATGATAGATTTTCGCCAAGCAGCTGGAACGTGAGAGTTCCATCAAAAAAAAAAAAAATGTTTGTTATTTGATACATATTTTTACGGGAAAATTCTCGAAATTTTCAAGTGATTTTGCGATGGTTTCGAATTGGGTAGTGAAATAGCCGCGGCGTTATAACTAATAATAATACTAATTTAACCCGGCAAATTTATTAAAGAATCAATAGTAATATAAATTGAGTGGTAACAGAGACGTAAAACAATGTACCCATTTAAATGTATTCCGCATTTCCAAAAGGTTATTTAATAAATCATATTTAATTAAATACCTCTACTCTACAAGTTAAGTCCATTTTAATAACTATAAAATTTTGTACCCAACGCAAAGTTTAAATTCAAAGACCAAAAAAACAATTAGGGTAGACTGACCTGTGAATGAACAGGCCCTAGTGAATGAACAGTTGGTAAATACAGTTAAAAAGTAGGGATTAAAAATCATTCCACTGGATGGATTGGCAACACTGACTTCCTCTCATCTAGTAGGAAGCTATCTGACATCTGATTGGTTGTCCTGGTCATTAATTAAAATCCATGTTTATTGACTGGACATCTTTGTGTTCATTCACTTGTAAAAGTACTGTTCATTCACTTGGCTTTTGTACCACTTTTTATTTGGACCCCCTTAAAGATCCAAAGCAATGCAAAGTAAAGTCGCCTCCTTTTTTTTTTGTAGAATTTACATATAATGACAGATGTGCTCACATTGTCATAAATTAACAAGCTATATTTTCCTTAAATTGAATTTTCGTAAAACAAATTGTGCTTAAGCGTTCATTCACTGATTAGTTTACCCTATTTTGAAATCACGAGTTAGTCCAAATGACAGCTCCCAATGGAAATGTGTATTTTCATTTTTCCGCATCCCGCGATTCCATTGGTGGTTTCGGTGTCACTCTCAAAATAACTGACATGGATAAAAAATAAACATTTCTTTCTATGCTAGTTTTCTTTAACAAATCATTTGAACAGTACAGAAAAAAGTTGGCATTTCAAAAATGTAATTAAATCCATACAAAAATGAAAACAAAACCGCTGAAGC
This sequence comes from Hylyphantes graminicola, assembly GCA_023701765.1. Lineage (NCBI taxonomy): Eukaryota > Metazoa > Arthropoda > Arachnida > Araneae > Linyphiidae > Hylyphantes > Hylyphantes graminicola. The sequence goes on from CM043111.1 coordinate 285,388, forward strand.
CGTTGCCATTCACGACGTGAGGTAATCCCAATGTAACTCGAAATTTTCTAACTATCGAATTATTATAGAATTTTATCGTCTGATCGTTTTTCCTTTTTAAATTACTTGTTCTTTTTCGCGCCGCAGGTGGGGGGAAAAAGTTCCACTCCGCCTAATTTATTGCGAGATGCGTTTGTTGTGCAAAAAAGAGATGCCTGAGGGTTTAGTATTTCAAATTTAAATCTCTAAACAGAGAAAGCTAATCTATAAAAATTGCTGGCACTCGATGTACACAAGAAATGCAGGACTCGCATTGATATGCAGAAAATGGCGCACACCTGATATTGTTTTCTTAAATGTAAGTGCAGTTTTTTCTTTTTTTTGGTGACTATTTTGCTTCATTTAATTTTAACCCATTCAGTTCTAATGACAATTTGGCATCATCATCTTAGAATTTTTTTCTGTTCGTCCATGGCTATTTATGATATCAAAAAGCACATCATTCGATTTTTCAAACTTTTTCTATTAGAAAATATTATTTAGTAATCCCGATAAATGTCAGCCTTATTATTTTTTAAATTATGATCAAAAACATGATGATGCCAAATGGCATCCCAGGGACTGAAAGGGTTAAACCAAAATAATACCATGAAAACCTGTATTTTGGTCAATAATTCTTGATTCCGGGCATCGGGATCTACAGAATACCTTGTTTAGTCTGGAAATAATTGGCTTTGTACACGAAATTCTAGAAGAAAAAAATTATCTTGCTTTTTGCAACTTGGAAGTGCAACAACGGTAATTTCTATAATGGAACAAAATGTCTGGCTCTTATCTCACGAATTTCGACTCGGTGCTGATAGAGCACTATGTAACTTTTTTCTTTCAAAACTACACTGATCAAAACAATTAATGGAGCGCATATTTAACCTCGTAAGACCCGAGCAAAATCCTACACGTATATTCTTAATCTATATAGACTCTTCATACAAATATATGCTAAATAAGTATTTCTTGCAGAGAATTTTTTGAAAAAAATATTTTTGTTCTATAAATGCAAAAAAAGGCCGTATCACGTAACGGTTAATTTTAAAATTGTTTTTAATGCAAAATGCCTTTAACTACTAAAACAACTTTTTGAAAAGTTTGAAAAAAAACCATCAAGAACTGGAATATCGTATGGACCCTCGATCAACTGCATTTTTTTTATAGAAATAAATGACTGATACCTGTATACAAAGGCTGAAAACTGATATTTGGATCTTCTCATATTGGACAAGGTCGATTTCGGAACTACTTAACGTGTTAACTGTCAGTGGGGAGGTTCTAAAAATTTCCCCGAATGGGGACGCCAGGTCACAAGAGGTTAAAACCTTTCAACAAAATGATTATATTTGGAATAATCAGCTAGCGATTTTTTTCTCACTAAGCTAAGCTCGCACTCATTTCATATTAGTTTCATTAAATTCTGCATGCATTTTTTTATATGGTTATACTTTTTTTATCGTTAGGTGGAAATCGTGTCTTTTGCTGAAATAAATAACAATGTTTTTAATTAAATGATAATGTGGCGGATCTAGTTGTATGCAAATTATTGTTGTTTACCTGCACCTGTAACTGACACTACACCTGTAATTGTAACTGACTGCAATGTATATATACAGTGACTATTTTTGTAAACGCGCTCTTAAAACTTTACCTCAATATGATTTAATTTGTTTACGTGTAGCTACCTTTTATTTTTACGTTATGTTTGGAAATAAATTAAAGTTGTGTTTTCGTTAACTGCTTGGTGCCTGGTTTATTACAACCTTAGAACATTCTCTGCGGATAGGATAGCAGGCCGTCCTATCTAGCAAAATAATATAAATATGCTTAAATAAAATTGAACCCCCTGAAACAATTTTAATAAATAAATAGACCTTAAATTCTTCATGCTTTTTATTTTTAGATATTTGAAAATTAATTTTCACTATAAGGTTTAGAAAAAATTGTTGTTATAATTTATTCAAAAGTTATTACTCTAATTTTTTTCTTTAAATTTTAATTTAAAAAAAAAACTAAGATTTTTTCCCCTGTTTTTTAACAATTCATTCTTGATGCATAATGAATCTATTTCACATTTTAGATTTTTAGAAAAAAAAAAGTAAAAGTTTGGACTGAGAGGGTAACAAAAGTAAGTAAAGAGCTCCTGCAATTGTTTTGAGCAGTGTATTATAAAAGGGTGTAATATAAAAGTAAAATGCACTTTCTTTCACATCACATTATGGATAGCTTTTCTTTTTAGTTTGTACCCCTTGGTGACTTGAAATCTTAAAAACTGTTGCGGCTGGGCTGCCCAGTGGGTTAGGCATTCGCCTAGCATGCGAAAGGTCCCTCAGGTGTGGGCTCGTCACTTGACCATGGTTCTAAAATGGCCCTTCGCCAATAGTCTTCGTACAGCTCTAGTTTGACGATATTCAAACTAAACTCAAAAACTGTTTTTAGATCGGGTGGAGCGAGTGGTTCAACCGTCGTTGTTTTGCAAGTTCACATTAACACTTTCCAGTATAAATTTCGATTGTTAACTCATTAAAAAAGGGGATTTCGTATACCTGAGAACATAACAAAGTGCTTAATTAACTTTGATTAATTGATTACTTACCTGGTACTGATTAGGATAATTTCAAGAGCACCCTAAGTTTTAAAACTATTTCTAATTTATTCACAGTGGAGGTCACCCGAAGGAAGGAAAGTTCGGATTAAATAATGTGGGGAAATAAACAAAACAAATTCAGCGAGGCCTTTTTATCTCCTTTGAATGTCATCAAAAAAAAGTTTTGTTAATTAAAAGTAATATTATTTACACATAAAAATATATATACACGCAACGCAATATGTGAATAACAAGCATAAAATGGTTTAGCATTAGCGTGTCAAATTTGTTTAGCAGTTTTTCTGATTAAAACTTAAGAAAAATATATATTTGCTTTTTAAAGAATAACTTTCAAATAATGATATTTTCAATGTGAGGCTGTTACACGGATAACAGATTCCGCAGTCTTGTTTTCATTTTTCTCGAATTACTTTTGTTTTGGTTGGTAAAAATATATTCAGGTTAGTGTGCTTGGTCAGTACACAAACCTGAATATATCTCTACCAACCAACCAACCAACCAACCAAAAGCTGTTCGAGAAAAATGAAAAATTGATCTTATAAATATCATCTGATTTAGTGCCTTATGTTTTTGATTCGAATAAACATGCCTACTGCAGATCATAGGTAAAACAACATTGCAGCAAATAAAAGCACCTGGCTCTTTAAAAAAACAAAAACGTACAAAAATAGTTTAAAAGTAGTTTTTCGTTCGATCTATAAAGCCATCGAACGCTTTTAAAATTTAATTCTTTTATAAACATATATTAACACCGGAAATTTCTCTCCATTGGCAATGGATCTCAAAAAGTGTGACCAATTTTGTCGCCCAGCGCAATCGCAGTAAAAAAAAAACGTCATTTTGCGGCTTTTATTAACTTGATCGCTAAATTCAAAGTTTTAAAAATTCGAATTTAATTTCCGAATTAAATATAACTACAATTAGTTATATGTGGTGGACAAGCGCAGAAACGATTCGTCGAATGTTGACGAATTATTTAAAAATTGAATTATTATTTGACGCTTTAACATTCAATATCGTTTGCTAGTTTAATTTGGAGAGTTTCGATGTTGGGATTGTTCTAAAAGCAATAAATATTATCCATCATGTAAGGAGAAGGCAAGTTAAACATTTCTTGATTTTAGTAATATTTACGATTAAATAATAAGATAAATTTATGATTAATATTAAGATTATTTATTTAATAATATGATAAATTTATATATTTTAAAATCGTTTATTTTAGCATAAAAAGTTATTTAGAAATAATCACATTTAAAATGCTTCTATTTGTTGAAAATGAAGCTTTTTTATGTGGAACAAATTATATGATATCCAAACTTTGAATTTTGTTTTGTTTTAATCTCTTATAATGGTAGTTAACTGAAATATTCTAAAAATACCATAGTAATTCGAATTTGCATGTTTATTAATAGAAAAGTGATAAAATAGTTATTGTTTTCTGGGAAGTTACCATCAATAAAACGTTACCATTTATATCGGTTGATAATTGGAAATTATTGGCATTAAATGTAAGCATAATAACTGCTATTATTTAAATATCAAATGCATCTGACGCTTAAAATATATAAATCTGTGCATTAGTAATAAACTATCCAATAGAATATTAAATAATAAATATATTAATTTCCTAGATCTATTAATTCACCTTATAAATTTTATTCCTGTTTGAGGAAACAATTCGCTGATAATAATTCTCATTAATAAATAAGTTTTTCTAGTAAATATATCTCATTCAACTTAATTTTTTATTGAAAAAATGACTAATACCTGTAATCAAAGGCTGAAAACTGATATTTGAATCTTCTTCTATCGTACCAGGTCAATTTCGGAACTAATTAACGCGTTAACTGTTTGTGGGGAGGTTCTAAAAAATATCCCCAGATGGGGACGCCAGGTTGCTAGAGGTAAAAGTAGATATACCCCTACAAATTTAATAACTTGTCAAAATATAGGCTAGCTTCCAGGTCAAAATGTGGCAAGCTCATGTGTTGTCGCTTGACTTACTCGAAATTTGCAAAAAGGGTTTTCTTTTCAATAAATACTCCTTTCCCTCAGTCGATAAGATCAAATTGGGTCAACCTCGTCTACTTTGCGACCACCCTTGCATGGAGCTTAATTTTATCACTGAATAAATCCGATTATTTCGACACAAAATCTTTTTTAAATTTTTATCGGAGAGAGGATTTAAAGGGTGGAATAAGCCCGCTGGACCGCGGATCTCTAAACCTAAAACGCCTCAGTGTTAATCCAATAATAAGAAAAAAGCTGTTTTCTCTGCCACGTTTCTTCGGCTGTATGGAATATTTTTGCCAGCTGTTTTTTTTAATAATAATAAATGTAGATAACTTACAGGTCCCCACAATCCCAGTTTTTGAAATGGGTTCGGATATTTTATTTAATCGTCAATAAATATTTTGCATAAAATGTTAGAGCCTATTTCAAAAAGTGGGATTACAGAGACCTGTAAGTTATCTACATTTATTATAAAAAAAAACAGCTTGCAAAAATATTCAATGCAGTCGAAGAAACGTGGCAGAGAAAACAGCTTTTTCCCCCAGTTGAATGAATACTGTGGCACTTAAGTTTGGAGATCCGCGGTCGATCGGGCTCATTCTCCCTTAAGTGAACTTTCTCTTTCGCAGAATGGAGCGACCCGTGATGAAATTTTTACCCTCGCATTTTTTCTTTGGAATGAGCATTATTCGCCGCCCAAGATTTAAAAAAAAATTAAGGGATAATGGAAATTTCCTAAGAATCAATTAATAGCCCTCGTGTAGCTCTAGTGCGACGTTAATTCAAACCTAACCTAACCTAAGAAGCAATTAAAAAATAAATAGTTCAAACTTTCCGAATGGCCAAATATGTCTGGTTGTGTTTCACTGTAAAAATTTTAAATTCAAATTATTTGAACTAATAAATTTGTTTTTAAAACATCTGAATTCGGTTTATTTTTGAAGAGATGATTTTAAAAACATTTCCGAATGAAAATGGGCTCCTGACTTGTGATTGCCTCTTACCTTTGTGAGAGAGGCTGTTACTGAACATTAGTCGGAAAAGAGATGTCGACTTCAAATCGTAGAAAGAGGGGACCTGCGTCTTCTTAATCTCTCGAAAAACATTGAACCACGCTTTCAGAAACTGGCGGTGAATTTTTTTTCAATTCTTAGTGGAGGGGGGGGGGGGTAGCTTTTAAAGGGTTGAGAACCACTGATTTAAATTATGTTAATTTACCAATAACTGAACAGATAAAATGTAATGTGATCTCCAAAAAGGTTGGAAATTTATTGCTTTTAAAGCCCATAAGAATGTTTCTTAAAATAGTTAGAAACTCTTTCTTTCCACCGTTGTCAATTGAAGAGCTTTGTGGAAGAACGTTCTAAGTGACAAAATCGAAACAAGAAAATGAGCTTTAAAGTTTCTCGTTTTGTTAAAAACGGAATTTGCAAATCGTAAAAATGTATTTAACTTCAAGAAAAAAGTGGCAACTTGTTATCGTTAAATAAGTTAGTAATATGATCATTGACACAAAAAACTCAATATCTCCCAAAATGTCACTTCGCCCCTTCTTCTACTGTGCTCTTGAGTTGTTAATGGTCGCTTAGGAACCCGCCCTCTCTTTATGGCATCTTCTCCTTCAGGGGTCGGAGAAGATAAAATGCAACAGCTTTCTTTCTTCATGGAGTAAAGAAGACTATGCTTGGCGAGAGAACAAGTGAAGCCAACTGAGAAAGACGCCAAGCAGCCAGAGTGAGTCCAGACAAACCACTTTCTCAATGTTACTTAGTCCTCTTGCGACCTGGCGTCCCCATTTGGGGACACTTTCTAAAACCTCCCCACGAACAACATGATAATTAGTTGCGAAATTGACAAGGTCCGATAGAAGATCCAAATATCAATTTGCAGAATTTCATGGCAGGTATTAGGAATTTATTTCTCTAAAAAACGAGAGTCAATACAATATTAGAGTTCTTAAAAAAATTATAATTTTTTTTTTCTTTCAAACTATTCCAAATGTTCTTTTAGTAGTTCATTTTAAAGGGATTTTGCATTTAAAAACAAAATAATCTGTTAACTACAAATAAGTGATGCGGCCTTTTTTCTTGTATTTATAGCACAACAAATGTGTATTTTCAGAGTTTAAGGCGTGCCCCTAAGTAACTATTAAACTTTTTTTTTTAATTTCTTTGCACAACATACTTTTCAGCATATATTTGTATGAAAAGTATGTTTAGATTAAGAAAATACGCTCGGGTCTTCTGAGGTTATTCTGGCACGCTTCGTTATATTCTCTCTGGGGGTAAACTCATCAGCAATGCAGGTGCTGGGGAGCCCAGTCGGTTAGGCACTCGCCTAGCATGCGAAAGGTCTCACGTTCGGGTCCGGGCATCGCCAAAATAACTGCCGACCTATAAACGGTCCGTGCAGCCAAAATGTCCGACAAATAATACCCCGTGTAAGGGAGTGCACGTTAGATATCCTTCAAAGTCCTAACGCTGCGTACGATGTCGCCCTTAACGGTTGCGTTGGATACCTATTCAGGTGTCGGCTCGTCCCTTGACTGTGGTTCTAAAATACGACGCCCGTCGCCAATAGCCCTCCTGTAGCTCTAGTGCGACGATAATTCAAAACCTAACCTAACCATCAGCAATGCACAATAAGTAGCATTTTTTTTTTAAATTTTATAAATTTGATAATTTCATTAAATTTTAGGCATCTATGAGTCATTTATAATCATCTACTACGTAAATATATATATATATATATATATATTAATTAAGTCCATGTGTAGCTATACTGCCGCTGCAAGAAAGGTGACGGTATCTGCCATTTTGGCGTTTTTTAATTCTTACAATGAATACGCGTAGCTCTCGTGTAGCTCTAGTGCGACGATAATTCAAGCTAAACTAAATAAAGCGATCAAAGGCTTCAATTTTCCAACCGGTTCCTGTATTGGTTTCTTCCCGGAGGCACCTCCCTCCTCCTCTTACCTCTCTCCTTAGAGAGTGGGCTTAATCGGCGGGGGCGAGTTGAGTGGTTTCGGAGCTGCTGCTTCCGGCGCTTTGGTTGCCGGGGCGACCGCGGACACCTCCCCGCAAAAACCGAGAACGGTAGAATGGAGTAAATGTTCCGTGTCACCATTTTCGTCACAGAGCTCCAAGAAAGAAATAGATTGGACATGGTTAACCGAGGAAAGGTCTCTATTTTAAACGTAATAAACTTAATGGGGAAATCTAGGTAAAATGGGTTTACATGAATCGTCGGTACATTAACGACGATTGACAAGAAAATGTGCCAGGTGAAAATGAGTTGTTCTGTTTACAGTCACTCTTAAAAATAAGAGTGAACACTCCGATAGGAGAAGTGCATTTTCGACATTGGAAATGAGCGAAAATTAACTCCTAAATCGCTCGTAATTACTCAGAACCGCCTTGAAATCGCTCGTTTGCTGCTAAGATTGTAGGAAGTTTAACAAAACAAAGGATGGGGAAAAAAAAGAAAGGAAATTCACTCCTATAGGGGAAGTGCATTTTCGACACCGAAAGGAGTGAAAATTAACTCAGACTGAGTTAAAATCGCTCGTTTGTTTTAAGAGTGTAAGTTTATCAAACTGGACAAAATATGAGTCTAGACTTTATTTGCTAAATAAACTTCTAAATCAACGAAAAATCGAATAAAGACCATAGTCCTGAATAATTTATTTAGGTAAAATAAGTGACTAAAAAAAAAACGAATTAAGAAAATTTTAGTTTTTTATTCACAAAGTCGTCGTCAATAGGTGCCTAAAAGTGAGAAATCTCTAAAAATGTTTTTCAATATTTCTTTTAATTTCAAAATGTTTCGTAAAATGCGGTACAAAATTTATCGGATCATTAAATCAATTTGAAATAATTCTTTGCTTAAACAAGCGGTCACATTATACGACGCTAAAAAAAACTCAATGCAACATGACAACTTCATATGCCTAAAAAGTATTATTTATTAAACTTTGATTTTTTTAATAAATATTCTAACATAACACAGATATCTGGAAATAATTTAATTTTTTTTATCTGATTTGTTTACATTCACTGACTAAGTTAAAAGCAAAAAAGAATATTGTACTTAAAATATGAGTGGTTAAAATTCATTCAAAATATTCATCAAAAATCAGGAACGGTATTTTTTTAATTATTGAAAATACCCGACTAAACTTCTTCTCCATATCTCGGTTGGCGTGAGAGGGATTTATTAAAGTTTCAAGATAAGATGGACATTGAATAGCGCTTGGTCTCTATGTATAACGCTGCAAAAAATGCTATGCAATGCTTTCATTCGTTGCATCAGACTCTCTAGAGCTCACTGAAAGTGGTTTTCGCAGCGAGAATAGTTGTTTATCATCTTTTTATCTTTTTAATCAATTCAGTGCTGCAAAAAAAGTTTTTAAAAAATAAGATACCGTCAAAAGCAAGTATCTTTGGTCCACGCGTCGGGAAAAGATTTGCTTCTTAATTTCTCTTCATAAAATTCTCATCTTAAATTGTTTGACATATTTGGAAAGGCGAAAACATTGCCTTTCATTCACGTAAAAAAAATCTCATTTAAATGTTGACAATACTACAAATGACGTTTGTATTCTTACGAGCATTTAATGACAAAAAATCTATTTCTTCCACTTCTTTGTCTGGAACACCTAAAGAAATATTGAAAATAGCAAAATAAAACACTTTATGCCATTCTGTTATTTATGGGGATGAATATGACACCATTTGTTCTAATCTATGTTGAAACTTTTATGCTACATTACTGGGAAACTTTTGCGATGAATGCGTATAACTTTGGTCCAAGATGTAAGGATTTCTTCGTGGAACTTTGCACTTTCAAAAACGTATGTAAAAGTGTATTCTATTTTAAACATTAAATAACGTAGATGAAATGCAAGAAACGTATGCAACATTCAAAATCGCTATTGTCGAAATGTAAACATTTTCAAATTCCTAATTACGAATATATTTTTCCTTTTTTTAATAAAATCGTGTGCTTTTTATTAATATATTTGTTATTAAATATTACTTCAAAAAATAAGTTATATTGTTAACTTATAACTTATAAATAATAAATATTTTTTATAAGTTATTAAAATTGAAGTTTATTTTTCTTTTAATCGACAATCAATACTGGTATTCATTGTGTAATGTCATTCTACGATGCATTGCAATGTAAATGTTAAGTTTTATACCATTTTTAATAACTATGTATCTTTTTCATGCTTGGACCAAAGTTAAAAGCCTGGATCCCAACTGTAATTTTTTAAACTGACACCAATTTTTTATGTCGTCACAAAAATGCTTTTAAATTATTTCTAAAAGTACAATACTTATATTGCATAATGATTTTTAAGTGTTTGATTCATTTTTTTAGTTTAATATTCTTTTTTTATAAAAAAAAAGCCTATGATTTCGGGCCAAAACTACCCGCACTGACGATAAATCTGAACTAATCTGTAACTGAATCTAAATTTTTTAAAACTGATATTAAGTAAATATTATAATATTTTTTGTTATGAAATTTCAAAAATACTGGAAGATTGTTAGAATGAATAAAGTATTTTCTTCTGAAGAATTCATAAATAGGACACAGTAAAATTATGTGTTTCCAGGTTTCATTTTCGAATGTATTAAAAATTTTGCATATAGAGCCAGGAAATATTTTGTAAATTGATCCTTTAAAGTATAAGTGCGTTTGATTGCAATGCAATTGCATTAAAATTCGTTTTACTGATATATCAAGATTTGAGGCTAGATAATCTTCATTTAAATGTGCGCTTTTGATGAATTTGTAAAAAGGGTGATTGTTACTATTAGCTACACACCTTAAAAATAGAGCCCAATTAAATTTGCTGGTAGAAGAACCATAAAGAGACAAATTATAAAGTCGTAAATAACAAGCTTTAGAAAACCTTTCATCAGACATCTTAAGTAAATGAATCCAATATTTTAAAATCAAACGAATAAACACTAAAGGAATTCTTAAATGACCTAATTCATGTCTCAATGTGTATCCAGGGGTAAACCTTGAAACAGTAAGCAATCTTTCAACAAAAATACAAAAACATTTTTCTAATTCACAGAAATTATTAACAGCCAGTTTAAACAGACAATATTAAGGAGTCATGTACATGACTATTACATGTCATGTCATTATTATATATGTACTAATTTATACGCAAATTTAGTACGTGTAATAATTCAATGACTAAGAAAAATATTCTTTCAGTTTTCATTTAACATTTGCGTTTTTAATAATTACGAACCGAGAAGCAAAAAATAATCAAAATTGAAAAGAATTGTGTTTTTCCTCAAATGCAAGTCCTTTCTTGGGTTTCCGTAAGGGAGTGGAGGAGCTTTAACCTTTTAAGACCCGAGCGAAATCCTACTCGTATATTCTTAATCTAAACATGCTTTTCATACAAATATATGCTAAAAAGTATGGTTTGCAAAGAATTAAAAAAAATTACATTTAATAGTTACTAGGGACAAGCCTTAAAATTTAAATACACATTTTTGTGCTATAAATGCAACAAAAAAAGGCCGTATCACTTGTATGTAGTTAACAGATTACTTTAACATTGTTTTCAATGCAAAATGCTTTAAAATTAATTACTAAAAGAACTTTTTGAAAAAAAAAAGCTTTTAGTAATTTTTTCCAGAACTCTAATATTGTATTGACCCTCTTTCAACTTCATGATTTTTAATAGAAATAAATAACTGATACCTGTAATCAAAGGTTGAAAACTATTATTTGGATCTTTCTTTATCCGACCAGATCGAATTCGGAATTAATTAACGAGTTGTTAGAGGGCATTTTTTAAAAAATGTCCCCAAATGGGGACGCCAGTTCGCAAAAGGTTAAGGCTCATCACCCCCATACCCCGTCCTCCTTCGATCGGGCTTGCTAATGTTAAGTCTATGGGGGGGAAATGGTTTTTGTTCCAAAAAAAGTCAAGAAATTATAGGAATATTTTGATGCGGTTTTTCTTAAATTCTTAAAAATCCAATAAAGTAGTGCTTTTAGAGGTTATTTTCTTAAAAACGTTACTTGCCTTTTTTTAATAGAAAAAAATTTAGATTAAAAAAAAAGTAAATAACGTTTTTTAAAAAATAACCTCTAATAGCACTATATTGGATTTTTATGAATTTAAAACAAAACCGCATCAAAATATTCCTATAATTTCTTGACTTTTTTTGGAACAAAAACCATTTTTTCCCCATAGACTTACCATTAGCAAGCCCGGTCAAAGGAGGACGGGGAATGGGGGTGATGAGCAAGCCTTAAGGATTGTTCAACATATTCCTAAAAATTGCGTATCTAGGCAATTAGCCTAGCTTCCGTATCTCGGAGCCTTATCTAGGAAAACTTTTAGAATATAGGCAAAACAAATTGGGGGGGGGGGGGGCTTGACGAAAAAAGGTGTGCAGGATTGAACATAATGATGGTGCTAGTTGGCCGATCTACCTTATTTTTTGCTAAAATTTTATATCCTTGATTATAATATCGATCAAACTAATCACTTTGGGTCTATGTCCGAGTCAACGTCAATCTAAGAGCAAAGTGAGGTCTTGAACATTTTAAAAGTTACAGAAATTCGGTGATCAACAGCACAATTTTTTTTTCCTCTAATGGGGCTGCAACATCGGCGTTCAAGCCTTTGCAGACTCGGCATATTCCCCAGAACTGAGAGCCATTTTTGTTTCTTCATCTGGGCGACTCTCGCTACCCATTTTGGCGCACAGATAACAATGAATCTGATCTCTCTGTGGATGCTAAAGTATGCCGAGATTTAATTTTGCCGAGAGAACCCAAGCCAAATGGGCCCTGCAGGGATGTTTTACATGCACATAATCATATGACATGCGTGCTCAAGATTTTCCCATCCAGAAAATCCGACGACTCTGCCAGGGCTCGAACCCGAGATCTTGGGCTTACGAGGCGGACCCATTTAACCTCTCAGCCACTGAGTCGTCTCAACAGCACAATAAAAACTAACTATTGGGGCCCGAGCCCAACAGGCCTTATGGTAGATCGGTCCCCTGGGTGAAGGGGGGCCCCGGGCGCCTGGCAACCATACAAGGCACATTTCAGCTGGAACACCCCAAGTTGGTTTGATTCGGATTCCTGTTATGAAACCATCAGGGAGAGATAGCAGGATTACATAACAACTAACAAGAGCTCGTAAATTCGGGGATTGGGCACTTATCTTTAAATCGTATCGCAGCACTTGTACGCATTTCTTGAAATCCCACTGCAGCAAAAACTGCTTTTATTTTTGAGTGTTACACAATGGAACACAAGAACAACATTTTCTGCTCAGTGTTTTGATTGACACGAACACGGAAACTACAAAAAAGCATGATTATAAATGAAAACTTCTGGACAATTGGCTACCTGATAATTAATAATATCGATTTTAAATTAATTAACTATATGAATATTTTTTTAAATAGGCATGCAAAATCGAAAGATTTTACAGCATTTATGAGCTAAGTCGCATTTCAAAACGCATATATTTTTTCACGTCAGAAGTCGGGGGAATCGAATGAAGTTTAGTTTTGTTAAATTTCAATTACGTAATATGAAATATATAAGGTAATGGAAGCATGGCGATGGTGTCGATAACTTCTGAAATGTTTAGTGTTTCTACACGTTTTGGAGGGAATTGATTCTAAAAATATTGTTTTCGATAACGTCTGTCTGAAACCACTCAACAGAACGAATTACTTGATATCCAGTACCTGTTGGACGTCATAATGTTTTGGAGATAATTCATATGCACGAAGAACCAAGAACTTTTTAGGTTTTAAGATGTTTACGTTTTAGATAGGGTATATAAAATTATCTTAAAGGGTGGGAGCCCAGTCGGTTAGCATTCGTTTATCATGAGAAAGGTCCCAGGTTCAGGTCCGGGCATGGCCAAAATAGCTGCCGACTTATAAACGACCCGTGCAGCCAAAAATGTCCGACAAATAATACCCCGTATGGAGGGAGTGCACGTTAAATATCCTCCAATAGTTCCAACGCTGCGTACGATGTCGCCCTTAACAGTTGCGTTGGGTGCCTATTTGGATGCTGGCTCGTCACTTGAGCGTGGTTCTAAAATATGACGCCCGTCGCCAATAGTCCTCCTCCAATAGTTCCAACGCTGCGTACGATGTCGCCCTTAACAGTTGCGTTGGGTGCCTATTTGGATGTCGGCTCGTCACTTGAGTGTGGTTCTAAAATATGACGCCCGTCGTCAATAGCCCTCGTGTAGATCTAGTGCGACGATAATTCAAACTAAACCAAACTAAAATTATCTTTGAATGTACTGATGTGTAAGTATTAATTGAAAGTCGCATCATGTTACAGAATAATTGTTTATTTTTTTATTCAAAGTCCCTCTGCTGAAAGTGAAAAAATGCCAAGACAATCACTTCCATTTCATTTTGTAATTTGATATTACATCCAATGAGAAAGTATTTTTATCCTTGAAATATCGTTGGGTTATCAAATGGGAGAAATATAATTCTACTTGGCTGGTCCTTCCACACGTCGTCATAACCCTGTCCCACCAAATTGCCTCCATCGGTCATTCGGCTCGACAAAAAGTAGAAAAATCTCTCCGAATCTCTCTTTTTTCCCTTCGGGTGACTTCTCCTTCGTCCAACTTTCCGCAACAAGTTCTCTCCGCAGGGTTGCCACTGCCACTCGCACTCCCAGCACGCCGATAAAAGAGCGCCAAATTGGCAGAAGTGTAAACTTGTTTTCACTGCATGCGAATTGAATAAAAAATTTTACTAAAAATTGAATTTCACAATTTAATTTCTTAATTTTTAAAAAAACATCATGTCAAAAGACAGTAGATTTTTTAAAAAAAATGGATTTTATATTTTAAAATTTAATCAAATTATTACGTTTGTTGTGAATTGATTCTGTTATGCTTAAAAATTCTAAACTGCTTGTTTTAACTTTCTGAGGTGTACAGTACAGACATATAATCCCGTCACCTGACGATCCGGTTTTCTGCCAAATAATGTAGACTGACCAGTGAGTGAACAGGCCCCAGTGAATGAACATTTGGTAAATATAATTTAAAAAATAAGGATTGAAAATCATTCCACTATATGGATTGTCAACACCGACTTCCTCCCATCCAGTAGGAAGCTATCTGATATATGGATGGTTGCCCTGGTCATTATATCCTGGTGTTCACTCACTGGCGAACGTGATGTCTTAAACGTTCATTCACTGGTTAGTCTACCCTACGCACAACTATTTATTTATTAATCTGCTATCCAGAAAGAGAATTCCCAATTACATAGCAGTAAGACACTGCAATAGAGCAAACAAACATTGAACATACAAGGATTAAAAAAAAAACATAATTTTACACATACTCACACTATTTATGTTGCCAAATTTGTTAACGGCCAAACGGCAACACTATCCTATTTCACTTTTTTTTAGTTTTGATATGATTAAGTTACGAATATAAATGCATTGATAACACACGTTCTGTCTTCTCTTAATAGCGTGTGCAGTTGAACGTTCTTATCTATATTGGAAATTTCACTAAGAATTCGTTCCCGTCCAACCTGTGTGACTAAGTAGTGTTATAATTAGCTTTCATAGCAATAACTTCGACAAAATAATCGGTCGGCAGCCAAAAACGTGCGGCAAATAATACCCCCTGCAGAGGGAGCGCATCTTAAACATGCTTCTAAGTCCCAACGCTGCATACGATGTCGTGCGATTGTGTTTGTGTGTCTCTTCGTACGTCGGCTTGTCACTCGACTGTGGTTCTAAATGACGACGCCCGTCGCCAATAGCCCTCGTGTGCCACTAGTGCGACGATAATTCAAACTAACCTTACCTCGAACGAACATTTATCACGAACATACGCATCACATATCAATATCACATATTAATGGACACGAAGATGGAAATTATGATGGAAAGAATACGCTGTCAAAATCAACCCTTGTCTTTCACTTATCTAAAAAAAAATCTGTTTTTCTGCATTCAATTTTGCAGCATAGGGCGGCCTGCTACTTCCTATCAGCACATAAGGTTACATATAAAAAAATCCATTTTTTTATTTCATAAATAGTTAAAATAACATCTCAATAATGCGTGCAAATTTTTGGAATGAAATCTCGTTATTATGGATAAAAACTTATTTAAATGCTTCACCTCAACTGGACGCTTGAGGGCTTTGTCTAAACTTTAAGCACGTTTATCTCGAAAATACTTTTTTTTAAATTGTATGCAAGATAACTCAGTTTTTAATAGATCCTTATAAAATTTGGTATACGTTTTCTATGTAATATTCTAGTTAAACCTCTTAAAAATTCCAAAAATACTAAAAAAAAAATTTTACCCAAAAAACCTTTGAAAAAAGGGTAAAAAAAATCTTCATTATTCTAAGGCATGCCGATGTGCAATTTTTCAACTTTTTTTTTATTGGTTTAACTAGAAGATATGTTTTACGAACGTTTTCCAATCAAAAATTTTGATTTCGGATCAATTTTACACCAAAATTGATCTAAAATCAAAATTGCTAGAATAATAGTCGATTGACACTTTTATCCGCGGGGGTTTTAGGAGATGAGTTACCACGGCGATCACTTAGAAAAACTAAAACAAAAAATCTAATTTTTGCAATTTAATGTAAATGGCGTCCCTATTTGGGGACATTTTTTAAAACCTCCCTACAGACAATTAACACGTTAATTAGATCCGAAATTGACCTGGTCCGATAGAAGAAGATCCAAATATCATTTTTCAGACTTTGATTACAGGTATCATGCAGTCATTTTATTTTTATAAAAAAATGAAGTCAATACACACACACGATTAGAGTACTTAAAAAATGATTAATTAAAAAAAATCAAACTTTACAAAAGGTTCTTTCAGTTCTAAATTATGACGGACATTGCCTCCTAAATACGACATTAATGCAGACTAACCTAACTTCCAATCCCTTCGGTTTTTTTAATAATCAGTGAAATAAATCTCGCCAAAGCGGACCATAAGTCGCCAAACAACACCCACCCCCTTCCATCTCTCTCCTCCATGATCACACTCCTCACATCACACATTACTACTGGGCGATGAACGGCGGCGGTAAGGCAGAGGTGTCCGTGCTCCGTCGTCGGGGCACGGAGGACGACGAGGGGGAGGACGAGGCGCGCGTGGCCCGGTTGTCCGGCGTGTACAAGGAATTACTGGCGGGGATCGAGGCCGAGGACCCGGCGAGGCAGGGGCTGCTGAGGACCCCGGAGCGGGCGGCCAGGGCGCTCCTCTTCTTCACGCGCGGATACGAACAGGTGCTCGAAGGTAAAAGGTTATTTTTTTCTCTTTATAATTGTATTCAATTGCAGGAGCAGGGTTCCCACGGGTCCTGGAAAGTCCTTAAGAAGTCCTTGCTTTTTATTTTCAATTTCAAGGACCCTTTAATAGTCCTTGATTTTTTACCAAAAATCGTTGAAAAGTCCTTAATTTTCATTTTTGATAAAAAAAATACCCCTTAGTACTCCTTGATTTTTACCAAAAATCGTTGAAAAGTCCTTGATTTTCATTTTTGATAAAAAAAAAAAATACCCCTTAGTACTCCTTGATTTTGACTAACAATCGCGGAAAAGTCCATGATTTTCTTAGTTCGCTACTTTCAAATTTCGAGAAGTCATTTCTTAAAGCATTGCTAAAGTCGGCTCTAAATGACGCACATAGTACTTCGGCATTCAGTACAAAACGCTGCTTATATAAACACTTATATTTATGTTTGGTCGATTTAATCGGTATAGTAATCGACACATTTTGATTAAGGGTCCTTGAAAAAACTTTGGGAGTCCTTGAAAAGTCCTTAAAAACTCCTTGATTTTTATTTTAAAATAAGAGTGGGAACCCTGAGGAGGTTCGGAAGTGTTCACAAAAACCCTTTGTAATTTACGCTGCCCAGGCTTTCAAACGAACTAGGTATTTTACTGTTTATACCGGTCAGATGACCACTTTATTCCAATTGGATACTTTCGATGCTTAGTAAGGACGCTTCGCGTCGATACTACAAATCGTTATCTCCGATCTCCGACGCTATCAATATAAACCAAAGAGTTCTGTAGCAGAGTAGAGGGACGACTCGTACTGAGCTGCCATCGGCAGCCATGACTTACTACGGAGCCCGAAGAGAGTGGCAGAAGTGCGAGTTAATTTATAATTTTAATACTGAGAAAGGAAGTACACCCAGGGTAAAGACGGAAATCGAACCCGCACCCGTTACACAGCGCGGACTGCTGCGTTATGATCTGCGATCGCCATCGGGCTCCACACGCCACCCTATATTGTCTCCGTGTTGGTCCATGGTGCGGTTGGTAGGTTCAGTCTCTACCCTACTATAGAACTCTTTGATATAAACGGACAGGTTGGTAAACACAAAAAAAAATCTTTATTTTTCCGAATGTGTTGATAAAATTTTACTCAACAAAAAATTCCGACTTATTTTTCGAAAGATAAATGATGTAAGAAAAATGTCGTTTTATAACCGAATACTACAAAAAAAATATTTAAAGTAACACTTTCACGATTCACAGCACCATCTATTAAAACTCCGACTTATTCTATTACTTCTTATAAATACCTCCCCTTCGTACAAACTGGTGCTCTAAGATAGGAAGAACAAATTTTTGTAATTTAAAAAAAGAAATATTAATATAGAGACAGGCAACAGAACGTTTTATTTTTTTAAAAGGTTAAATTCGAATGCCATTTTAAATAATGAAGAGGCGTGGAGGCCCTGCGTGTTCGTTGATCACAAGCATTTTGTTCAGTAAAGCCCTCTAGTAAACCTCTAACTCCTGAGTTCTATTTTATTACTTATTGTACAGCTTTTCCACTTTTAGCTTTCCTCTATTTTTGTGGTTGTGTGCGACCCTATACAATCAAGGAAACTTTTACTCTTTTATTATTCGGTCTGTACGACCCTAGAAGAATCCCAAGAACCGGTACTTGAAAAGTAGACAGTTTTCTCTTTTAGTTAATAAAAGGTTCTAAAAGGTTATTTATACACATATTACGTTAGAGAACTCTTAGTCGTTTTCTAAATGAATTTTTAAAAACTACCTTGAAATTTAGGTGTTGCATATTCGAGTATACAATCCTTGAAAACGGAGAAATAAGTCATTTCTATTTCGGCCTAAATGAATTTAATTTACGCAAAAAACTGAACAAATTGATTTATTTAGTATATTTTTCTACGTCAATAATTTACATTTTGATCGTCATGATTTTCTCCTACTGACGACATGTTTACCTGATGCGGGAGAAGTGTTGTTGTGACACCTGCGCGCGCTTTTTTTTTCTTCCTCCGTCCACTTGTCAATCAAATGGACGTCATTCAGACGTATATTCAAATGTTGGAAACCGCACTTCACTTCTTCCCCGAGAACAGCTATTGGTAGTCGAATGGAGGCTCATTCCATAGCTAGCCTCTTGCGAACTGGCGTCGGGGACATTTTTGAAAACCTCCTCACAAACAATTAACACGTTAATCAGTTCCGAAATGGACCTGGTCCGATAGAAAAAGATCCAAGTATCGGCTTTCAGCCTTTGATTGCAAATACCAGTCAGTTATTTCTATAAAAAAATAAAGTTGAATGAGGGTCAATACGATATTAGAGTTCTTTAATTTTTTTAAAAAAAAGCTCTTTTAGTAGCTAATTTTAAAGGCATTTTGCATTAAAAACAATGTTAAAATGAAATGTAAAGTACAGATATGTGATACGGCCTTTTTTGCATTTATAGCACACAAATGAGTATTTTTAGCACTTCTGGCGCTCCTCTCAGTAACTATTCAACATATTTTGTTAAATGTCTTTGCAAAACACACAGCATATATTTGTATGAAAAATATGTTTAGATGAAGAATATACGTGTAGGATTTTCCTCGGGTCTTCAGAGATTAAAGTTCTTCATCACATACATCGTCTAGTAAACCCCATCACCATCGTCTTTCTCACCTATTCATTCCTGAAAAAATTCCCGAGCATGTATTCCTTCTATGAACATATAGTTTGTCAAACAATGATGCATTATGAAATATGTTCTGCATCATGTTGAAAAATAATAGCGTTTCACATTTGCTGAGGTGGTCACTTCAATTTCAAGGAATTTGAGGTTTTAAGGGGAAAAAAATACACATTTTTGTGTGCTATGAAAAAATAACATCTGTCAATTTCTTTTAATTAAGAGTTCATTCGAACTTTTATTTTGGTGCGTCGTCAATTTACCATTTTTCGCAAGACCACCGAAATCTGCTGTTGCTACATCATTTTCTCCCGCAAATAAGAAATAATCTGATTCGGTCTCAGTATTTTTGAAATACTTGAATATTCTAGTTTAGAATAGTCAGTTTTAAGAATTTTTTTTTAAAGAATGTTGTGAAGTGAATTCTTCAAAGGTTTGCACCTCTGTTGAATGTGAATTATACCTTTAAACTGTGATTTCTGAATACATATTTGATCGTTTAAAGCAGGGGTTCCCAACCTTTTTGCACCTGCTTACCACTTGACTTTTTGAGAAATTTTGGCGTACCACCAGATCTAAATATTTTAATGAAAATGTAATATTTACTCTTCTAAAAAGAGTTCAAAGGTTTTTTTGAGTAAAATTCCTGAGAAAACTTCGTATTTAATAGTTAGATATTTGCTTATTTTTAACATGCTTACAATAAAAGAGAAATAAAAAGAAAAAAAGTTTTATTTATGACCTACAGGTCTAAAAACTTAGAAATAAAAAATAGTTCTAACCTCAGCAAAAAATTAATCACCATTTAAATTATACTTTTACATGTCTTTAGTGCGAAACTTGTTGTTTCCCTGTGATCAAAATATCACCTTTATTAGTTATGGAAATCTTCACTAAGAGTAGCCCTCGTGTAGCTCTAGTGCGACGATAATTCCAAACTAATCTAACCAATCTTCACTAAGTCCTCTTCAACGCCTATGCTGCGTCTATGTTTTTTTCTACTAAAGTTCTGAAAATCCACTAACACAAGTAACTGCACAGTGCACATGCGTACAGAAGCTATTGATATCATCATGTTGTTCCCATCACTCACGCGTACCACCTGCAATATTCCCGCGAACCACCAGTGGTACGCGTATCACCGGTTGGGAACCTCTGTTTTAAAGCTTTATTTTGCATATTTTGTAAATTGCAAACTTATCTTACTAACTTGCTTTCCTTAGAAGTTTTCCTTGGGATTTCACTTTTTTTTTTATAAAAGATTTTTTAGCTCAAAATACTAACTTGAGTTGCCCTAATATGTATTCACTTTAGCCCCCGTATATAAGCGCTATCTCTAACACTTCCAGACTTTTTTTTTCATTCGAGATTTTCATTTTGGTGAAAGAAACATTGAAAGTTAATATTTCTATATTTCTTGATACATTTTAAAATGTCATAATTTAAAAAGAAATCTCGAAGCATTTCAAAAATCTTTTTCTAAATCCCTACACTGGAAGGATACGTGTTCCAAACCATATAATGTTATTATAAAAACGCGTATGCTGTTTCGTTAATATCTAATTCTAGTTTGTCGAGGGGATTACGGAACAGGTTGTGAAGAACTAGACAATCTGTTCGCACCTGGGTTGACGTAGGGGCACTTTTTCGCACCTGCTCTTGAGCTGTTAGGAGCAGGGCCGGCACGTGACCGACGGGGGCATTCAGCAATGGGAAACTAATAGGGGGCGCCCATAATTTATGTGAAAGGGGTTATGCCACTGAACAGAACTGAAACTCTGGAAGGCGCACCGAAACGCTCGCAAATAGGGTCGGTGGAGCCCGGCAACCCTGCAAGAGCAACCCAACTTTTGCCGTAAATCCTATACTTTATCTGTTTTAATAGGCATTTTAAACCAGCTTTTTCAATATTTTTTTTAAACATAAAATTGATACGTTATTGCTTTAGGAGGTTCTTTATCTAATGAAGTTTGGGAAACATTTACTTTTAAAAAAATAGAATTGTAGGAACAATCGTTAAAATTTAAATTCCTTGGAGTACTATTCTTCGCGAGCGATTGTGACATTCAATGCAAACTGCCAAGTCAAGTGTCAGTTGCGATCGGCGAATTAAGCCAAATTTGGCACATATTCTCCCAAAAAGTAGGCCTCGCCAGTTTTTCATGGGATGCTCCTTCCAGAGTTTCAGTTCAGTTCAGTGGGTTATGCCGGCTATGACCAAATCTCACATGGGGGGGGGGGGGGGGGGCTCGAGTTCATTTTTAACTGCGAAAAATAAAAAGAATAAAGTAAATTTTTAGCAAAAAATTGAGTTAAATTCCAGTAAAAAAATGTCCCTCTCCAAGAAAGGTCATTTAAGAGTTACTTGTTGCTTTAATGGTTTATTGTATCGAATGTAAAATTGAAATTCGCATCAATTAAAACGAATGTGAGGCTTTTTCTTTCATATACTTACAAAATAAATCATCAATCGCCAGCTGCTCTCCATTGCTTTCATTACTGGTTCAATTGTTTTGAAAAGCGCTCTGTTTTGGCTATCTTTCAAATATTGAAAATAAATATTTCCTTCGTTGAGCTTTTTATTTATGTATTTCATTAAAATATTCTATGTATATTTTAAAAATTGAACATTTTGTGTAGATCTGGATGTCAAATTTCATGAGAAAATAATTATAATTTCTTGCTATTCGCCGTCTTTTGAAACAGTTAAGGTAAATCATTTAAATTTTGTTTCGGTAGTTTGACAGTCGTAGTACTCTTCCTAAAATTTCTTTTTAATTCAAAATGTTTTGAATCAAATGTTAAGGTTTTGACCCTATGCTATGTAGTTCGCCTACTAATTGCCCGATGCGCGTACGATGTCGCTCCTAAGAGCTACGTTGGGTGCCTACTCGGGTGTCGGCTAGTCATGAGTGCGTGGTTCTAAATTACGAAGTCCATCGCCAATGGCCCTCTCTAGTGCGGCGATAATTTTGCAAGTTCAAATCTGTCTGGAAAAGATTATTCTGTTCTTTTAGCCTCCATCAGCGGATTTTGTGCCATTCGAAGCCACACATGTTCTTGCTTACGCGGGGGGAAATGAAAATATTTACCTTTCCCAGGAGATATTGGGAAAAATGTGTATTATTGATATTTGAAGTTGTTGCTTTTT
The DNA here is from genome assembly GCA_023701765.1 of Hylyphantes graminicola. NCBI lineage: Eukaryota > Metazoa > Arthropoda > Arachnida > Araneae > Linyphiidae > Hylyphantes > Hylyphantes graminicola. Next base: position 308,211 of record CM043111.1, read on the forward strand.
TTTTTTTTAATTTCCCAGATAGGTTTGATAATGAGGGCAAAGATGCAAAAACAAAATAGCCTTTAAACTTTCTCCCATGGACCTATTTTTTTCTTTGAAGTTTTGATATCTGTTAAAAATTAAAATGCACGCGTGTTTTCACCAGATGCGAAAAGAATAATAACAAAGCAAATGTGAAGAAAAAAAAAAGTGGTTAATTATACGGCCGATTTTTATTGAGAGGATACTAAAAAAACCTAAAACCTAAAAAAAAATATTTACAAACTATTAGCAACCAGATTATATTTTTCTTCAAATTTGTTTTGCTACCACTATTTCCACATATTGTAAAAAAAAATGTGCGTGAATTTCTATATCCTTGGACAGTTGTATTGTTAACGTCGGGTCGCTTTGACCCCGGGTCCCTTTTCTTACTTTCTTCTAGAATATTTTTCACTAGTAGGTCAAGGCATAGTCATTGTACAGGTTAAAGTCATTAGGTATAGTATTAAAAAAAAGGCGAACTTACAAACTTATTTAAGAGCTAATTTAATGAGAATTGGCCAAGTTACCCCATTTAAAAGAGCTAATTTAATGAGAAATCATAAGATTGGGCCAAGTTACCCCAGTCGGCAATACTTCAAAAATAAGATACCTGGCGACTTCCTCTTTAACAGTCGGCTTATTTTGTAATGAAATGTTTCATTCCACACACGAAGAAAATCGTATTATTATCTTCCAAAAACGATGTTTTTGAAGTTTCACATCGATTTACCGAATACTATTGGGTTTAGTGTTATTAGGCACTCGCCTTCTATGCGGAACTTCCCAGGTTCAGGTCCGGGAATCGCCAAGATAACTTCCGACCTATAAACGGCCCTTGCAGCCAAAAATGACCGACGAATAATAGAATGTGTAGAGAGGTGCACGTTAAATATGCTCGAAAGTCCCAACGCTGCGTACGATGTCCCCTTAACGTTTGCGTTGGATGCCTACTCAGGTGTCGGATCGTCACCTGACTGTAGTTCTAAATTATGACGCCCCATCGCCAATAGCCGTCGTGTAGCTCTAATGCGACGATAATTCAAACCTACCTACCTCAATCCTTAAATGCAGAAAATCACGTTCTCTTTCAAAGCAAACGACGTTTTCGAAGTTTCACATTGATTTATCGAATACTATTTGGTGTAAAAAGGCACATCCAACCCCCACATACATAAACGAATGATGAGTGAATAGAAACCGTAATGGACTGGGAATTCTATGGCTTCGTTCGGAAGAAGGTTCTTTCCATAATGATTGCACTTTTTCCATTTCTCAACTAGTGAGGCGCGGGTTTACTATAGGTATGCGCATTTCTCTCCAATTGCAAAAATGTTCCCTGATTGCAAGATGTGTTAAAATAAATCTATATTCTACTGACAACTAAATTTGATTTTCTCAACAACTAATATCGATAAATATAAGTTTGTTTTTAGAAGATAGGCATGACGTTAACTACAAATATGGTGGTATTACAAACATATCTCCGAAAGCAAAGCTAAAATCATATTTAAATGAATGGCATTTGCAATTTAAATATGGCAATGCATTTAAAGTGCTTTAGTAACGTAACATAAAGTCAAACGTAGCTTTCCTGTTTGACAAACTAGGATAAATATCAGCAAGTTCTCTAAACAAGAGTATAATTGAAAAAAATAGGAGGCAAGAATATGAACAATAAGCATTTCAATTCGGTTTTTGACATTTGTAATATAATAGTGAAATTATAAACCTGTCTTTCCATTTACAATTCATTTAAATTGGACTAAAGAGTCGTAGTTTTTCTCCTCGGGAAAATTATTCTTAATCTTTATTGCATTGTGACGGAATAAGGAAAAGGCACAATGCATTCTTTGAGTGCAGCAATCAGTTGACGACGAGGTTTCTTCCTTGAGGTATAGTCTCTTTCCTTATTTCAGCTCTCGTGAAAGAAAAGGGAAAAGAGAAAAGAACCTTCGCCCCAAAAGGACTAACGAAGCTCCTTTGCGGCCACAATGTCATTCGTCAGTGATTCTGAAGGCTCAAATGATGCGTAGAGTACATTGAAAACCGTGCGCTACCGAACACTGTCTAGATGACACACGTAACAAAAAAAATCAAATCTTTGCAATTGTCGTGTAATGTAATCGTTTCCGGCTGCCTATTTCTAGCCTCCATTAGGAGCTTTAACACAGCCAATAAACGCCTCGTAATTGAGAACCCTGGTCAAGTGACGAGGTCGACACCTGAGCGGGCACCCAACGGTACTTCGAGCGACACCGTACGCTGACGCAGTCGGGACTTTGGACTCCACAGATTTAACGAGCACGTCTGTCCCAGTGTACTCGGGCACATCCTTCACGAGTTGGACTTTCTACTCTTTCCCAGTACAGATATCCGATTTATAGGATGACTGACAGTAGGTGGGATTCGAACCCCCGCACTCGCTCTACCGCACTCCTGAGAAGGCTGAATCCTGAGGCGGTTGCCTTTAACCACTCGGCCACGGACGGGCCTTGCAATAGTCTTGGTAAACAATCATTACTGTAAGCAGTTTTACATGGAGCGGCAATTTCTCTTTCCCACCAAACGTTTGAAATAGAAAAGGCCAACTATCTACTATGATGTTTAGTTTAGTTTGAATTATCGTCGCACTAGAGCTACACGAGAACTATTGGCGAAGGGCGTCGTATTTTAGAACCACAGTCAAGTGACGAGCCGACATCCGAGTAGGCACCCAAAGCAACTGTTAAGGGCGACATCGAAGCAGCGTTGGGACTATTGGAGAATATTTAAGGTGCTCTTCCTCCACGGGATATTATTCGTCGAACTACCATAATGTGTCATTTCGATAGTTTGGGGAGGGGGAGCACGGTTTTTCTATATCCATTCTTTCACCACTTCGCCAGAGAAACTCATGTACAGTCCGGTAAAAATAAAATTTCTTTCTGAAACAATTTTATGCGAGAAATTGGCCCTTGGCAAATTCTTCATGCTTGCGTTTTTGAATGTTTTTTATTTAAATTTTGACGATTTGTAAGAAAAGTTAAAAAAATATTGTTATAATTTATTCAAAAGTTATGATTTCAAATTTTTCCCCCTTAAGGGGTCTAAGGAGTCTTAAAAATGTGCAAAGAAGGAACTACAAAGTATAGTTTGATCTCTCATGTAATTTTTTAACTACTCAATATACAAGTATAATTTTTTTATATGTAATTCTACAAGATTTATTTATTATAAAACAAATTTTAAAATTTATGAAACTTTAGCCAAAACTAAAATAAATGATATTAAACATAAAGCTGTTTTAACACATTGTGATTAGGCTTGCGCGGCAAATTTTGAGGTCAAAATTGAAAAAATGACCAAGAAAATGACTTTATATTGTACAAATATGTACAAACTAGGACTTATACCTAAATTCTCAGATAAATTTTAATTAGAAATTATTTAAAAATAAATTTAAAATCAAAATTTAAAAATTTATTAATTTTTTTAGAAAAAAGCTCTTAAAATAATTTCTTATTAAAATTGAGATGAGAATTTAGGTATAAGTCCTAGTTTGTACATATTTGTACAATATCAAGTCATTTTCTTGGTCATTTTTTTCAATTTTGACCTCAAAATTTGCCGCGCAAGCCTAATCACAATGTGTTAAAATAGCTTTATGTTTAATATCATTTATTTTAGTTTTGGCTAAAGTTTCATAAATTTTAAAATTTGTTTTATAATAAATAAATCTTGTAGAATTACATATAAAAAAAATTATACTTGTAATTTTTTAACTACTCAATATACATGACAGATCAAACTATACTTTGTAGTTCCTTCTTTGCACATTTTTAAGACTCCTTAGACCCCTTAAATTTTAGTTCAAAAATTAAGTTTTTTTTCCCTGCTTTTCATAATTTCATTCTATTTCACACATTTTAGATTTTTACAACGAAAAGATGTCAGGAATTTCAAGTAAAAATAAAAACAAAGTTTCGCTCGCTGCTTTTGCACCTTATTCTATAGGTTCAGAATGGTTTAAAATAAGAATTTCCTATTCTTTTCGAATATAAAATTAGACGTACGTATATGAATTTCAATTACCTCAATGCACGTAATAGGGCAATTCAATATACTTCCTATAGGGTAATTTCAAAAACTTGACAACCACGAGAGGGGCAAACCAAACCCAAAAGGCTTACGCGTTACAATGAAGTGTTTCAACGATTATCCATACCCGGGTCGATTCAACGATTTCTCCAAAATACCTTTTTTATTCATCCGTAGAAATACTTTTTGCTCCTTGAAATGGAGACATTCATTTTCACACTCCTGGGAATGCGTAAGAAGGGCGCAATCTCGGTGAGAGGTTTTGCAAAGAGGGGTGCTTTTAAAAGCAAAGTTGTTCTTCATTCCTGTTACTAGGTGAAACTTTGGCAAAGGAACCCTTTCAGTCCCAGTGAGCAGCATCATTTTTTTGGTCATAATTTTTTTTAAAAAAATAGTAGGTCTGATATCCATTGGTAATTGTAAAAAATATCTTCGAATCGAAAAAGTTTGAAGAATCGAATGATGTGCTTTTTGATATCATAAATGGCCATAGACGAACAGAAAAATAAATTATAAAATAATAATGCCGAATTGTCATTGATGGGACTGAAACGGTAAAGTGGGAATGGGCGCGCTGGATCGCGGGTCTCCAAACTCAAGGCACCTCAGTAAGTGAGGTGATTATTAATCCAATGGGGAAAAAACTATTTTCTCTGCCATATTTCTCCGGCTGTATGGAATATTTTTTACAAGTGGTTTCTTTTAAATAATAAGTGTAGGTAACTTACAGGTTTTTATAATCTCACTTTTTAAAATTGATTCGAATACTTTTTGTAATTGAGCGAGGTTGACCCATCCTTTCATCCTTGAGTGGGTCGATAAGATGGGTACCAAGCACGTTTGGGAACAAACACTGGGGGTTCCACGTGAGGCTGACCACCTAACCGGGACATGCCTAGCACCCCAGAGCCCTAGGTCACGAAAGCTGAAATGGGCATGGCAGGCCTTGGCCCAGTAGCTCTTGTAGCTCTACTGTTGCACCGGGGAGTTTAGTTGTTGTTGTTTTTTTTTTTGTTTTGTTTTACTTTTTGTAAAATCATTTATTGGAAATTAAGACATATTCGAGCCTCCCTCAAAAAGTAGGATTGTCGGGACATGTAGTCAGCTACATTTAGCACATAAAAAATCCATTTGTAAAAATATTCAATACAGACTGAGAAATGTGGCAGAGAAAATATATTTTTCGCCTTTAGAGTACTTGAGTACATTAGAGTATTAGAGCACTTGAGTTTGGAGACCCCCGGTCCAACGTGCCCGTTCCCCCTTAAGGTCACCAAAAAAGACCAACTCCCAGTAGCTCTTTAAAACCGAAGCTGGATCGTGTTAATAAGGAAACATTCTCCGTAAAAGTTTAGGTTGAATTACCATCGTACTACAACTACTCGAGGAGCGACTATGACGTTTTAATTTAGAACCATAATCAAGTGATCTATGTAAAAGAGACCAATCAGACCTGAGTATTTTCTGTCTCTTCTATTCATTTATAAGTATGACTTATCAAATCACAAAACACACAACAAACTAGCACACAAATTCAAAAACGTTACATAAAAAAAATCGATTAAAATACGTTATTTGACACTTTATCCTTGCATGCTTTTTCTACTCGAGGTTGTTCTTAAAGCACTTTATTTTTCGGTTCCGTATATTGTTTGTGGTTACCAATTAATAATTATTTTATTAAGATACTTTGCGTTTTTATGCTTATTCCTATTATGTTAGTGTTTTAGGGGATTGAGTCGTGGTAAAAGAGGAAACATTATCTGTAAAAAAAAATTAAGAACTGAAGTATCTTTATTTCTATTTTGGTTGTGCATTTTCCTGATTAGTTAAGTTTAACTGACACACAAAATTGTTATTTCTATTTTGGTTGTGCATTTTCCTGATTAGTTAAGTTTAACTGACACACAAAATTATTTGTTATTTCTATTTTGGTTGTGCATTTTCCTGATTAGTTAAGTTTAACTGACACACAAAATTATTTGTTATTTCTATTTTGGTTGTGCATTTTCCTAATTAGTTAAGTTTAACTGACACACAAAATTATTTGTTATTTCTATTTTGGTTGTGCATTTTCCTGATTAGTTAAGTTTAACTGACACACAAAATTATTTGTTATTTCTATTTTGGTTGTGCATTTTCCTGATTAGTTAAGTTTAACTGACACACAAAATTATTTGTTTCACAAAAATATTCGGTAATTCTAAGTCACTTACATAAAATTTTAATTAAAATGTTCCATGTAACAACTTCATCTAACATGATTTACTTTTTTTAATGCTTTCTTAGTTTTTGCAATAAATATTCCTTTTGAACTGTTTTTATGCTAAATACCTTTAAAATTTACTGTCCAAAGAATCTTTTTAACAAAACCTCCGAAGTTTTGCCCCGCAATATACATTTTGTATACAAGTAAAGGACTGATACCTAATATCAAATGCTGCAAATAGATTTTCAGTTGTTCTTCTGGATGAAACAATTTCCGTTTTTCATTTTCTTTTAATTTAAGATAAATTCGACAAACCACTAGAGAGGAAGCCAGTCCCGATGCCGCGTGCGTGGTAACCCTTTAAAAAAAAAACATTTTGTGCATATTCAGATGTCAACTCAACACTTGACTGAAAGCTCCTAAAGGAGGCTAGAAATAGGCAGCCGCGGAAATGATTACATTACTTTCACTTAGCTGGTTCTAAATTACGATATACATATTTAGTAAAAGCAAAATTTAATAATTTTGTTTAATGGCTCCTCCATACTTTAAATTCTAAAATGTATCTACTACAGAAACATAATTTTGAAAAAATTTAAGAAATTAAACTTTTTAAAATGAAAATTTAATTTAAATCTTATGCAGTGAATAGTTGAATACAAGTTAACACTTTGGCCAATTTCCTTATCCCTCGCAGTGGTTCTAGATGACGACGCGGGGGGAGGGGCTGGGGAGCCCAGTCGGTTAGGTGCTCGCCTAGCATGCGAAAGGTCCCAGGTTCGGGTCTGTGCAGCCAAAAGTCCGACGAATAATATCCCATAGAGCGGGAGTGCACGTTTGATATGCTCCAAAGTCCCAACGCTGCGTACGATGTCACCCTTAACTGTTGCGTTGGGTGCCTACTCAGGTGTCGGCTAGTCGCTTGACTCTGGTTCTAAATGATGATGCCCGTCGAAAATAGCCCTCGTGAAGCACTATTTCGACGATAATTCAAACTATCCCTGAGAGGGAGAGAACAGGGGAAATGGGCGCGAGTCGTTCTCGGTTCCCCTGGAGACGGGGGTTCGGAATGTTTCTTCTCTCCCTGGCTCTAATTGAAAGAATTTCAGTGACGTCAGCGTCGTTATGGGAAAGACACAACTATTTAAAAAAGATGATCATTGCTGCAGTCTGGTTGATTGGAATGAAGCAAAAGATTGAATTCTCAGAGATGGGTCTTTAAGTGAGCTTTTTTTTTTCAATTCCCCACTGGCGTTAAATAAATCGACAATTTCAACTAATGAGTTGAGAATATATGCAAACAAATGCGCTTGGCATATTTTAATGTCACCAATGACGGCTGTTCTTAGTTCTGTGTCAAAGCTGATTATTGTTCCTTTTTGTCATCAAGGGACCAACCATTGATGGTGTTATAAAAGAGTGGTCATTGTAAGCGGGGTTCCCCGGGGTCGTTGTAACCGAGTTCGACTGTGCTTATAGGTAAATGATGTGTTGAGTATATAGTAGATGATGCTTGTTGTCGACGGTAAGTGGAAGACCCCTGTGCTCTTCGTGTTTACTAGTTCAGTAGATGATATTAGCCTTATATACACGTGTGTGTTGTCTACGACATCAACCATAAGGCTGCTTGTTGTCAATGACGTCTACAATGAGTGGCGCCATCTTTGTGGATGTTGATGGTTTACTTCTAATTTCTTAATGAATTATAGAGGCACGTCGCACTGTGCCCAGAAGAGTGAACTATCGGCAAAAACCTAGTTTTTCTGCAAAATCGTCTGGAGTTTATAATGAAATGCAATGGAGCTAAAAAATAATCTGCTAACTGTATCCCGACTATGCTACAAATCAAATTGAGATATGCTGTGGTTACTTGATGTTTAAATTTTGAATCTTCACACTTTTTTACTTAATCTTTATAACACAAAGTCCTAACTGTTCAACAATGGACACTTTTCCGCGCACGCGTTGGGTTGTTTAATTGTTCTTTAAAAGTAGATTATATTGTTCCATAGTATTAAAGTGTGTGTCCTCGTTGCAGACGTGGTGAACGAGGCCGTGTTCGAGGAGGACCACGACGAACTGGTGATCGTGAAGGACATCGAGATGTTCTCCACCTGCGAGCACCACCTCGTGCCCATCATTGGCAAGGTACACTGCAACCGCTTGTACAGGGTGAGGCAAACAAAAGTGGCCCCGGTCTAGAGATAGGAATACGTTGAAATGCTGGGCGAGAAAAACTCTGGAAGCCGCCTCAAACCTGTCTTTGCATTGGTTGGATCGGATTAGTTAGCTTCACATTACAGCTACTCGGAGACTAGTGGCGAGTTCAGATCTTAGTTCGTATTGTATGAAGACGTCTCATAATGCAAATTGTAAGTCTTGCAATCAACTTAGAATGTTTTGTATTACCAAAAACAAAAAGTCCTATTCTCTAGGATAAATAACGATCGAAACAATCATATAATCACTAGTGGGAGCTTTTCTTAATCAGCTCTGCAAACCTTGTTTATATTTCATTTCAATTAGCTCCTAAAACCGTAGCGTAGTTGTCGGCAAAAAAAATCGCCAAGCGTTAGTTTGTGCTTAATATTGAAGCGATCAATAGCTTCAGTTAGCAAACCTGTTTGTGAATTGGTTTTAGACTTGGCAACATTTCTGTCGTATTCTTATCTTATCGGGCCCACTTTTGTTTGCCTCACCCTGTAGATATTGCTGCATATTAAACTCAGCTGGACACTCTTTGGACATTGTACACTCACATTACATTATACAGGGTGTTCCAAAATTGACCGGAAATGTATAGGGTGCAATTCCTAAATATTTACCCAGCCACCGCCAATAAAAAAACGGCTAAATAATTGGCTTCACTTTCGGTCGTGCAAGGAAGCTTGTACTTGTGCTACACAAGAATGTAGTACTTTTAGTTTGCTTTGGTTAAATTTACATGTGATTAAAATTACAGGTTCAAAGTTTTCAACACATCTTTTTTAGGAGGCTGTTCATTTTGATAGGTTGTTGCATTATTTTTTTTTACAAAAATTGATGTTGACCACCAGTCTATAGATAAAAACTATTGTATTTTGCTTATTTATGCAGGGTAAGTATGTACAGCTGCGGAAAAAAAAAGTACCACTAGTGATTATTTCAGCCGTTAGTCATCCTATATAATCGGACCTTTTTGAGATAATGAATAATTAACATTCTGAGTTAATTGCATGACACAAAATTTGCATGAGGGGCCGTCTTCATATTAAAAATGTTTCTAACTTTGAAATTTCCAATGGCAACACCCAATTTTAATAACTTCGAATTGCTAAGCACTCTCGAAAACCCTTAAATCTAAGTTTTTGTTACATTTGGATGAATATTTGACGAGTTATTCAATCGAATCACTTGTGGACCTTTTAGGGACCATCTCTGAAATGACAAGCAAGCGTGCATGCAAGGCCGTCTTTATTTATCAATTGCACATGTAATCTTATACACAGTCCCCTAAAGGGTAATTGAAAAGTATTTTGCGATTTACTCAGCAAATTATGAATAAAAAATTTTAAAAATTGGGATTTCGCTTAAACTTCCTGTCTTAAATTTATTTCTGTAAAAATATATAGAGGTTTCTATTCACATTTTTTTAAAAAATTAATATAATAATTATTTAAAAATATATATATATATTTTTAAATACTATAATATTGAATGCATTTTGTTTGGGTTGTTTTAATTTCTTTTCAGTAAAAAATTCATTTCATTATCTTAATTATCGGGATAGTTTTTTATGTGCAACTCATTTAACATTATGGCACCTAAACTTTGCACGTCTCTAACTCTCCCAATAAGGCTTAAAAACTAACAAAATTTGGCATTTCGTATTAAAATATGTCATAGATTATAAATATGGACTCAAAAAGGGGTGTTGCCATTGGAAATTTCAAAGTTAGTAACATTTTAAATATGAAGACGGCCCCTTATGCAAATTTCGTGTCATGCAATTAACTCAATGTTAATTGTTCACTATCTCAAAAAGGTCCGATTATATAGGGTGACAACGGCTGAAATAATCACTAGTGGTACTTTTTTTATTTCCGCAGCTGTACATACCATACCATACTATACGAAGACAGTCACAACACACACACACACTCACATGCACACATATACGTGACAGATGCTGCCATCTATCACACGCCACCTCCACAATTTAGACATATCCCTGAAGGGGAGGGAAATAGTCTCCAGGAACCTGTACCCGTGGAAAACTGCGCAATGACCGCCCACAGGACTTTCGGACCCAACAGATTTAACGAGCACGTACTCCGCATATTCGGTGAGTCTTCTGTGGTACCCAGACTCGATCGCGAGACCTTACGCTAACGAGATCGAGATTTTAACCACAAGGCTCCCCGCAAGCCGATTTAACAAGGAGTACTTAATACATAAATCAACATTGGTGAGCATAAAGAAGATTTTTCTCCATTTGGCAAACTCGATTTTGCCAACAAGACGGCAGAGCTATACTTGATGCTGATTGGCTACCCATATTTTAAATATCAGTTTATGTCAATCTGCACAATGAAAAAAAAAAAAACGGTTAAAAGTCAAAAATCTTGTTATTTCTGAATTTTGTAATTATATAATTTTAAATCAATTCTTTTTTCTTAGGCACCAAATAAAACTTCTAAATCGTGAAAAAAAAAATTTACAAATACAAACAAATTTTTTATTACTTAAAAAATAATTAGTATCAAAATTAAACACTGTGAAGTGAAGGGTTGATAAGAATAATCAACATAATCCGAACTCTGAATGACACGAGTTGAAGAAAAAAAAACGAAATAATTGGACAAGAAATATTATTTTTTTTATAATTTAGTGTATTATACAAACCTGGTTACAGAATTTTTTTTTTATCCCAATTAAATTTATGAATTGTATGCATACATTAGTTATTTTTCTTTAAATATACTGAAACAAAAATGAGACAAGTAATAAATTAAACAAGCACACTTCTCCAGATAAAACTTTTATTTAAAATCCAAAAAAATATCCTTATGTTTTTTTCTATTTAACATTTAAACTGAGTAACATAAATCAAATTTTCTTTGTAAAAACATATACATTTTCCTTGTTGTCTGTGTGCGCCGCAGTATTTCTATGGAACTGTTGTGATGATAATGTTTAGAATGCAGTCTGTCTTGTGTGGAAGCTGGGATTCTACCGTAAAGCCCCTTTTATTCTTTGATTTCTGAATCATTATACTTTCTATAATCCTTCAATCTTTAAGAGCTTTCGCCTTTACTCATCAATCAAAATACTTTCTATAAGCTTTCAATCCTCAACAGTTCTCAGCATATCTCAGTCCACATTTGCACCAAAATGCTACGATGTCCTACAAATTTCTTTTCTTGGTACATCATGAAAAGCCCTTTATTTTTTTTTTATTCTTCTTAATTGGGCTTGTAATCTGTAATCGTCCACCTAATGGGGTTCGAAATTCCCCACATCCGATTGGTTATCCTCACAGAAGGTTCTGCATTATTTTCATACCTTTTTTTCAAAGACAGAAATGAGAGTAAAGGCATTTGAATCATCTTTACTTTGCAAAGAGCTCTCTTCATATGTGAGAAGCTCACTCTCCAATCTTTTCTTCCTTTTTTTTCATAAGATCCGCAAATTTCACCTCTTTAGGTTTGCTGTCTTTTGGAGAGCTAATTCCAAACATCAATTTAAAATAATCTCTGTTGCTCATTCCTTCTGTATTTTCTGTTCGTTGTGGCAGTACGGACACCTTTTTCTTTCCGTCTTTCATCGCTGGTGGGCGGACTTGCAATAATGGCTCAATATTTAGGTAGACAATGTGGAGAGCTGTTCCTTTTTCGCAGCCAATTTTCCTTGTGGGATAGGCACATTTCTTCAAAACCCATTCTTTCTCTTATACTTCTTCTAAGCAAACGTTTTTCTTACTTCAGACTTCGATGAATGTTTTCCTTTTCTGTAATCTATGCTAATATGCTGATCTCTGCTATGCTGTACTAATCAGCTTCTATGCTGTAGTAATCTGTTGCTATGCTAATCTACTAATCTGAACTAATCTATAATTTTTCTTTTGATATATTACATTCTATCATCAGCTTTCTTTCTTTTTCTTTTCTTTCTCCTGCGACATTCGTAAATGCAGATTCAACCGACTGAAATAGGAGACATCCCAGCAAACATCAAGAGGGTTGACTTTTTTCTATGGAGCTGATGTAACTTAGTAGAAATTCGTTGGATAAGGTAGACCAACAATCTTTTGTAAAGTAAGCCACCAGAGCTGTACGATAATTTAGAGGACGATACAAAAAAGTAAACAAAAAAGATGAAACTATTATTCTTCGGACTCTGATTCAAGCTTTAAGTTCTTTGTCCAAAAGCTCATCTTGATCCACTCCGGAACCTTGTGTTGATTTGGAATATACCTGAAACAAACAAGAAAGCATTTTTAATCAGTTATTTTGAATTGATCTTCAATCAATTGTCGATCGATCAATCTTCGATCAATTCTATCCAAGTACTATGTTAAAGAAAAGAAATAGATAGAGTTTGTTTTGAAATACTTTTTTTATCTTAAATATTCGAATACGTTTCATGCTATTTGTCAAAATATCCAATATGTGCCTTTTTTAAATAATATTACAATATACCTATTAAATATGCGTTTCTGTTGTCAAATTGATTAACTTCTTCTTGTATCTCAAAGACCTATTTGTGAAGTCACAAAACCTTGTCAGGCTTAACCTTTTAAACGACTTGGGAATGAGCACAAGTGTATGGTTGTTTTCTCGGTATAAATTTCATTTCGAATAAATTTTTCTAAAACATATTAGTTTAAAAAATTCAGAATTATGTTTAATTTTTATGACAGGATCTTAAAATCTTTTGCAGCTAAAAAAAATGGAATATCAATAAAAATGAATTATAAAATTTTTAAATGTATTATTATTGCTGGAGGATCTGCTGTATAAATTACGGTTTTAACTTTCAGAATGTTAAACAAGCAACAACAAAAAAACCCTTCATAAATGCTGAATATTGTCTAAAAAAATACAGATTTTTAAAAAAATTTACGTATTTTGTTTTTTATTTACAAAAAATTCGCCTTACTTTAAATCTTCTTCGATGTCTTGCCTAGGAATATATTCAAATTGAGCCTCGCTCAGCTGCGAGTATGCATTTGAAAGCATAAATTCCTGGTAATGGAGTGAAAGATACTCGACTGATTGTGTCAAGCTTTTTTCAAGGCAGCTCCTCCATAATTCAGCATCAATGAAAATTGCTTCTTCGACATTGCTTTTAAATACGTTGAAGACCTAAAACAAATATTGTTATTTATTACCAAAATATTTTATTAATTGGGTTGAAAAATGACCTTATTATTTAGAACACCAAGGAGGACCTGTTGCAGTTCGCTGTATTGTTTTCATTTATCCAGCTATAAAAACTGGGTGAAAAGTCTCAGAATTATTATTTGTAGTTTTTTTTCAAACAAAAACAACGAGAATAAATTTTGAATTTTTAATGAGGTTTTTATAATCAAAAAGTTAATTGCCGACAAAAGACTTTACGTGATCCATTCCCATATACAAAGCACCATTTATTACGGATTTAAGCTTAATGCACCTTAACATTCCCATATACAAAGCACCATTTATTACGGATTTAAGCTTAATGCACCTTAACATTAGCCTTAAAAATAATTGTTACTTATTTTTTTATAAAAAATGCATGGTGATAAAAGTGCATTTTGTAAACATTATGTATTCAAATCTTTTTTGATTAGTAAGAAAGTGATTAACCAAACGTAACTAATCTATGCAACTTGACGTTAAAAGTTTTAATGTCCGCTGTCCTATATAGAAACATAGTAGCTCCTTGTACCAAAGTATATAATTTAGCGATGATCCAATTAAATAATATTTTCGTTCTTTTAAACTAATCGTAGGATCCTCTAAAATGATCGTTAAGTGTTTCTTTATATTATATATATACATACATATGTGTGTGTCAACTGCAAACTGATTGAGCTGCATACTAACTTACCCAATATGTGAGACTTTCCGCAGCATCGAAAACAATATGAGGCACTACTGCGACTTTCGCGAAAGCATTTCCTTTGATATCAGACAGGCTCACACTGTACCTAGAAGGTTAATAATATAGATGTTTTAGAATTATATTTAAAAATTGAACTAATTATAAATTATTAAGTTTTCTAATTTGAGGGAAGAAACAAATACAAAAGTAATAATACAGGTGGACAGAGCACCAAGGATCCCAAGAGTCATATTGGCGAACATAAAAAAAAAGTATATGATGTAAATTTACAAACACAAAAAATACGTCAAACGTTATAAACGTCAAAAAACGTTTTATAAAGTAAATTTTTACAATTATTTAAATTATTGTTGTCGTCAATTTGAATAAGCCAAGACAAATATCAAAGGCACCAAATTTGCCAAAAATGTAAACTGGCGTTAACAGCATTTTAAATATTATTGTTAATATTAAAATAAATCTTAAAAATATCTATGTGCAGTAAGAGCAATCAAATTAGAGTAGTTCAGCTTCAGCCCTTGATATACAGGACCAAGGAACTGTTTCATTGAAAATAATGGAGCGTTGTTAGATTTTCAGAATCGATAATAATCTAAAAATTAAGGAAGTGTAGCCGATTTTATGAAAAAATATAACTATTTTAGCTTAAATGTATAAGTAAAACGAGAAATGAACTATTTACGAGTCGAGATAATTTACTTCAATAAAATAGTTGCATCTTTCAAACAAAAAAAAAGTGGAATAAAATTCTGTTGGTAAAAAAAAGGAAATATCTGGACATTGTTCATTTTGGAAAATTAGCTGCATGTGTTTCTTATGTAAAGCCTTAACTTCCACGTTCCCGGTGTTGGTGAACCCAGACAACTTTCACAAAGCTGATTGGCTTCTTTTCTAATATTGAAATAGTTAAACAATAAGTCAGCATTAGTAAAAGTTGTATGAGTGCGTGTGGGCAGTGGCCGTTGATTATAACTATATATATATAATAGTCTAATCCATTCTTTTACTTATTTTTTTCGCTACAAAGAACCCACATTAGGGTGGGCCGATAAAAACTTTCTATTTTATTTCGGATCGCTGTGGAGCGGAAAATTGCCATTGGTAAAGACATGATATATGCACTAATTAATATGGGAGGACTGGACTGGGAAGACATTTTTTCTTCCCCCCCCCCCCTTTGGTTTCGGACTTTCTTAATGTCAACGAATTTATTGGAAATTAGTAACAACAACAGCACTAATTAATATATTTTTATTAATACATCGTCCGGTCGTGCAATGCCATAAAAGTTGGGGAAAATTGTCAAAAAACGTAATTTTTTAAAACTCTTTTGGGCACGATAGATTTTTTTAGTTGCGTTGCTATTCATGAATTAACTACTAAAAGTACGCCAAATCAAATATATTACTTTATTATGCATTTATCTCAAGCTACGGAACGAGAGGAAAATTCTTAGTTTTTGCAAAATGACAGATCTGATGGCATCGCGCGACCGGAAGATAGATTTTTAAAAAAATATTAATTGGTGCATTTTTCATGTCTTTACCAGTGGCAACTTTTTCGCACTATTGCGATCCGAAATAAAATAAAAGTTTTTTTCGGCACACCCTAACCCACATCATCTCCAAATTACTTTCCACCCAAAAAATTCTAATCTAACTAGCATGATATAGTAAGACTGAAAGATGCTGTCAAAGCATTAAAAAAATGTTCTTTAATGAAGGTTCACCTTGTTCTAAAAAAATTTCGTTACTAGTAAACACCTTAACCACGTAAAATATGAAAAGCTTCTGATTTTTTAAACGACATTACCTTTCGGACTTGAATGCCACTAGGCGTGATAAATCCTCTTCAGTTAGATCGCCTTTTCGCCCTTTCACAATCACAGGGACATTGTCGGAGTCAAGAGTCGCCATTACTTGACCTTTTTCCAGTTGCGATCTCAGTTCGAATGCCAATACAAACGCAAGAAGAGAATTTTGCATTCTTGAATTTAACGATATCGGCATGCTGCTGTAGACAATCTGCAAAGAATTTTTTTATCAGACTTACTATAACTTTGAGATACACAAGTTAAAAAGGGATTAAAAAATATAAAAGTTTTGGATTGATATTCATAATAAAATTTTTCCGAGGGACAAGTCAGATGCACAGTGAAATCGAATGCGCTATCTAGCGAGCAACACGTTAATATTGTAAAAATATTCGCGTTCTTAAATATTTCAATCGAAAGCCAATTTCCAAAGCAGTTGTATTTGCTTAAAAAATAATTTATATTTGCCTTTGTCCTTTGTGTAAGTTTTTAAGAACTTATTTTAATTACTGATGCAGATTTTCGGAAAAGTTAAAACAAATTATTTAAAAAGTGGAAAACATGATTTTGCCCCAGGTATAAGGAGCGGTGCAGTATCACGGCCACAAAATCTTATAATTATCGGAAATCTTCTGAACTGCATTAGTATGAACCTTTAGAACCTCATTTATTGATGGAAAACTGTCCTAATTTTTAAGAAAGTGATCAAAAGTTAGTTACTTAATTTAAGTCAATTTTCTTTATTAAAAAATTGTGAAAAGAAAAGGAATATCTTTCATCTTGAACTAAATTATCTACTTACCAATTGCAGCTTGCTAATCATTCTGTCTATGCCAAGATAATTTGCCGCGGTTATGACTTTCTCAAAGTGGCGGCAAGTGAGGGGCCTGTTTTCGTACAAGAATTGGAAAATGTAATACAGCGCAGTAGGATCTACATATTCAGGATCAACCTTAATATAAAAAAAACTGTATTAGAATTTTACGCTTGCATGTCATTCAATTTTGCAATTACATTTAATTCATATCCAGCAAATGCTCAGTTAAGAAGTAAACAAGCAACCGATGTATTGATGCTCTTCTCAAACTTGCCAGTGTCTAGGTATACGTTCAATGTCCCCTAAATATATATATTCTGTCATAATACTTTATAACTTACTTATATAGATTTCGATAATCTTTCTATTATAGACCAAAAAGTTTCAACACCTTTAAAAACACTTATAAAAGTTTCTAAAAATTAAGTTACATTTTGATTGGAAAAATATTTTTACTCTCTGAGAAAAAAATGCACTTCAGCCCTGAATTATAATTAGTAGTTTTATTCAATTCACAATAACCAGACACAATTCTAAAATTTAAAAAAGAACAAACATCTTCCCTGATGGATATCGTAGTTGCAATGGCTGTTCACTGGGATCTCGGCAGACCATATTTTTTTTAATTTCTTTGCACAGTTATATCTATATCCTCCAAGTATGAAAAGTCCAAATTATTAAATTACCAAATTAGAACAATATTTCCATTTATTGAAACCAAGTATTACTAGGAGACTTTATTATGATGAAACCATTGCAAAAATTTTACACTAATCGTGCCCTCTAGTCTATGAGAGTTTTTGATGTCACAGATTGTTTTAAAGATATTCTTTGGTCTTATCTGATTCCTTAAAAAATTCCCAATTTCATTAATACTCTTTAAACGCCAAAAGCTCAAATGTTAAAAAATTATTAACTCGACTCTCTAATCCGGCCAATTATTCAAACCCATTAATTTATATCATATTAACCAAACTCGTTCAGATTAATTTTGTTTTGCCACTACAAAACCTCTACCCTTCGAGGTTCATTGATTTTTAAGAATTTTTTGGATTTATCTGTATTTTTGCACTAAATTTTTAAGACGAGACATCAACAGCAGTACTTACTTTCAGGGTCCAAAACGAATTGGAAGTTCTTTCTTTATCTATGAGGCTTTCCTTGAAGTGGCCAGCATGAAAGAGGAACTTTTCTTTGTGGACTAGGTACTTATATTCGTCGCCAATCTCCAGTAGAACATCTGGCTTTACCTTTTGGAAGCGATGCTTGCCCACGTGTCGCAGTAACTGGAAAGACTCAACATGAGCGGATTTGGGGGGAGCCTGGCAATAAACATTCTTCAGCAAAGCCTCGGCTACGGTTTGTCGCTTGCCAGTAGTTGGGCCGTTATGTGTGCCTGGCTTTTTCACGTGTCTAGGGAAAATAGTGTCGTGCATTCCGTCGACAATCGTCCAATCCATATTGGGATGAAAAAATTCAATTTTGATGTTCTCCCCCATGATTTCAGGAGCCTCTTCCTCACTTTTGGCACCTGGAGTTTCATCGTTTCTTGGACAACTGCGAAGCTTGTCATTTGTGCTGAAGTCCATTGAGTTTCCATCTTTACAATTGATGTCGGTTACGCTGCCACTGAGATATTGATATGCGACGAGCTCAATATTTTTGTCTTCATCAACGGTGAAGGGAATAGAGTCCTATTTTAAGATAGAAATTGTTATAAATTTAGAGGAATTCCACTATAGAATACGATAATCTTATAAATATAGTATTTACTATTTTTAATTATTCACTATTGAATATAATATATTAGTATTTTCACAATTAAATATAGTATATTATTATTTTCACTATTAAATTTAGTAGACGAGTATTTTAACTTATAAACATGGTGTTTCATTATTATGTATATTCTAAACGATAGTATGAACAATAGATGTGTACGAAGTTTCAATATTCTCTAATGCGTTTAAAATGTATTATTCTTGAAATGTTATTTGCGATGTCGCTGTAATGTTGCTTTGGATGCCTGCTCAGTTGACGGCCACTTGACCGTAGTTCTAAACTGCGAATTTCGTCGCCAATATCCCTCGTGAAGCACTAGTCAGGCTTCAGATCAACCAAAACCTATTTTTAAATGTAAGATTTTTCTACAAATTTGTAAATTTATTTTTTTACGAAGTTTTAGAAATCAAAAGTGTGTATTCAAAAGCATTAAAAATAATGCACTAAAATTTTCCGTTTTTTGTTACTACATTCGTGTTAATTTATTATTTTAGTTGAGAAATTTGCTTGCAAATTTTTAGAAGGCATCTTCATCAGATTTTTCATATTTTCATATTAATTTCGTTATTCCTACACTTGCTTTTCATGATATCAAAAAATCAGAATATAAAATTCTTAGAAACTAACTCAAAACAAGCATTAATAAACTTAAAAATGCTAAACAATTTTTGACTTATAGTTTTTCGATAGGTCCCAGTACAAATTTTATTTAACCCTTAATAGAAGCAACACCCTTCAACGGTTTTTAAAACGGATATATAATTCCTTAATTTTAAGTAGAAACACATAAGAATAATATACTTTTGTTTTTAAGGATCTCTCAAAGTGGTAACAGTTTTACCTTTTAGCGTATTTCTTCAAGTAAGTGTTGTAAAAATTGATGTCATAAAATTTTATTATTTCAAAATTAACTACAAAAAAAAGTCACCTTAGTCAATTGCAATCACAACTCATGTATTATCTCACTTTCAATTATTTAGCTCGTCTGATAATTAAATCACTAAAGATTTCGTAAGAAAAAAAAAAGAAGCTGGAGCTCTGATATTTTTCGTGTATGTGTTTAAAGTAAACTGAAGAAACAAGGGATACTTAGTTTAGATCTTTAAAATAAAATATTTCGAAAAAAAGTATCACTCTATGCATTTAACACATTAGCATTTATAAAAGAAAACTATATGTAAAACTTGCAGGAAAAAACAACAGTTATTAATCAATATTTAGATAATTTTAAGAAGACTACTCTTTCAAATATGTTTTTTATATATGATCAGTTGTGAAGAATTTACCTAACAATATGTTGAACTAAAGTTTGAAGTTGAAAATATCTTAAACATTATATATTAATATAATATTTAAATAAGAATTTAACTGTTATTTCAATATATAATATTTAAATACATAAATATTATATTAACAAGTCCCTTCAAACTTGGGCATAGAATAAATATAGAAAGATATAAATTACCTTTTTGCTCTCTCTCTTTGTGATGAAAGCACGAATTCTACCACTGAAATATAAAAAAAATAAATGTTATCTGAAAGTGGTTACAGGCCTACATATCATTATTATAAACTATTGTATTGTTATATTAATAGTTATAATTTTAGGGAAAAGGAAATATAGAAGAATTAGTAATTTTACAGGTATTTAGCAACTTTTTATGAAAAGTAATTGTAATTGTTGCTAGTTAGATTAAAAAAAAGTAACGGCCCAGCACTGCATATTAATAGCGTATTTAAAAAAATACTAATAAGATTTTAGTATGAAACTGCAATTGAAATTTAACTTTAAAAAAGGGAAATGAATAAAGAGTTGAGCAATTAAAGGTAACGAGATTACATAATTATTTTTGTTTTAGTTTAGCGCCTAACAATCCTGGAAAATGCTTTTAGGCCATCTTAAGCAAATATTCATGTTTAGAAAGTTCAACTTAACGCGATTCAACTTTGTATCTAATTGTCAAAGATCTAATTTTAGGCCTATACTTACACAAAGTTTATAATACGTCTTCCAATTGAAGCCATGGCTATATTTGATGGCAAATTGCTATTAAAGAGATATTTTCAAATAACGCTATTGCGAATATTTGATTTTTGAGCGATTATACTTGATTAATTATTTGTGAACTTTTTGTACGTATCGAGTTGGAGAAATCTTTAAGAATTGTGAAGAAAAAGTAGTTAAAACATTGTTAACTTTAGCGAGTTCAATTGTTTTAGTGTGCTCTATGTTTTATAAGATTTTTCATTGTTGATTGGAAAAGGTTTATTGTAATTCATTGCCTGGCTTCAAAATAGTAAAGTTTTTACATTGTTAAAAAATTAAATTAATTAAAAATGTACTAAGGACCTATGTTGAAATATAGGCTGCGAACCTGACTGCAAAGTCTAGTAGGGCTAAATATAACAGTTTATTCAAAATTTAGTTATGATGTAAACCCTATGAAAGCCCGTCACTAGACTGTCAAATTTTTCGGCAACATACATATTTTTTTGAAATTTATAATTTTAATAATTTTATTAAAAAATTGAATTTTATTTGAAAAAATTATAACATTTTTAAATTCTAAAGAACTATGTATGTTGCTGAAAAACATGACTGTCAGGTGACAGATATTTTAAAAAACTTATAGAAGTCTGTTGTGATAAAAATTATTTTAACCTTGACATATGTTGCTTTTCTTTGACTATTCTTAATATAATAACACCAATTCATTGATTGTATGTGTTACTATTATTCAAACAATCGTTTTGTTCCAACTGATTTGTTCAAAAAGTGTTTTTTTTTTTCAATATACGAGTCTTATCTTTTCATTATAAATGCATTAAGGCAAACGGAAAATATTTTCATTTTTGAAATATATATTACCCAATAAAGTGCAAA
This sequence comes from Hylyphantes graminicola, assembly GCA_023701765.1. Classification (NCBI taxonomy): domain Eukaryota; kingdom Metazoa; phylum Arthropoda; class Arachnida; order Araneae; family Linyphiidae; genus Hylyphantes; species Hylyphantes graminicola. Next base: position 329,908 of record CM043111.1, read on the forward strand.
AATTTCGACCTGAAAATTCGACAGAAATAAGTAACTTAGAGAGGCATGTTAGAAGGCAATAAATTAAGTTGATTGGGGCGACAAAAGGGAATGCATACACTCCATAGGTACGCGCAGGGCCGTGTGGTGCTATGATGCAGAGAGGCGGCCGCATCAGGCGGCACTTGACTAAAAGAGCGGCAAATTTTGGTGCTTAACCCTGAGTAAATTCTACATCGTTTTAATTTTTAAAAAAAATCTGGAATGAGGGAAGAGACAACTTTACATTTACAAAAGGAGCGGCAATTCTGATGAATGGCCCGAAATGTTAGATTCTGTGTGCGCCCTTACATCAATGACAAATCGAAATAAATATTTAAAAATTAAGAAAAATTCTAATAAAAAATATGCGTTTTCATTTTTTTTTTTTTTTTTGGCGTTTAGACACAGAAGGACTGAAATTTTTCTAGTTTTTGGGTAAAAACATAGATTTAGTATGAAAGACATAAAAAAAATCAACGGCGGCATTTTAAAAACTTGCATCACATGAAAAAAATTTACCACACGGTCCTGGGTACGTGTTGGTATTCATATGTATTCGTAGATATATAAAGTAAGCTTTATTTTAAAAGTTTTATTATAGCTATATTTTTGCCAACCTTATTAAGGAGCAGATACTGAAACCAGCTGATATCCTGTGTCACAGTATTTGAATTTGATCATTTGTTTTAACTAAGTTTATGATTTCCACGAGAAAAAATTACAAGTTCAAAGTATATAACTACAGATAACATACAGGGTGTTCCAAAATTGACCGGAAATGTATAGGGTGCAATTCCTAAATATTTACCCGGCCCCCACCAATGAAAAACGGCTAACTAATTTGACGCCCTTTCGGTTGTGCATGAACTAATTTGTGCCCTTTCGGTTGTGCACTGATCGATACAATCGACTAAGGCCAAACACCTAGCGATCGTCTTTGGCCTTTGTCGACTGTGGATCGGCTCTGCAGTCAAACCAACATTTTTCTTTCTTTACAATTTTCCTTCATTTATATCATGTGTGTTTCAGGTTTCGATCGGATACCTGCCGAACAAAAAAGTACTCGGGCTCAGCAAGCTAGCCAGGTGAGCTATTTTTGTGTCTGAATTATATTTACACTCTTAAAACGAACGAGCGATTTTAACTCAGTCTGAGTTAATTTTCACTCCTCCAGTCTAGAAAATTCACTTCTCCTATAGAAGTGGATCCTTTGTGTGTTAAACCTCTGACAGGATCATTCCAAACGAGTGATTTTAACTCAGTCTGAGTTAATATTCACTCCTTTCCGGTGTCGAAAATACACTTCTCCTGCTGGAGTGGATTTCACTCTTTTGTTTTAAGAGTGTACTCTTCTGTTAAACAAGTTATTAAACTCTTTAAAAAAAGCAGCACTTTTATTTAACGCGACTCCGTTTTCTGTTACAGGATTGTAGAGATGTACAGTAGGCGATTACAAGGTAAGCTTCTAAAAATACTTATTATAAAGCGCACCAAAGAGAAATTATTTTGATAAAACGATTCAACTTGAATTGATTAACAAGACATTTTCGGAAATAGAAATTGGTTCCGCACAGTTTGCTACCTAAGAAAAAGAAATATGTTATTTAAAATTAAATAGTACTGTACAATTGTTTAATATCGATTGAAAATTTATGGATTTAACATTTTTTTTATTTAAATGTAGTAAAATATCCCATGTAAAAATAACTTTTGGAGAAAACTTTGTTCAACAGTTACAACTAAAAGTTATTGCTGTAAAGTTTATATTATGAATGGTTTAAAATGAATGGCTTCTGATTTGGTTATTTGAAAAAGTTGCAAATGATAAATTCGGTTTTTCTCTCTCAAGTTACCATAGCGCATGACACACCGAATTTGGTCGATCACGCTGGACCGGGGGGTCTAAAAACTCAAGTGGCTCAATGTTAATCCAATGGGAAAAAGCTATTTTCTCTGCCACATTTCTCCGGCTGAATTGAATTTTTTTACAAATGGATTTTTTAAAATTATAAATGTAGATAACTTGCATGTCTCTTTAATCAGGATTTTTTTTAATTGCTTCAAATACTTTTGTAAAATTATTTATCCAATATTTAAAAAATAATAATAATAAATTCATACCAATTTCAAAAAGTGAGATTGTCGAGATCTGTCAGTCAGCTACATTTAACACATCAAAAAAATCCGTTTGTTAAAGATATCCAATACAGCCGGAGAAATGTTACAAAGAAAATATTTTTTTCTACATTAAATTAACACTGATGTCCTTTGCTTTGGAGACCCGCGATCCAGCTCGCCCATTCCCCTTTAATGTTTCCGTTGACGCATGCATGCAAAAAGTTGCGGTGTTTCAAGTGATTGTCTCTCTGAACAGTTCGTTGTGTTGCAGTTCAGGAGCGTCTGACGAAGCAGATCGCGGTGGCCATCACGCAGGCCATCGGGCCCACCGGAGTCGGGGTGGTCGTGGAGGCCACGTGAGTACACTACTTCGCTCATCTTTTCTTCTCATGCACATTGGAAAGTTACCTTTTACTCCGTATACAGTTACTTAATTAAAAAAAAGTAACTCCGTTACAGTTGATTAATTAAAAAAGTGACTCTATTACAGTTGATTAATTAAAAAAAAGTAACTTCGCCGATAGCCCTCGTGTAGCTCTAGTGCAACGATAATTCAAACATAACCTAACCTGTGCTCTTCCATTAATCTAAACTCTTTGTGGATGTTGCATAGATCATTTTTAATTGAATTATGCGGCATGGAATATTTTTGAGACTTTTGAGTTGTTTCGAAAGTACTTATGTCTCGGGTACCTTTGCAATTTTTACAATAGAGTTGTTAATGAGTGGAATGCTTAACCAGTTTATGTTGTTTATTCGATGAATTCAGGAAGAATCTCAGTAGGAGATGGGGACTAGTCAGAATGAGTGAATTTGTGTGACCAACCTTGATGCCTCTGGCTTGTCGGTCTACAATTTTTGTAATATACCCTATGCAGGGTGTCTGTAAACGAATGTCCGAGTTCTAATGGTATATTACAGAAGTACATTTTTACATTAAATCATACATGAAATTGAAGGAAAACTAAGCTAGTTTTTCCTATAAGTGCTCGATTGCGCCTTTAGTAATACGGCACACATCTAAACGAAAATGCAATTCTTCCCTTACTGTCTGAAGCAAGTAATGAATAGATGGCACTGCACCTGTAAAAAAGATGTGGCGGTACAAGCACATGCGTTATCTGAAACTGTTGGAGTCGTTCTTTATTCGTCACCTTCAACCACAACTGTCATACGATTACAGTTGATACTTTTACAATTTGAAACTCATACATTCTTTTACGGACACCCTGTATTTTCTGGAAAAACTAAGTTTGAAGTTTTTCAGTAAAACTAGAAATTCGAAGTGGACTTTTAAAGAATTCGTCAGTTGTGTCACCTGCACTTATCGCCCTCTTGCGGTCTCAGTTTGAATTTTCGGACACAAGTTCCTATAAAATTCTTGTTCATCCACGACCGACTCAACTATTAGGTCGAAGAAGCTTTCCATAACAAGCTCGGGGACGGAAATTTTGACGTCATAGTTCGGAGGGACGTTGTTCCGAACATGAATACAACCTGTTCGGAACCACTCGTTCACGGCTGACCACATTTTTAGGGTTCCGAATGCGTCCGAACTAGTTTCTCGACCTTCGGCACTCGGAACAGTGACGTCAAAATTTCCGTCTACGCTCATGCTAGGGAGAGCTTCTCTGGCCTTGTTATTGAAGTTGGCCGTGGTTCATCACGATATGACGGACCAGCATGTTAAATTTATAAGCGATCTTTTTTGGTGCACCCTGTACATACAGATAAAATAACGCTCGCTATTCGGGGTGGTCTGTAGCTTCAATGAATAATCCAAATGCAACGAACTTTGAGATGCTTACTAATCGAGAAGTGGGGGAAAGAATGAAATCATAAAAAATATACTCGTCTTTTGACAAAGGTTCTAAATTACGAGGCGTAATTGGCCATAATTGCACATGCCTCGTATTTAAACCCTGGTCAAGAGACGAGTTTCTGTTTCATGGTTTCATTCTTTTTCGAAAAAAAGAAACTCGTCTCTTGACCTAAATTACGTGGCGTAATTAGCTGCGTTGGCCGAAATTGGCCATAATTGACGACGCCTCGTATTTAGAACCCGGATAAAGAGACTAGTTTGTTTTTTATGATTATTCTTTTTAATGATTATTTTTTAGGATTCTATGTTTTTTACGATTCCATTCTTTTCCCCCTCTTCTTGATTAAAGTAAGTGTCTCAATTTTTGATGCATTTGGATTTTTCATTCCAGCTACGGATCGCTCCGAATAGCGAGCGTTATTTTATAACCACCCTGTATATAATCGTATGCCCCCTAGTAAGAGCGTTTCTTTGTCAGGCACATGTGCATGGTGATGCGGGGCGTGCAGAAGCTCAACTCGAAGACCATCACAAGTGCGATGCTGGGCGTGTTCCGCGACGACCCCAAGACCCGCGAGGAGTTCCTCGCCCTCATCCGCACGCCCTAGCCACCCAGCCACCTCCTACTACTACACAGTCTGATGCGAGATTATATACAACGCAAGCCCAAAGAGTTCTATATAATAGGGTAGAGACTGAACCTATACCAACCGCACCATGGACCAACACGGAGTGGAGCCCGATGGACGAGTGGTTTGGATCGCAGGCAGATAACGCAATCAGCTTGCACGCTGTAACGGGTTCGATTTTCGCCTTTGCCTTGTGTGTACTTCCTTTCTCGGTATCAAAATTATAAATTAACTAGCACTTATTAGGCTTAACTGCCACTCGATTCGGGCTCCGCAGTGAGCTATGGCTGCCGATGGCAGCTCAGTACGAGTCGTTCCTCTACCCTGCTATAGAACTCTTTGCGCAAGCCTGCTTACCCCACGTTTGGTTTTCCAGGAGCATGAAGAGAGCTCTTTTCGTATTTCCCCCACCCTGCTTGTGCTTGGAGATAGCAGTTGCGTGCAAACAAGGTTGATGTTTAGAAGAGTTTCTTGGAAAACCACAGAAGATGGGGGGGGGGGGGCAAGCTTGCGTTGTAATCGTAACATACTGTATAAACAGCTGAGCTCAGGTCCTGATCTAGGAAAAGACAGACTCTCGACACAGGGGGCCTGAGGACTGGTGTGATTATTTGTGTATTTAATGTTGCCTTGATTATACACTGTTAAAACTGAAGTTGACAAATAGGGCTTTTTTCACAATGGGGTGAAGAAGATGTTTATTTGGCACCTCAATGCTTTGAATCGCTTAGGGATTATGGGTCGCCAAGGGGCCCGCTGACGGGACACCGCCCTTCACCCCTGCGGATGCCCAAGTGTCACCTTCAGTTTTAACAGTGTGGTGCAAATTTGGCTGATGTATTATGTTTTTTCGGTCATCTTCCTTGTTGCATTGATCAGACCAACTCTGCCCCTTTTCTACACTTCAGACGATTCTCACAGCCTAGTTCACAGGGCGGCCATTCTGGATGCAAAAAACTGTAACCTCTAACTGGATCTTTATGGAAGACCTCATGGTGACTTTGTGGATTGGACTTGTCCAACCTGACTAACCCCAATGTAAGAGCTTAGTGGAAGAGCGTGCTATAAGTAGCAAATATCTGAAAATGGTAGAATGAGCTTCAAAGTTTTTAGTTGCGCTAAACACCGTACTTGCAAGTGAAAAATAATGATACTTAACTTCAAGTTCATGAATTAAGTTAAACTTGTTATCTTTAGATTATGGGATAATAGGTTCATTGATACAAAAATCTTTTTAAAAAATTTCACAAAATCACTAATCACGTTCTTCCACTAAGCTCTTCAATTGTGCTTGTCGCCAACTTTGCGAGGTAAGGGATTGGTCCGAGTAGACTACTGTTTTTAATTCACACGCAGAGTAGTGGCCTTTTCGGAAGTCTACTTTACACGTTTCTCTCTGGAATTGTCAACTTTTTACGGGAAGGAGTGTTTATACTTCTGATTACCAGGGTTCTTGAGATTATCTGCATCAACAAATGATTTGACTGCTGAGCTCAGTGCAGGGGATTAACCCCGGAGTGAATCGTGGTCGTGAGAGGGTTGTCCTTCCAATTTCCATAGAGAAAATAGCCGTATCTTCCCGTGGGAAACATGTTGATCGAGTGCAATGTTAATATTCAAACTCGCCTAATCTAACTTTCCCGGGGAATCATCGCCCTGTGAACGGGACATCTATTGAGGTTGCGTTGTAAGGGTCAATCTGTGTAATACCGTAGCGCGAACGACAAGAAAAAAATATATTTATTATTGCAACCCCTATAGACTCCTGTGGACTATTGGCAAGTTTAGATCTGAGTGCGATATATGCAAGTGTACGCTGATCAGATCAGTGCACATGGAGAGATGGCATAGTTGAGAGCAAATTTTTTTTTTGCCAAGCGTCTGTTTGGGGCTTAATATTGAAGCGATCAGAGGCTTCACAGGGCAAACCTATTTTTGACTTGGCAGCATTTGCTGTCCCTACTTCTAAGACATTCCACTTTAGTTTGAGCCGTTCTATAGCTATGCACCTGCATTGTGCAGCTTTCCTTGCCTTCTCTCAATGTTGATGCTGCTTTCATATACGCTCGATGCTGCTACCTTGCCTTTCAACTCAAAAAGAATGTATATCCTACAAATTTTTCTTAAAAAAGTTATGTTTACTTTAAAGTTATGTACATGCACCTAACAATCCATATTAATTGTTTCTGAAAAGTCATATATAGTAAATCAAAAGTTTTATAGTTATAATGAATCTAGTTAAAGCGATGCATTACTTTTTGTCGAGTAAATCTTAAGAGAATCGTCCCCCTTTCGCAAGTTCTTCTGAAAAAGGGAACAATTTTCTACTTTTTATTGGTTTACTCTATCCTGATGGATAAGTAAAAAAAAGTAAAGAAAAAACCTGCAAAAAATAGTGTGGTGCTTTGATTCCCATTCTATTATTTTTAACATAAAATGGTGGGAATAATTTTTGAAAAAATTTGCATTGTGCCAAGCGACTATTTCAGATGTCGTAAAAAAACTTCTTGCCTGACCCTGGCAAATAAAAAATTTCATATTTTTCGAACACTGTAATCTGGTCATGAATTTATGGGCAACTTTGTAGATATTGTATTTGTAATACACATTCCAAATTGTGCAGCTTTTTCAACAGAATCGAAAGCTTATGGTGGAATGAAGGGGGATCCCACAGATGTCTATGATTCGGAATTTTAATCCATTTGCTTTACGAATACTAACAGGCCAACTCGCGTAGTTCGGCTACTTAGATATTGGTATGCCCAAGTGACCCAAAAATTTGATTCATCAGCTTTTCATGAGATGCTCCTTGCAGAGTTTCAGTGTTTTGGGCCCATAGAGTTAGGATGGTGAAGCTTGGCGAAGAAAAAAGTGGAGCCCTCACCAAGTAACCCTGGTAAGCCCAAACAAATCGCTCACACAAAGTCAAAAGAATGATTTTATTCTTTTACCCTTTAACTACTAGAAAAACGTATCGAGTACATTTTGAGTTAATCGGTTCAGGAGACTTTTTTTTTTTTTAAAAAAGTTAATTAAAAATATAAAAAAATGACGTACAGTTGCAGGCTGCAGCAATTGCTAATTACTTTCACAGTTCAGAAAATGCTTGGTTATTATAGTTTTTATTAGAAAGTCAGAAATTGCCAAGTCGGTATACAAGGCCTCTGTATATACAGAATCCTCTCTGAAACATGTCAAATACTTCGTCGAAAGCGTTTGTTTGGACTTAATACAAAGCGATCACTCGTCAATTTACCAAGTTTCTAAATTACGAGGCGTAATTGGCTGTGTTAAAGCTCCTAAAGGAGGCTAGAAATAGGAAGCCGGAATCGATTCCATTGCAAAGCGATCGATGGCTTCACTTGGAGAACTGGGTTCTAAAATAGATTACACTCCTTGCCAACCTAACTTGGGTAAAAACAAAGAGTGAAAAGGAAGAGGGAAAAGCGCAGTTGTTCCGTTAGTTGGAAATTCTTGTAAGGTAATCTAACGAAATTAATGTTTTCAACATGTTTTCTGGATAGATTCACCAATAATGTGTGGAACTCTTTTTACATCCGCGGAAGGATCTTCTCCATAGCATATTTACCCAACTTGGGGTGGCAAGGAGTGTAGTCCATTCCCTGTGGGTGTCTCCCTTCGTCCATCTTTCAATTGCATTTATCTACTCATTTGCATATTTGTACGAGCGAGCTGAGATTTGTATGTAATCTGTGTCTTATTCATATCAATGTTGTATTTGGGTAAATATCATTGTATAACTGTTAAACACGAATAAAGAATGTATTGTTGCAATTGCGTGTGTTATTGTATTGTATCAGCTTCAGCAACCCACAGTCGACCAAAAGGATCCTCGAGGAGGAGATGAGTGACCTATGCTATTATTAACGTTGTAATCGGGAAGAGTGGTAGGAACGTGGCTTGGGGTAAATCAGCGCCACCTAGTTGTTGATGGCATAATGAGGTTACGTGTGGGGTGAATCTCCACAGTATTATAAAAGGTGGATAAAAAGGGTTATTTTAAAAATATTTTATAACCTTTTATTTCGAAATAGTTTCAACAGATAAATTTACAACTCAAATATAGTTTTTTTTTTCAATTAGCAATTCTTAAAGTAATTTGGCTGCCAAATTTTTCAATCCAATCCAAGTTTTGTCTCTCGTTTAAAATTTTAAAGCAGTATTTCTGTGAAATAAATGTGTTCTGTAAAATCTAGCATAAGTCCCATGGGGAATTGCCAAAGAATTTTTTTTTTATAAGAATTTTACAGATTATAAATTTAAAATGTTAATGATACGGTAATAGCTAAAAAAAATTTAACCAGTTAATGCCAAAGAAGTATTTGCGGAGTACATTATGAAATAAAATTGTTTATATGTAATAGTTTAAAATTAAATAGATAGAAATTTTAAATCATATTGTTTTTTAATTAAAAAACGTAGCATATGGATGCTACGGAATTCGGTGTTAATTATCAAATTTAATATAGAATATTTTATTTGCTCAGAAAATTTATAGATTTTTTCGATATTTTGATACTGAAACACGTTGCATAATTTTTTGGTAGACATATTAGGCGCGTTTACATATGCCATCGAATCCATGGAATGCCAAAATCCCCATTAGGGGAAAAAGAAGTCGAGCAGGATATCTAGCCCAAATGATGGTATGTGGCCGAATCCATGGTATCAAACATCAAACCCTCCATCATTGGAAGGTTTTCGAAACCAGCCAATGAACCCTGCAATTCCGATTCTGTCTGGGAGAAAATTCCCAAGAGGGAAAATCTGCTGAGTTTGCTCTTCAATCCATGGATTCGATGGCTCATGTAAACGCGCCTTATATTTAGGTTAGTGTGCTTGAACACGTTGCAAAAGTTTTAGTACAACTAATGCCGTTTGTAACAACGAAAGATGTCGAAGCATCCTTATTTTAATTCGTGTTCACGAAAAACTTATAACATTCTATACACATCGTACCTACACATATACTACACATATCTTTACAAGATTTTTTTTCAAAATGATAAATATAAAATTGCGGCAACGGGCTTGTTTCACATGGGATCTGGCAATAGCTCTGCTGTCTTGTTTTCACTTTTCTCGAATTATTTTTGTTGATATTCGAAATTGAGTTTTCTAAGAATAAGTTATTTTAGTAGGTTTTTATTTTAAAAATTACAACTTCGTGCTGTGATGTTAGTTGTTTTAATCATTTATCAAGGGAAACTTGCATTGAAAAAAGTTGGAATTTAAAAAAATAACTAAAGTAGTCTTAGAAAACTCAATTTGGAATACCAATTCGAGAAAAATGAAAACAATTGACCGCGGAGCTGTTGCCAGATCCCTCGTGAAACAAGCCCACTAGAGTTTCTGATTATCGTGCCTTTATTCACCAAGTCCAAATCTTGTACAACAGAACCGATGCAGAAGGTTAGAAATGTTTTATATATCCGGAAATCTACTCTGGTACAATAAATTCTGTCGTCAACAGCCCTCTTCTTGCTCGACGATAGTTCAACCTAATGAAGGTAAGTATATTAATACACATATTTCCGGTCAGTGTGCTTGATCGGAGATCCGCTTATAAACCTTCGTTAAGTAAAGCAAGCAGAATAATGTACTGACACACAGAGAGAAGGTATACATCCAGAGCAAGGGCGAGAATCGAACTCGCACGTGTTACAGGTTATACAGGGCGCAGTCTGCTGGAGTAAAGGACTGCGATCAAACCCAACTAGGCCACCCGAGCCCCTGACCTAGTTGGTACATGTATTTCCGGTTGGTATGCTTGATCAGAGACTCGACTTGACAGATTTAACGAGCACGTATGTCGCAATGTAAGCAGGACAAATACAAATAAACACACAACACAAATATCCATTACTATAAGTCGGGATTCGAACTCGAGACCTTCTGACTGCCTCTATCTGACTATTCAGTAGACCAACCTAATTTGTTTTTAATCTGCAACCAAGCCACGGCTAAAAACATCAATAGTTTTCTCTCAATATCCGCTCCCTTGATTTCCGCTTGTCTGCATCCCACGAAAGGCGCGTTTACATGAGCCATCGTATCCATGGAGTGCCAAAACCTCTACTAGGGAAGAAAAATTTCGAGCAGGTTTTCTAACCCAAATGGTAGTCTGTGGTCCAATCCATGGGATGAGACATAAAAGCCTCTTCATTGGAGAGTTTGCGAAACCCCCCAACGAACCCTGCAATGCCGGTTGCCTGGGCGAAAATCCCAAGAGGGAAAAAGTGCGGAGTTTGCTTCTAATTCCATGGATTCGATACCTCATGCCTGAAATAAATAATAAACACCCGGGCGTACACGTTTCCTAAGTTCCGAAACTGAATAAAGTTGTGTTAGACGACTACTCAGGTACTTTTTTTTTGGAGGCTAGAAGTAGGCAGCCGGAAGCGATTTCACTACACTTTTTTTTTTATTACGCTCGTCTGCGTATCTTTACGATTTCAACCGAACCAAACCCGTCCCGATCGACTGGCCGTCAGTAGACCATATAGCTCTAGTGCAAAGTTTTTTTTTTTACCCAACCTAACCCTAAGGGCTTTTTCACACGGAGCACCTTGATCACGGAACTTCCTTAGGAATAACATGGAGAACCGCTGTAGAGAATTTTTCATTGAATTTTTTCGTGGAGACACGAAAATCGGTAAACCGGTTTTGCGGTGAGATATATGTAGCCTATCAGCATCAAGTATAGCGCTGACGTCTTGTTGGCAAAATCGAGTTTGCCAAATGGAGAAAAATCTACTTTATGCTCGCCGATGTTGATTTTTGTAGTAGGGTATGGGGGGTAGGGTATTTTACTTATATATTCCGACTTGCGTGCTTGCTCAGTGAGCCGCTTATAAGTCTTCGTCAAGTAAGACAGACACAGAAAGATTTTTTACTGTCACAAAGATAGGAAATACACCCAGGGCGAAGGCGGGAATCGAACCCGCGCCCGTTACAGCACGCAGACTGCTGGCCTGCGATGCTTACCACTCGGCCATCCGGGCCCCGTTTTTTTGTAGTTAGTACTCCTTGTTAAATCGGCTTGTGGGGAGCCTTGTGGTTAAGATCTCGATCTCGTATTTGTAAGGTCTCGCGATCGAGTCTCGGTACCACTGAAGACTCATCGAATATGCGGAGTACGTGCTCGTTAAATCTGTTGGGACCGAAAGTCCTGTGAGTTTGCATTGCACATTTTCCCACGGGTACTGGTCCCTGGAGACTATTTCCCTCCCCTTCAGGGACTTGTCTAAATTGTGGAGGTGGCACGAGATAGATGGCAGCATCTGTCACGAATGTGTGTGTGTTGTGTCTGTCTTACATGATGAAGGATTATAAGCGGGTCTCTGACCAAGCACACAAGCCTGGAAATATATGTATACCAACCAACCAATTCCTACACGTGATAGAAATTTGTAAAAATATTGAAAAATTGTGCCTAGACTAGCGATAAGTATCATTCACAACAACCCCTCTAGGAACGTGTGCCGTCAGAATCTGTGCAGGTAACAGTGGCGGATCCAGCGGGGGGTAAATGGGGTAATTACCCCCCCTAAGATCTTAACTTTTATCTGTCACTTTTATAAAAACCTATTTTTTTATTTGTTTTAATATCAAATCATCTATAAAAAAATAATTTTAAACAAGTATTTGAAAATATTTGTAATTATTTACTTAATTAAAATTATGAATGATTAGAAATTATTTATTAAAAATTAAGAATTATAAAACAAAATCCCCCTACCAAAAAATAATAATAAATCTGGATTACCCCCCCTATGGAGGCACTCTGGATCCGCGCCTGGCAGGTAAACAACCCTATCCGAGCAGTTCTTTGCACAAGGTCTTCTCACGCGGTATTAACTTTGCTATGTCCACACTGCGACAATAAAAATGACAAGAAATTGAGCGAGCATGGAAATGTATATGCAAATTGTCCATTCGAGTTAGGTGCGCGCGCATGCCTGACCAATTCGTATAGGCATTTCCGTGCGCGCGCAATGTCTCGTCATTTATGGGTTTTGAAGCCAATCTTATTCAATGGATTTTATCCTATCTTACGGATCGTTCTATGTATGTTTATATTAGGAATTCTGTATCTGATGGTTTTGTTAATGGCTCTGGCGTTCCCCAAGGGTCTAATCTAGGTCCTTTATTTTTTATATTGTTCATAAATGACTTGTGTGACACTATTAAACATAGTGATTTTCTTCTCTTTGCTGATGATTTAAAAATATTTAGAAAAATACTTTGTAATTCTGATACTGATCTCTTGCAAAACGATATTGACAATATATTTAATTGGTGCATTAGAAATAAGTTAGAGTTGAATATATCTAAATGTAGTGTTTTAAGTTATACTCGTAAATTTAAACCTCTCCTTGTTTCTTATAATATTAATAATACTTCCCTGTTGCGTAATTTTTCTGTTAAAGATCTTGGTGTGACTTTTAATAGTAAACTTGATTTTTCTGAACACATTCAAAATATTACTGCGAAAGCTTACAAAATTCTGGGTTTCTTAAAACGCAAAACTACTAATTTCACCAGTCTTAAGGCCTTAAGGGTTCTGTATTTTGGCCTGGTCCGCCCTAATCTTGAATATTGCACCCCTATATGGGATCCTTACTACGAGAATAGCAATAGTGTCATTGAGCGTGTACAGAATAATTTTTTACGTTTTTTTGTATTTTAAGAGTTTCAACTCTGCTTCTCGTGAAATGCCTTCCAGTGAACTCCGTAATATATTCAACATCTGTACCCTTAAGTCTAGACGTCAAGTTTATTGTCTTTTGTTTTTTTACAAAGTTCTTCATAATATGATTGATGCTAATTACATTACTAGTACTATAGAATTTAACGTGCCTTCTAGAGTTACACGTAATCGTTGTGTTTTTTATTTGAATTCAAATCGGAATAACTGTATTCAAAATTTTTGTCTGTATAAATTTTATAAAACTTATAACGGTGTGTCTGAGGAACTGGATATATTTTTTATGCCTTTTAATGTTTTTAAAGCTAATTGTCGGAGGTTATTCTCTTTGTAACACTGTCTTTTTTAACATGTCCGTCATTTTAATGTCTTCTTTTTGTGTGTTCTTGTTGTTTGCATTGTCTGTCATGATGTGCATTGTAATTGGATATTTTTCTGTTATGTGCATCTGAAACAAATAAATAAATAAAAAATTTTATTGTCGCAGTGTGGACATAGCATTTGGTAAACTCGATTTCGCCAACAAGACGTCAGAGCTATACTTGATGCTGATTGTCTACCTATATCTCTCCGCAAAACCGGTTTACCGATTTTCGTGTCTCCACGAAAAAAATTCAATGAAAAATTCTCTACAGCGGTTCTCCATGTTATTCCTATGGAAGTTTCGTGTGAAAAGACCCGAATTCACAGATTACGTATTTAAAGTTTTTTTATTTGAGGATTTTCCCCAAACCCTCGTAGCAGTTGAATCGTCTGCCGAAATGCATGTTTAATACTAGCAGCTTTTACATGAGTAATCGAATCTATGGAATGCCAAAATCCCCATGGATAAAAAGAGGTCGAGCAGGATTTCTAACCCAAATGATAGTCTGTGCCGAATCCATGGTATGAAACCTCAACCCTTTCTTCATTGGAGGGTTTTTGAAACCAACCAATGAACCCTGCAATTCCGGTTCTGTCTTGGGGAAAATACCCAAGCGGGAAAAATTGCTGAGTTTGCTCTTTAATCCATGGATTCGATGGCTCTTGCGCCTACTGTGTTGAGGCCGGCTCAGGTAATGTCTTTAACATCGGATCGTCTTTATGGTTTATTTATAATAATTACTAATCAATGTTCCCCGGTTTTTTCTTCAAAAATTCTCTCCAAAACATCGCAGTTGAGTAAAATAAACAATATATATATTAATTTCTATGACTGTATTAATTTCTGCGATTAGCTGATTTCAAAAATCGCCAAATACTAGATTGTGTAACCCTAAACTATAGCTGTGATTGGTAGGTTCACAGACTGTTCCTGACTCCTGTCGGATTTTAATGGCGTAGGATCAGAATATTTGCCAAGGAAGCTAGCTTACTGCGCCATTTTCTGTCAATTAAGTCACCGACTCCTCGCTTGCCGCAACTTTAAGTTCTAATATTGAAAACTTACTCAACAAATAAAGTATATAAGTAAGTTTTTGTCTTATAGTATCTATGAAATGCTTCTGATTTCAGTAATGTATCAATATAGTTAGTATTATATACATAGTATTATCTTTAAATTCTATCAATAGCGTTCTCGGGAAGGTGGCGTCTGTTTTTTTTAGCTATGACAGATCCTTCTCGGTTTTAGTTTTGGGTTCTTATTTATATTCGGTTCCTTTTCTTATTTCGTAGTTCTTGTTTTGCTCTATGATTTGATCATGTCCATGCATTCTCAATGGCGATGACTCCTAGTCGCATTTTTTGCAATTAGATAACGGCGACGCCATTTTTGCGAAAGCCGTTGCTACCTCTTCAAAATCCGTCTCTTTGTTTTAATTGAGTTTTAAGAAGAATTAATTTTGGAACTTTGAAAATAGGCTCGTTGTGCATTGAAAAGTATAATTTGATATTTTGTGCTTAATGTGTTCGAAATAATTCCAAATTGCTAGTGTCGCTTGATTAAAAAAAATTGTTTCAACAACTTTTGCAGATAAGAATAAGATTACTTTGGTATTAAATTTTAAAAAAATAAAGCCTTATGTGTTAGTAGAAATAGCTATGCTGTAAGTTTAAGAATGCGAAAATTTAAGGGGGAGGAGGTAAAAATTTTCAAAATTATATCCATCATGAAAGCAATCAGGGAAATCATTATAACCGAATTTTGAATTGGCTTTACTAATCCTTTGAGCTCGAAAACAACCCAAATAGTTCCTCTTATTTTAATTGGATATAACTTACATTGTACTTACATTATTAACATGTAGTTTTCAAAGAACAGATGCGTGATATATTGTTTTTTCTCCACTTGTTGAAAAATAAATTAGAAAATTAGCATCTCCTTTTGATGAGTGTACATGGTTACCAGAAAGTTTATTGTTTTGAACCCTTCAAATTTTGTAATTGTCACCAGGTTGGGGGAACTAGGGTTTTAACCTGAATTGTATTTTATGTATATTGTTTAAAATCTTTCGTCATCCAATTTATGCTCTAGCAATCATTCCAGCAATTTTTTTTTACAAAACATAGTATTGAAAAAATCAATAGTTTTGCAATAGTTGGTTTTAAATTGCATTTAAAAGTTTTTATTTCTTTGTAAAATAGTTTTGGTCATTTTTGAATTACTTGTGTTTGCTTTGTACCTTGTACAGTAAAACACTTCTTGGGTAGATATTTACTATACGGTCACACGTGACGAAATTTCCTAAAGTCTGTATTTTGGTGACTTACGGTCCGATATGATTGCCAGAAAACATCATGAGTGCAAAGTAGTGAATTCAAATCATCAGTCAAAGTGAGACAGGTTGCCAGATAAAATTATTTATTGCATGATCAAAAAAAAAAATATGCCATGGGTGACTGTACAGCAAATCTGATACCACAATAAAATTTGTACAAAAAAATATGCCAAGGGTGACTGTACAGCAAATCTGATACCACAATAAAATTTTTATAAAAAAATTATGCCAAGGGTGACTGTACAGCAAATCTGATACCACAATAAAATTTGTATAAAAATACGCCAAGGGTGACTGTACAGCAAATCTGATACCACAATAAAATTTGTACAAAAAAATACGCCAAGTTTGACTGTACAGTAAATCTGATACCACAATAAAATTTGTACTTCACTACTGAGCAAACTAGGGTACTAATTATTGAAACACTGAATGGGGACCGCAGCTGCAATGATTATTTTTACCATATTTTTTTATATGATAAATGTAGCTATACCAAAACCCGACCTTAAGTTTGCAGTATACAAATGTTCTACGAGAAAAAGGGTAAATAGTTCTCAATTCTGAGTGCTAGAATCGAATACAAAAAGGTATTTCACATTCAATAAACAAATTGATTTGTTATTTCAAGACATAAATTTATTATTTTTAAAAGTTAAGCTTAAGTTAGAGTGTTACTTTAATTACTTTTTTCCTTCGATTTTGACGTAACAGGGCGCACGAATATCAGTGTCGAAAGGAGCAGCCAATGAGAGTACGTAAAATTGCGGCGCCAGCCGGGTTGTTTACCTAGTTTCCTCCGCTCAGTACATTTCTCTGCTGCAAACTTAAGCTCGGTTTTGGTATATCATCCCACATTTTAAAATGGTTTCCAATGCTGATGTTACTCTGTAAGTTAAATACATATATCACATAAATAAAAGTTATAAAAAATATCATTAATATAGCCAGTGAAATATGGCTCAGAAAATCATTAAGGTTTCAAAAAATTATGTACTGAGATAATCATAAAGACAATTTATAATATTCAATATTTTTTTTCGAAAACCACAGAATTAAAAATTTTAGAATTTGCACTTTTCAATCGAATTGTTCTTTTTGTAAGGAAAATAAAGGTGCCTTGATTGCTTAGGCATGGAAATCATACATTGTTTGTCCTCTGTTTAATTTCACAATTGAAAATATTAAAAAAAAACCTTGAATTGCAAAATTAAATTTTCTTGAATATTTTTTTTTTGAGAATTTATATTGAAAAGTCATACCCACATTTACGGTCGCAAGTCGCAAAATAAGTCCAGGTGTTTCGATTCTGCAACGACAAAATAAATTTAGTTGCAGTCATCGCAACGAGTTTTTTAAAAAAAATCTTCAATAATAATTTTTTTTTTTTTTTTGGCTTCCATGAATTTGCCTAAAATAATTATCTCAAATCTTCTCTGATCTTAAAGTTTTCAAACCAATGCTGTGATCACATATTCGCAAACATTTGGAAGTCTTAACACTTTAAAGACGGGCGTCGACTGACCCATAGACTAAGACCACTCTAAGTTAGAAACTCTCATTGGAGAATTTCTACATTGAAATTGACATAGAAACTAGCGCGCCCATTGTGTCTAAGGGAACTAATGTAATGGTTTCTGGCTGCCTATTTGCAACCACCTTTAATTACATCTCGTAATTTAGAACCCTTATCAAGTGACGATAGGGATATATTTTTGACGACAACTGATTTTCGACTTTATTTTTGAATATGTACAGCACTCATTGACTTTTATATCCCTCGTAGGCCCATCCTCAAGATATTTGACCTTGTGCTTCTTTTTTCTCCATTAATAAACCTACAGACTGATTACTCTTGTCATTTTAGACATGGTCCCCCAAAGGTCCATAAGTGATTCGATTGAATAACTCGTCAAATATTCATCCAAATGAAACAAAAACTTAGATTTAAGGGTTTTCGAAGGTTTTTTACATTTATAAGTCATTAAAATTGGGAGTTGCTATTGAAAATTTTAAAGTTTGTAACATTTTTAATATTAAGACGGCCCCTTATGAAAGTTTGTGTAATGCAATTAACTCAGAATGTTATTTGTTCACATAGTCAAAAAGGTTCGATTTTTAGGATGATTAATGGTCGAAATAATCACTAGTGGGTAAATTTTTTTTCCACAGCTGTACATTCCGAAAAAACAGTGCGGTCTAGTCGGAAAGTACAATTATGCCAATCAACAAACCAATCTGTAATAGTGTATTAGTTCCTTTCGACACGTTAGGAGAGCTAGGCATTAGATTAAGTTGCTGGTCTAGAAGATTAACTTAGTCTATGGGTCATGGTCGACGCCCGTCTTTAAAATGTTAAGATAGCACTCTATATCAATCTGCAAATTGAGAAACTGCGTTGAACTTCTTGCATTCCCTGAATTGGAGCAGTTGTAAAATTCCCAAATTTTAGTGATTGTCAATAAGAGGAACTCGTATCACAGAAAAGCTTGCATAGCCATATTACCTACAATTTTGGTCTGTTATAAATTGGGATTTCTTAGTGCCAGTTTTTTCTATGCTTTTGCTTTGTAAAAAGGAAAAAAAAATTCGAAACCGCTTTTATTCTGCCGTATTGGACATATTTTACAAACTGTCTTACAGGTCTATCATCCCACTTTTTGTAATTGGTTTGAATATTTGTTGTGAAATTTAAAATTATTTATAGAAAATTAAAAAAAGTATTTGTGCATTATTCATGTAAAAGAGGTTTAAAAAACATTCCATACCATACAGCCAGAGAAATGTGGCTTGGAGAATAATTTTTTTTCGACCACACAGGCTATTTCTGGGGTGGAAAATCTGTGCCACTGGCGTCTCATTGTATTCTGCACCTATTGTAATTTATGTATTAAGTATCCTTTGTTGCTACAATTACTCTTTATTTCTGCTTCAATAGGTCAATTTTGATGATCTTTAAATAAATGATAAGTTTTTATGGGCTATGACCCAAAGGTGTTATGTGTATCAATCTTTCTTGCCAAATTTTTCATCTTTGCCCTCTGCCCTTCTTACAATTAGATGTCTTAGACCGATCCCTCCATGTTGTAGGCCTGTGTATGTGTATGCTGTATGGATCTTTTCGGTAGTTCAGCTTTTGCATTAAATTTAATTTATAACAATGTTGAACTTTTATTATTAGCTCCCCCCAATCACTAATTTTTAAATCTGGGTTCTGTTTGAAAAACAGCAGTGTGGTTTTAAAGTGCAATTTTTCTAACTTGAACTGCCTAAAAGTAACCAATTAGTTGTCATTAACTAATTTGTTATTCCCTTATAAAGTAATTGTTACTAGTTATTTCTCATTTAGATTTAGTAGGTACTAGTGGCAGTCCATAGTAAAAAAAATTTGGTGCAGCTAGGACACTATGACCTTCCACTAGCCCCCTTCAATTTTTCTTAGCCAAGCAAAAACTGAAATTCAAACCGAAAGAATCAAATTATACTTTTAAAAAAAAACGGGATCAATCCTGTCTTTCAAACTTGTTGTTTAGTGTGAAAATATTGCATTCGAAAAATTGCACTCCTTTTTCAAAATTAATAACAAATAAAAAAATTGATAATCAAACTTTGATTTAGTAACTTCTCTAAATTAACATTCCAATTTCTGGATGTCTTTTACCCCCTTCTCTTGCAGCCATGTGCATGTTCGAATGTATCATTCTTTCTCGCCAACTATTAGCAATTCATCTTGGCCCTCTGCTTAACCCGTAACTGGTAACATCTCGCCTAGACTATCAGACTAATTGGAACTAGCGTCAATCGTGGAAAACTATCCGTCTATCAGACGGATATTACCAGTTACGGGTTAATGACCTCTGTAACTTGTTCGTTGTCTTTGATCAATCCTCCCTTTGCTTATCTATAAACGGATTGTGCAGCCTAAAAATACATGATGAATGATACTCTTGTGTAGATTGGGAGCACGATAAATAATCTTGTTGGATGCTGCCCTTAACAGTTAAAGAGTACTCGGGAAGAACCACTTGATTTTTTAGGAGTCGTACTGTATGATGTGTCTGCTTGGTGGGCATTGCCGACAGGAAACTGGTTTTTCCTTTGGTTCTGCATTTGCCGTACAAACGTGTTACTTGTGTCTACTGATCTCTGGCATGAATCAGGGTTGTTGGGAAAGAAAAACAAAGCGAGTAACCCGTTTCTTTACACCAGTTTAGGCGATTTCTCGCTATCATCCCCAAAGAGGCTCTTGAGGAAAGCCTTCTACGAAATCAAGTGGTTCTTCCTGTGTACTCTTCAGTTGTGTTGGATATGTACTAAGGTGCCAGGGCTCTAAATAACAATGCCCTAATTGAAACTTGTCCCTCTCTTGCAGGCCATGCGTCCCGCCTCGGTGTACGTGGGCGGCCTGTCCGAGGACGTCCAGAAGGAGGACCTGGAGCGCGAGTTCTCCAAGTTCGGCTCCCTCACCAAGGTGTGGGTCGCCAGGAACCCCCCCGGCTTCGCCTTCATCGAGTTTGAGGACGACCAGGACGCCACGGAGGCCATCAAGGAGATGAACGGCGCCACCATCAACGGCGCAGAGATCCGCGTCGACCTCTCCCGGGGCAGAGGGGGCGGCGGAGGAGGAGGGGGCAGGAGGGGAGGAGGAGGACGCGGAGGGGGATTCCGCGGGGGACGAGACGGGGGCGGCGGAGGGTGAGTGGTGCACACTTTGTCATGACTTGTCTGCAGTGATAAGGTAAACTGCAGTATCTTCGTGACTTGGACCTTTGTTGCAAGCACTCATTTACTTTAACCGGTAGGAAAACATACTAGAACTTTTTTTTTTATTTTAGAGCAAAAATTTTGCAACTCATTGTGGCGATTACTGCAGTTTACCTTATCACAGCAGTTATGTTCTTTATCCCAGTAAATTGTCAGAAATTATTTTGATTTTGAACTTATAGCTTAGCACTTTTATAGATTAAAGTTGATTGTTTTTAACCACAGATTGTATTGGAAGTAGTATCATGCAGACCTTAAGAGCTATCTAGTAAAGTAAAAACTATGCTCAGCTTTTGAATGAATGCAAGGTTGGCTCAGTAATTAAAATTTATTGTTACACATTCAGATTTCCTCTCTTAACTTATGTCTAGCTTACAAACTTTTTACTGAAACTTTCGGGGCCTTATGGTAGATTAGGCCCTGGTTGTAATTGTATGGAGCCTGTTTAAACTTGAGTTGCCATTTCATTTTGTGGTTGGCAGGTTTGAATGTTGGTAGAAATTTACTGAATGGTAACCTTTGGCGAACTTTCCAAAAGTCAGCCGAAAACCCAATCAAAATTGGCAAATAATGTTTGGATACGGTTGCCAGAAAGTGTCATCATTTTTAAGTCAAAGAATTCAAATCATCAAAGTCACAGGTTGCTAGAAAAAATTATTTATCGCCAAATCCAAAAAAGCTCCCCATTGGTTACCTTACTGTTCAGTAAATCTGATCCTGAATGTTATATTAATGTGTTGTTGAATCCGTGTTGTTATCCTCTGTCTAATGTCGTGTGTTCTCTTCTCTCCCGCAGTGGCTACTCCCGCGGGGGTGGCCGGGGCGGTGGATACGGGGACGGTGGTTTCCGCAGTGGGGGCTACCGCGGGGGACGTGGGGGCGGCGGAGGAGGACGCTACGGGGGCGACCGCAGCGGGGGCTACGACCGCCCGTCCTACGGCGGAGGAGGAGGCGGCGGCTACGGGGGTGGAGGAGACCGGAGCTCTGGGTACAGAAGTCGTTCCCCAATGGGTCAAAGGTAACTTTTTGTCTTGCAGATGTGGACTCTACTCTACTACCCAACGCCACACTTAAAAATCGATGTCTCTCTTCTTCTCTTTTTTGTTGTACTTGTTCTTATAAAAAAAACAAAAACCACACCTTCCTACTACTCTTTTTTGTGGCGAGAGAACCCAGATTGCAAACGAGGTGTTGTCACCAGCTGCCATGTTGGGCACGAAAAAGGTGCTTGCACAAACATTGTCGCCAGCGGCTGTGTTGGGCATGAGAAAAGATACTTACAAAAGCATAATTTCATTGTATTAACGTGCATTGCATGCGAGATGAAAAAATAAGCATTGCAGTCTGGATTTTCTTAGTTTTAACGGAGACTCTGCAACAGAAGACTGTGTAAGCGCATATCGAACTGATTTTCCTATCGCAACGTTGCCTCTTCTTTTACATAGGTAGATTGCATGCCAACCCCCCAGTGGGGGTCATCCTCTATGTGTCTGTATGTGTATCACCTGAATGAAACCAACCTGTAAAAAATTGCACAATTCTACTGCTACACTTGTATGATGATGTACGTCGCATAACCAACCTTTTTCATTTGAACAGAAACGGCGGCAGCTGGTAACCTCCCTCTCCGGCCTCTCGCTCATCAACAATCCATCGTGTTGCCAGATTCATGCTGTTGTCGTTAGAACGTCGTCGTTTCCGTTTTTACTCCCCCCTTCATCGTCATCGTCCGTGCTTCTTCGACCTCTCATGCTGCTGCTGTATCTCATGATCACAATAAAAACATTTCAAATACTGCCAACCTTCTTCGTTGTTCTCACTAATCAATACTGGATGAGCCATAGAGAGATCTACCTTCCCTTTCTCGCCCCCAATTTGCCATCCACACGCAATTTGGGGAAGAGCCTCAAAAAATATAAATAATAAATCCTCGTACGAGCCAAACTTGCCTTTCAAACATGCATTCTCAACCTGGCATTCCACTTTTGACATGCTGTGTCCTTTTGCTACTTAACGAAACTACACAGTTGACAACTGTATCTCAATGCAACCATGTATGTTTGGCACACTAGCTCTCGACCAACCAAATGACATCCTTACCATGGCACATCGATCTACCATCCAGTATTTCCCAATTACTTCTTCTGGTGCTTGTAAGTGGCGCCCCCATCAGCTAACCTGATATCCTGGGGTCTTTCTGAACTGAACTATGTTACAGCCTTATGAACTTTTATTTGAAACACTTTTTTTAGTTGAATTTTATGGAGTTCAATAATGAAGCCTTTTTAAGAACTTGAAATTTAAAAAAAATAGATCACGATCAGTTCTCTTCAATAAAGAATTATTCAAATTATGCTTGGGATTTAAAAAAAGAATAACGAGTACTTACTAAAAGATCTTTACTGCAAAACTCAGCTTTGCGTTTCAAGGAAATAGCCGTTTTCTAAAACAACCTGTTTCAGAATCTAATTTTTTTTTTGTTTATTACGTTTATAGTTTTGCTAGTAAGAATTTCAAGACCTACTAAGTAAGTTGAATTTTACCGACTTCAGACATAGTGTCTAATAATTATTAGAAGTAAATTACTTGGAATTATGGAATTTAAGAAATATATCTATCAGTTCTTTTTAAATCTATTTTTTAAAAAAAACTCTTCAATGAACCACCCCAGACACTTTTTCTGCTAACTTCAGATCAATAACTGGCCATGACTATCTTCAGGGGCATCTCCACCCTATTGGGGTTTCGGAGGTGCCTGACTGCCCAACTGGAACTTTGTCACTTGACTGTGGTTCTAAATTAAGACGCCCGTCGCCAATAAACCGTCTAGTGCGACGATAATGCATATCTAACCTACCCAACTGGAACTTTAATGGATTTTAACAGTTTGACAACTTGAATCAAAAAGGTGACAAAAGGCTATGCTTTATCAGGCTGCAAGAAGGGAAATGTCAAATAGGGCCGACGTTCCTACGTAAAATAAGTTCTCTTTAAAGTATAAAAATTTTTGTTGGTCATTCAAAAAGCAATAGCAATTAAGTATTTCCTAAAAGATGTCTTAGCCAACTTTTTGACATTGTTTCAGAGGACTAGTATTTTATTAAAGCAAACTGTTTCAGAAGCAGGTATTCCAGTTAATCTCCATTCGATAATGCCATAAGATTATACCGTTCAAGACGACTAGGTACTCCTGAGGGAAAGCTGAAATCGACAGCCTCAAAGACAGCTAATTACTTTTACGAAAATTTATAATTTTTTTGTTTAGTTCTTGTGGGATTTTTTAAGAAAAACATAAAAATTTACTTTGTTTTTCTTTTCGCAGAAATTTTAATTCCAACTAAATTTCGTTAATAATTCAAAAATACTTTTTAAGCAATTAGTCCAGTGGTTTCAAAATCAATGAACCCATATAAGAGAATCAAAGTCAAGTTCTTCAAGAGCAAATAGAGTTTGTATAAAATCTCGGAGATGTGAAAGTAAAGTCTTAAGAAAAATTTGAGTTGGGGCAATAAAATTTAACCATTCTGTCTTGTTGGGAGTGATGACAAGAGAGAATTTACTTAATCCTTAAATGACTTAATGATTTTAATTTTAAATATATTTTATCACCAAACTTTTTACTGTACTGTGTTACGCAAGAAGCAATACAGTGTTAAATTATTTTAAAATGGTGTAAAATAATTTCCTGGGCAAGAAAATCAGCTATGAAAAAGTTGCTGAAATATTGGCTGAATAGTGTACTAAAAGGTCACTTGGAACGAAAAGTACATCGAACTAAGGTAAGATTTTTCGAAATACATATTTGACAAATTGAAGAATGGTCTAGACTGGAAATTTAATGAAGAACTTAAATTTTCCATTTTATGAAAAAGTCGGTAAAATTAAAACCCTTATTAGTTTTAATTCGCTAATTATAATTTTTTTTCCCGGATTCGTGGTTTGTTAATTTTCCAGTATTTGTAAAATTTTCGTTTTGAGAATTTATCAATTCCTGTTCGCGGTTAAGTATTTACGAATCAATAACTTCAAAAAAAAAAATCGGTTTACAAGCTCAACATATCTGTTACTGTTTTAAAATTATGCTATTTTATTCAGGGTGTGTACCGGTCAAGAAAAAGTCATGAAATTAGAGCAAAGGTCAAGTAAATTTCAAAATATTGTCATAAAAGACGAATTTTCCCCAGATTGTACTTTCTAGTCATTAATTTTTCTGGGAAAGTCCTTGAAAAGTGTTAGATTTTTTCCCCTAATAAGTGTATGATGCAATAGCGGCTTGTTCTGTATTGCATCAAGTATTTTATGTCTTTGTTATTATTTCCAATCATTTAAATTAAACGGTTGTTTCTGCAAAAGATCGTGAAATTTTCTAAAAGGTAAAAAAAAAAGTCAAAAACTTAGATTTTACAAATCTGGTAGACACACTGTCATTCATGCTAAGCTAAAGGCTGAAATTGAACTGAAACGATTCGCCTGCGAATTTGAGGAATTGCGAAGATTTCGCGCACGAATGACGTCACGCCATGATTGGTCTTGCACCATTCGAGCAATAGCACTCCAACCTTTTTTACTCTCAATATCTATGAAAAATCACAATGTCAAGCATATTTTCCCACAAGAATAAAGTAAGCCGGGTAAATAACATATTTAGCTGTCCGGGGAAAGGAAACCCATTAGATTTCTCTGATAAGCAGTTATTCGGCAAATATCGGTTTTTCGTCCCTTCTCGTTTAGCAAATAAAAAGAACCAATCAAAAGGTTCGTTCTCTTGAACGATTCATTAAAAGAAACAAAAGATTAAAAAAAAAAATCATTCTTCGACTTCACATAAAATGAGGCAGGCGTAGCTTAAACCCATCGCATCGCAGAACAAACGTGCGCTAATTCGAAACGATTAAATTCAGTTTGAAATTCCAAATTTTGACAGCGAAGGAGAGATTAGATCATTCTATATGGGCATCGCCTAGTTTCCCTATTTATAATGATATTTAGAGGTTTCCTATTCTGGGCTCTCCGTAGTTTTCGATTCCAGAGTTGCCACGGTCCTTGAAAAGTTCTTGAAAAAAATACAATGATTTTAAAGTTCTTGAAATTTTGCTTAGAGATGACTTAGTTGAGTTTTCTTTAATTGTGTCTTAAAATATGAACAGAAGTTTCATATGTTGTCAGTCTTCCAAGAAGGCAGAAAAAAAGATTTCAGATGGATTTTTTTTATTCGTCATATTTATGCTCCTTGAAACCAGGGTCCGACTTACAACTTTAGGGGCCCAGGGCACGAGCAAATTTTGGGGGCCCCAAAAATATCCTGATAAAATATTTGTGTGTCCCTATCTCACAGTGTTTACAAAAAAAAAAAAAAAAAAGTCGAAGTATTTAGATCGGAAAGCATGCTTAATCCCTCCAAAATAACTAATTTTGTGAATTGATGAATTTAGAGTTTAAACACAATTTCAGAGTAAACTTTTGTTCATGACTTTAATTTTTTTTTTTGTTTACTTCAGATCGAAAAGTTTGGGGCAGTTGAATTGAGCATAAATGTTCATGAAGAAAATTTGGGGGCCCTCTTAAATAGGGCGCCCTGGGCACGTGCTCCGTTTGCCCTGCCGGAAATCAGGCCCTGCTTGAAACTTAGAGAGCTCTTATTTGTTTTCTAAATAATTTTTTTCAACTTTCGTGAGATTTAGGAGTTGCATGTTCAAATATACAGTCCTTGAAACTTGTGAAATATATCCTTGAAAAGTCCTTAAATAGTCCTTGTTTTTTTTTTACCATAAAGTGTGGCAACCCTGGATTCTAGCATCCCTGGAATTCGTCACATTTAGGATCTCCCAAGTTTGCCGATTATAACCCAGTAGAATGAAGGGAATTTTAGGGCTGCGGCTGCAATAACAAAATTTAAATTATGAATTTCTTCTATAAATATTTTTAAGTCTCGGTTTTTCTTCTGGGATATTTATTTTGTGTTGTTAACTAATGGATATCCTATTTATTTTTGGTTAATCGGTAAGGGACAGCGATATACTTTTTCGAGTCCGCGTTTTCTTCTATTTTGATATTTCTTAAAAATTGTCCAGTTTTTAATATCCTCGGGTTCAATTTCTGTACTATTGCCGTTAAGGGATCAAGATGTCTTTGGAATGGTCCTAGGAGATTTGCCCAGTTGGTCAAATATACGGAATGGCCCGATTTTATTTTTGACGTGTGGTAGTTTACCAATTAGACTTCGCCAGAGTTATCTAATTACGCGGTTGTCGATTATGAGATCAGCTAAAGTCGAGTAATTAATCACCCGATTTTATTACAAACGAATTCGCTTTAGTTTCCGGATTCCATGGATCGTGCGTTAAAAAAGTGTACTTTTCATAGTTGCTTAAAAATACTTCAATGGGAAAATTAGACATTTAAAGTTTTTTTCTGTTTAAAATATAAAGGATTTTTTTTAAACCTCCTAAAATAAATATAAAAACCAATGTGGTGAAGAGAGGTTGAGCTTTTGATAATCTTTCCAGTAGGGATACTATAGTCTTAATTTTTTTTGTGTGTGCATAGCAGTCGGAGCTGAATAAAATATCTAATATAATAATTGAGGTAAAAAATTATAGTATAGTTCTCACTCGAAAAGAATAATGCAAAAAAAGTAATAAACTACTGCACATGTGTCAATCAAGTCTATTGAACTCAATTCTAAGACCAGTTCAGGGAGAATTTGTCTTTTGGTCCAGGAAAATGAAAACAAAATGTTTCTTCTTTCTTTGTTTAGTGCTACATTTGTCAAAAATAAAAACGGTGTTAACTTATATCACTTATGGTAATTTGGAATATTATTAATACTAACTTACTCAGTTAGAAAAAATGGTATTATATTAAATTTTAATGCACTCCAAGCCTACTAAAAAAAATTTTTTTTACTCCAACTTAATTTAGTTTCAAAAACCTCATTCATAAATTCAGGTAAATTAAAAACTTAAGTTGCAAAAACAGATCGATCCAAAAGCCTTCTCGTGTACTCAAGAAATTTTCGAAAATTATCTTGAAATCGGGGCGTTTTTTTTTCTTCTGGTTCTGGGACCGACAGGCCACAATGCGTACAAGGACGAAAATAGCTCTAGTGCGACGATAATTAAAAACCTAACCCACAAGGACGAAACACGACACTAGAATTACATGTCATATTATAATTCAAAAACTTAAATTTTAACTCCAGAGCAATTCCATAAAAATCTCAACTTCGATAAAATAAAGGAAAAATTCGGTGCCTAGTGGACAAAATAAGATTGATCGGCTCTGTCAATTGAGTCAGCATTTCAACGAGTTGGAAATCGTCCTCGATAAGTGTTTAAAAAACCTTTCACTTGTGAATTAATGTATATAATGTAATATTAAATATCTTATTGGGTGTTCTAGATCAGGGGTTCCCAACCTTTTTGCACCTGTGTACCACTTGACTTTTTGAGAAATTTTTGCGTACCACCAGACCTAAATATCTTAAATAAATCTATAATATATACTCTTCTAAAAGTATTTAAAGGCTTTTTGAATTAAATTCCTCAGAAAACTTTATATTTAATGGTTAAATATTTGTTTATTTATAACGTGCCTATAATAGAGGAGAAATAAAAATATTAAAATGGTATTAATTTACAGTTTTATTTATTATCTATCGATCTCGAAACTTGCAAAGCAATAGTAAACACTCAGCAAAAAATTAATCATCATTCAAAATATACATTTTTAGTCTTTAGTGCGAAATTTGTTGTTGCTTGCATGTGATTAAAATATCAACGTTAGGAGTAATGGAACTTATCTTCACCCTTAACTCCCCTTCAACACTTATTCTGCTCCTATGTTTTTTTTATGTGCAGTAGTTCCATAAAATAAACTCTCACACAAGCAACTCGTAGCTAATTATATCAAAAATAGTCCCATCACTCACACGTACCACCTGAAGTTTTCCCACGTACCCCCGGTTGGGAACCCCTGTTCTAGATAATAAAAAAATAGTTAAAAATATATTAAACATCTTAAGACCCGAGCAAAATCCTACACGTATACTCTTATAATCTAAACATACTTTTCATATAAATATAAGCGAAAAAGTATGTTTTGCAAAGAAATTAAAAAAAAAATTGTTTAATAGTTACTTATGGACACGCCTTAAACTCTAAAAATACTCCTTTTTTTTTGTGCTATAAATGCAACAAAAAAGGCCGTATTTGTAGTTTAGAGATTGTTTTACATTGTTTTCAATGTAAACTGCCTTTGAAATTAATTACTAAAAAAGAATAAATTTGAAATTAATTTTTGAAAAGTTTAAAAATAATTAAATAATTTTTTAAAGAACTCTAAAATAGTATTGACCCCCGTTCAACTTCATTTTTTTTTATCGAAATAAATGACATGCATTTAAACAAGGCTGAAAACTGGTATTTGGATCTTCTATCCAACCCGATAATTTCGGAACTATTAAAGTTTTAATTGTCTGTGGGGAGGTTTTAAAAAAATGTCTCCAAATGGGGACGTCAGGTTGCAAGGGGTTAAAAAAATATCCCTAAGTTTCTCATTTTGTCATTAATGATATGGAATAAACTTTTCATCAAATTATAAACATTTCAGAGTACGTGGGCTTAATTTCCGGAAAGAATTTTTTTTGTATGAATGGCACTTAATACCCAATTTCATACCTTATTTTAAAACTTGACAAACAACCTTACACATAATACCGGCGTTATATACGTCTAGCAACTTGCTCGAGCGGTTACCTTGAGAATCTCAAGGTAACCGCTTTATGCGTATTTATTCGAAAGCTCGCTGAAGTTGGATCTCAAGGCCACCAACCCAACTTTTGTCGGTTTTTTTGGTCAAGATCAAAGGAAAGGTTGCCGTAAGGAAAATAGCAAACATATTGGCGTGTTATCTCTTTTTTAAGTGATCCTTCGAAAAAGTATGTAAACATCGAATTGAATTGTATTGAGTTTTTCTTAATTTTTTTTACTTAAAGCAGGACGCAATCAATATTTTGATAAAATAAAATTCAATCACATAAATGAATGAAATTCAAAATTTGACACTGTAAAATATGTTGATGATAAAATGCTTTCTATGTTAATAAAAGTATTGAAACTCTTATTTATATCTTACCCGTAATCAATACAATTAATTTTTAAACAAGATTTTGTATTAAAATACTGAAACCTGGTTGGAGTTAATAGCTTAATCAGTTATTTTAATACATATAATTTCTAAATTTTTGGCAGACAATACTGAAAACACTTTTTTATTTGACCTGATTTTAATCAGTAATACTCCGGCATTAAAAGTTTTAAATATAAGTACGGAAAAGGACAGTCATCAAAAAAACAATCCAGAAAAAAATGCACTTTCCTATACACTTAAAAACAAAAAAAATTCCCCGTAAAATATTAGTAATGGGCAGGGACCGGCAGCAAAGATACCAGTCATGCCCCGTTAAAAAACAGTCATGTCATGTCCTGTTTTTTTTTTTTTTTTTTTGTTTTTTCAAACAGTCATGTCCCTTAAAGATGGTATAAACAGTTAAAAACTGTAAAAATACGGAGATTTGAGATAAGGCCCTTTATTTAGTGGGTCAAACCGTTTTCCACCAAATACGGCTGTTGCACTTAAAAATTAAAAGTAAGTAAATTTACAGGGTTTTTTTGCAGCATAGGGTATATCTTATTCTAGTAGAGGGGCACAAATACTGGTACCAGTCTAGAACGCTGTGGCTTTTTAGCCTTTCTCCCCATCGAAATTTGACGTGTCGGGGAGCGAAATTTACGGGGGCGGGGGCTTTCAAAAGAATATGGAGTGGTGAATAACCTCCTCTGTTTATAAACAATCCGAGACATGGGGATTTTCTAATTACCTCTAGATAATTATCTAAGCTCTCTAAATGTAAAACACAAGCAGCAATCAAAATTTCGTCATCCATAATCTAGTTGATTTTAAACAATGAATAAAATCGCCGAGCTACAATCTCACTCGCCAAATTCTCGCCAACCAAAGGTCGAATCGCTAGAGGTCAAAGCGCTTCCAGCGTTACGTTCAGCGGCCGCTAGACGTATATAAACCCAGTGTAATAAAGAACATCCATAGAATTTTTATGTTCTTTATAAAAAAATTACAGTAACCTTAGTTTTGACATTCTTCGTTTGAAAATTTCTGTGAAAGTATTACTTTAACACGTTCATGCCGGTGCAAATATCTACGTTTTTCCGTGTGAGGCGGACCGTCTTATATCGTTACGCTTCGTCGGGCGGCAAAACATTTTGCGAGTTCGAAAGCGCTTATTGCGAGATCACAACGAGGTAGATTATAATATATGCCGCGAAAAAAAGTAACGACATATTGCAAGAGCCTGCCCGAATTATGTTTGGAATGTTTTGGAAAGTTGCATAGATATAAATAAATAATTATCAATTTAAAATATTGAATGTTTATGTTACTCAATATTTTTATATATAATGTTGAGAAAAAAAAACTTATTCTTTGACGACTTCTCTTTTCTGTAAAAAAGTGACTCACCTGTGATGTACGCCGCCCCACGATACAGTTAAGTGTGACCCACCGGTGGGTCACACCGGCGTAAACGTGTTAAAATACGCGATTTTTTTTTTTTTTTTTTTTTTTTTTTTTGAAATAATGTCAACGTAACCAATCTAGTCCATTCGCGATACATTTGAGTACACCACGACACTGCTTTCGCTAAATTTGGCAAGGTTTTTTTTTTTTGTTTTCCTCTTTTGGCAGGTTTCCAGGCTGTTTGAATGAGCGTTGAGCTAGAGCTACATGAAGGTTGCTAGATTGGTCTCCAGATTTTTAGAAAAGATGGACGAGAAATTAATTTTGTACTGATATTGACTACTAGATATAATTAAAATTCTAGAAGTATATATTATTTGTTGGAATAATTTAGCGCAACAGGGAAACGCAATACTTATAATGGGGGCGTCTATAAATTGTGCGAGGTGTTTGGGAGGGGAGAGGGGTTGGGGAGCCCAGTCGGTTAGGCATTAGCCTAGCATGGGAAGGGTCAAAGGTTCGGGTCCGGCCATCGCCAAAATAACTGCCTACCTATTACCGGCCCGTTCTGCCAAAAAAGTCCGACGAATAATACACCGTGCCCTTCAAAGTCGCTGCTTACGATGTCGCCCTCAACGGTTGCGTTAGGTGCCTACTAATGTGTCGGCTCGTCACTTGATCATCGCCATTCGTCGGATCTGTGCTGGAAATAGTAGAAAAATCCCCAATTCTCACGGATGGCCCCAAGTACACTGGGACAGAGACGTGCTCGTTAAATCTGTGGAGTCCAAAGTCTCGACGGCACAAGCGTACGATGTCGCTCGAAGTTCCGTTGGGTGTCCTCTCAGGTGTCAACCTTGTCACTTGACCAGGGCGTTATTGACAACTCCTGGAGGAGGCTAGAAAGTGTCGGGCCGGCTACATTGCCATTAACTTTAGGTAGCACGTGATGAGGGCTCGTTTCCTCGTAAATAACTAACCATTAAATGTAGATAATCCAGTCCATGAAAAATATCCAACAAAAAATCAAAGTCGCGTCGGTATATTATAGGAGCCGCCCATAGATGCGGTTTTTCGAAATTTTGATTACCTTTCACTTTATGGGGAGATATTTCGGATCGACCCCCCCTCCCCAAACTCGCGTGTCATTTTTAAAATCTCGTACTTTTATTCCTAAGGGGTCATAGGAGTCTTAAAAATGTGCTACTGCGAGGCATAGTTTGATCTTTCATGTAATTTTTTAACTGCTCAATTTATAAGTATAATTTTTTTATATGTAATTCTATAAGATTTATTCATTATGAAGCAAATTTAAATTTTAAAACTTTTGCCAAAACTAAAATAATTAACAAACATAAAGCTATTTGAACACACTGTGATTAGGCTTGCGCGCCAAATTTTGAGGTCAAAATTGAAGACATGAACAAGAAGATGACTTTATATTGTACAAATATGTACAAAGACTTATACCTAAATTCTCAGCTCAATTTTAATTAGAAGTTATTTTTTAAAAAATTTCAAATCAAAATTTTTAAAGTGTATTAATATTTTTAGAAAAAAGTTCTTAAAATAATTTCAAATAAAAATTGAGCTGATAATTTAGTATAAGTCTTTGTTTGTACATATGTGTACAATATAAAGTCATTTTCTTGGTCATGTCTTCAATTTTGACCTCAAAATTTGCCGCGCAAGCCTAATCCCAATGTGTTCAAATAGTTTTATGTTTGTTATTATTTATTTTAGTTTTGGCTAAAGTTTCATAAGTTTTAAAATTTGGTTTATAATAAATAAATATTATAGAATTACATATAAAAAATTATACTTATATATTGAGTAGTTAAAAACTTACATGAAAGATCAAACTATAATTTGTAGCAGCTTCTTGGCACATTTTAGCTTCCACACTACGTTTATAACGTAAAAAGCGGAAGGTTTTATAATCGTTCAGTCCGTCTGTCTGTCACCCACTTTCACAGAACGAACCGCAAGTCTCACAAACAAGTGGAATACGTCATTTTGAAGCAAAAAATTATTTTGGCTACATTCCAAAATTTCATTAAAAAATTTAAATTAGAAGTTTATTTAAAATTTAAATAACTAAAAATTTAATCTACATTGAAATAACATGCGAATTCCATTTTTATTCAATATTTTCACTGTTGCCATGACATCAAACGTCCGAGAAACTTTATTAAAAATAAGAATAAAATTCTAGAAAAAAATATTTATTTTTGTGATATCATTCAATTTGGATTGTTTTAAGGGGGTCTGGCACCTCCATAGAAGCCCATGTTAAATTGTCCAACTTTGGGGGCATCTCAAGAATTAACTAATTAATATATCCATTTCAAATTTTCACAGTTTCATCTATAGACATTTTTAAGTATTTTAACACAAGATTATTTCGAAAAACTAAAAACTAGATTAAATATGAATTTTTTTTAAATATCGTTGAAGAATGTCAATATTTTTAACCTAAAAGATTTTTTTTAAAAAAAAGTAAAAACTTTACAGACTATTCCCTGCGTTAAAATGTTTAAATATACTTGTGAATTACACATAAAAAAATTCAAGTATTTAAATGAATAACATTTTTAGTTATGTGCCCCCAAACATTCACATGATTCAAAAATTGTAAAACCGAGAAAAACCAATTTAAAGTTTTTATTGTTAACTCATTTCCTTACGAAGGATTTTTGCTTCCTCGTAATATTTGATTGGAATAACATTATCGGATCCTTAGTCGTTCGGCCGATCTGGGCAGTTTCACTAAAGAAAGGGTAAAATAAAATTGCCTTTAATGTCAAAAATATTTTTCCAATCGTCTTAAAACTTTGTGACATTATTAATAAAGGTTGATATAGTATTTTAAGCCACTAATTTTTTTAATTTTTTCAATGATTTTGAGGTGCCAGACCCCCTTAATTGCACAATAAAGTTATTTTGAAAGTTCATTATATATGAATGAAAAATTCTAAATATGCATAAAAATATGCCAAGTTCCAATTTTATTTTAAAACAACAATTTCACAAATTCATTTTTCGAAATTTAAACCTGTGGTTGCAAGAAATTAGTTATTTATAAAATATATCATTGTCCTTCGAACTTCAAAAAAAAATTAGCAAACGATAAAGATTATTTATCAAATCTGCAGAAGAAGATTAAAGAAAATTATTAATTTCGACTTATAAAAGTTTGAATTATTGAGGCCCTGATTGGCGAATTTGTTTCTGAGGTGTTGTTGGCGTCTTTTCTGTTGTGCGTAAATGTTGTGTGGAAGCGGTGTTAGTGACAGATTCTGTAACAAACTAACTTGTTTAAGACTCCTATGACCCCTTAAGTTATGATTTGAACGTTTTATTTCTGAAAAACTTCAAATCACATACTAATAGATTTTTTTTTCTTCTTAAAAATATTCGTATTTTTATTTTTAAAAAAAATGTTATGCCGCATGTCGCTTGATTAGGTCGTAAAATTTGCTGACCAAAAAATTCGCCGCTCTAGGCTACAGCCTATTTAGATATTCGGCCCTGCCAAACAGCAGCTGCGTATCATCTGTTAGGGAAGTATGTAGTACTTAAAAATCACATAACAATGCTTATTGTGTGCATTATTTTTCTTTGTGAAATTCGAAAATACGGTACAAGTATGGTTCGGAAACCCACGATAAATTTTTGCATGTAAGATTTTGCCAAATTTAAGTCCAGATAAATTTACTCAATTTTCTCGTAACTTTGCGTTGTTTTTTCGCTGGGGGGATCAATATTTGACGCGACTCCTCCCCCACGTAATATTTGGTGATCCCCCTCCTTCAATGACGTCATTTACGACGTCCCGATAAGGGGGCGTCGGACTAGCGGGGGGCACAGTAAGGGGGGAAAGGTATTTTTGGACCAAAAGCGCTTATTATTTTGTAGGGTATGTGTCAAAGATCCTAGATACGGGTCCGGGCATCGCCAAAATAACTGCCGACCTATAAACGGCCCGTGCAGCCAAAATGTTCGACGAATAAAGCAACGTGTAGAGGAATTGCACGTTAAATATCCTTCAAAGTCCCAACGCTGCGTACGATGTTGCCCTTAACGGTTGCGTTGAGTGCCTATTCAGGTGTCGGCTCGTCACTTGACTATGGTTCTTAAATACGACGCCCGTCGCCATAATAGCCCTCATGTAGATCTAGTGCGACGATAATAAAACGTTTCTAACCCAATCTTTCCAACTTTTGACTTAAGCCACTTTTGTTTAGATGGTTACCGAAGTTATCTAAATCCTGTAGTGCGGGTGTAAAAGTGGCTGAATTCAAAGAAGTTGGTTTGAAATGTTTGCTACTCAAATGTCATATTCAAATTAGTTTTGAATTTTTGATTAAAAATCTTAAAAAAATATATAAGTTTATTGCGCGTATTTGATAGAAATAAGTTATTTTCTCCAAACCAGAATCCCTTATTATTATTATTTTGTAGGATAAGTTTCATATACATATTTTGAACTATAATTTGTGTAAATAAATGAAAAAAATATTTATGAACAAGTTTAATTAACGCCCAAATTTATTGGAATCGTTTATCTGTTTCGAAACTCATTTTGACTCGTGTTTCATGAATGTAATATTTGAATTATTATAGAATTTCGTCGCTTAAGTTCCCACTTGTGCTATCTAACTGTTGTGAAAGGATCGTATTCACTGTAAGGTAACCCTTGGCGCGATTTTTTCGGATTCGGCGATAAATAATTTTGTGTGGCAACCGTCTGACTTCGACTGATTCGAATTCTTTAAGGGGTCATGGGAGTCTTAAAAATGTGCAAAGAAGGAACTACAAAGCAAAGTTTGATCTTTCATGTAATTTTTAACTACTCAATAAATGAGTATAATTTTTTTATATGTAATTCTACAGGATTTATTTATTATAAAACAAGTTTTAAAATGTATGAAACTTTAGCCAAAACTAAAATAAATGATATTAAACATGAAGCTATTTGAACACATTGGGATTAGGCTTGCGCGGCAAATTGTGAGGTCAAAATTGAAAAAAATGACCAAGAAAATGACTTTATATTGTACAAATATGTACAAACAAAGACTTATACCTAAATTCTCAGCTCAATTTTAATTAGAAATTACTTTAAGAACTTTTTTCTAAAAAAATTAATAAAAATTTAAAAATTTTAATTTTAAATTTTTTAAAAAATAATTTCTAAAATAAAATTGAGCTGAGAATTTAGGTATAAGTCCTTGTTTGTACATATTTGTACAATATAAAGTCGTTTTCTTGGTAATTTTTTTAAATTTGACCTCACATTTTGCCGCGCAAGCCTAATCACAATGTGTTCAAATAGCTTCATGTTGAATATCATTTATTTTAGTTTTGGCTAAGGTTTCATAAATTTTAAAACTTGTTTTATAATAAATAAATCTTGTAGAATTACATATAAAAAAATTATACTTATACATTGAGCAGTTCAAAAATGAAATGAAAGATCAAACTATGTTTTGTAGTACCTTCTTTGCACATTTTTAAGACTCCTATAACCCCTTAAATGAACTAACAAGTTTTTCGGCTCTCCATCGTGTAGCTCTAATGCGACGATATTTCAAACCTATCGTATCATTTCGGTTTGGTTTTTGGCCGACTTTTGGCGCGATTTCGGAAAGTTCGCCAAGAGTTACTCTTCAGTGAATCTTAGCGTTTTGCAAAGTTAGATAGCATATGTGGGAACTTAACTGACGATTTAGGTTTTAAAAAAATGAACTCGGAAGGAACAAGTAAGCGCTTTGTTTCTTAACTTCATTCTCTATGAAGCTACTGGTTGGGTTTTTTTTCGGTAGAGTGTATTCGGAAAAAGCACTTGTCCTTTTTCAAAGCAAATTTGTATTAGTGTAGGGAAGGGATTATTGAAGGGCAATTCCATAAAACTGTGTCAACTATGATAAAATTGTAATTTTTACAAATTAAGTTTTAAAAATATATTCCAAGTTTTCAAATTATGGTTTAAGAAAGCAATACAATAAAGGACATGTATTCGCATTTCCCGAAAAAGATCTATGCCTAGTGGACAAAAAATATATGTTGGCTCTGCAAATTCAGCCAGCATTTCAACTATAGTTGGAAATCATCCTCGATTACGTGTTTGAAAACCTTTCACATGTGAATAAATGTATATAATGTAATACTTTGGTATCCTATGAGGAAATTAGATAATAAAAAAATATTAAATTTATTACTTTACGCACTTTTAATGGAATGACTAAACCTTTTTAGTCATTCCGTCACAACAAATGACAGTTAATAACTTAAACCTTGTTACAGGTAGGTTACTCTAAATTATAATTTTACATAGCTTATATATCATATTTAAGATATGCATTAGTTTAAAAACTCTATTGTATTGATAATTCGCAGAAATTTCCGTTTTTAAGTATCAGGATGCAGTCGTGGTTGCAAAAATGTTATTTCGTCACACAAAAGAAGTTAGTCAAAAATGAAATAATAAAATACTTTTAAAAAAAATCGATTTTTTTATCTTTTAATAATTAATAGTAATGTAAAAACAGATAAACCAATTTTCCTTTAAAAATAGCTTCGTGGCAATTTTTTTTAACTTCAATTCTATTCATAATATCATTCCGTCAAGCATACAATTGCTTGAATTTAAGAAATAAATATGATTTTAGAAGCTTCATTGTTGGAATTTAATTATGCGATTTACTGCGTCCCGTGAATTAAAAATTCGCCTAAAATAGAGTCGCAGCTAGTAGTAGCTTAACATTTTATTACCTATTAGCAAAAAATATATATTTCAATTTTAAATAGTTTAAGCACCTTGTACTAAGTGGTAAGTGGGAAAAGTCCTTTTAAAGAAAGGTAAAGAAAAGTAGTAATGGGTTTGAAACTACATTTTAAGTATACAAATTTCATAAATATAAAAATATAAGTTAAAAATACTTAAAAGTATAGATTTCAATATTTTTCGAGCAGCAAATGTATTTGAGATCCTTAAAATGGGTAAAAATATATAAATTTCGTCACACTTTTTTTTTTTGCCTCCATCATAATTTGTGTCTTTATCATAATTACTATCAAATTTTAAATGTTTTTATGTTGTCTATGTCGTTTGTGGGAACGTTTGTCACACCTAAGACCTCTAGGGATTTTCCCCTTCAACACCCTAAGGTTCAATCCTAATGTCCGACTGCAGGGTTACTGAAGATAAAAAGTCCGAAATTGCGACACGCCGATTCCCCAATTTCACTGACCGCTCCGAATCGCCTAAAGTAGTCATCCTTCATAGCTATGCCTTTGTCAGGTGAGTTTGAAGAAAATGCCGGCTGTCCTGGATTCCACTTATCGGCTCGCGTTGATGGATATATCCATAAAACTAACACTGGCGTTACTTTTCCAAATGTTCCCCAAATTCGTCTTGGTCAGATCAGGTGCGCTGGAAAGTCGTTTCTACTACACCTAAGGCACAATCATAAAACCTCAAAGTCTGTATCTGCTGTCCGTAGATAATCCTGATCTCATGCACAATCCTCTTATTGTTCACAAAAAAAAAAAATCCAACACCTGCACTCTGCCAAAAATACCGAAAACTCAAACCAAAAAATTAAAACACGGTCAGCAAGTGTGATACTCATACAAAAGTAATGTAATTTTCTTAGAGTAGAATTATCTTCAAATTATTTCCAGATATTTTATGACAATTATATTCTTTCTTGCATTTTTTGGGGTAGCCAATCGACAAGGCCTTGCTTACAAAATGTCCCAGGTGCGAGCCCTAGCATTTCCAAATATAACTGCGCCGAAAAATTGCGCGTAAAGAGTTAGTACACGTTAAATATGCTCCAAAGTCCAAGTACAATGTTGCCCTTAAATATGGCATTGGGTGCATACTCGGGTGTGGTTGCTGGGGAGCCCAGTCGGTTAGGCATTCGCCTAGCATGCGGAAGGTGCCAGGTTCGGGTCCGAGCATCACTAAAATAACTGCCGGCCCGAGTAGCCAAAAATGTCCGACGAGTGGAGGGAGTGCGCGTAAAATATCCTTCAAAGTCCTAACGCTGCGTACGATGTCGCCCTTAACGTTTGCGTTGGGTGCCTACTCGGGTGTGGGCTCGTCACTTGACTGTGGTTCTAAAATACGACGCCCGTTGCCGTTAGCCCTCGAGTAGCTCTAGTGCGACGATAATTTAGCCTTATCGTAACTCTTTTCTATTTTCCTACATTTTTTTAGATGATGCCAATTTGTATGAAACTATTTTTGAAGTGAGTGTGTTCTTATTGGAACGGTTTTAATTCTATTTCAGGTGAGACATTCCTATCAACTCAACTCGCGCGACAGACCACAGTGTGCCCGTGCCCATTTCGGCTCTCCTGACGGTGTGGAGCATGTGTGCCGGTCAAGTGGTGGATCTCTCAGCGTTTAGTTCCCAAGCATATCTCTCTGACCAACTGAAATATCCGAGTCAGCTTAGGTGTCTGTATAAGAACTCATCTCTGCTGTTCGGTATTTTTGTTAGTGCGAGTGTGCTCGGGAAAACGCAACAAACAACAGGATGTGCAAGCAACAGTGACGTGTTTTTTTTATGCATTTACAAAAAGTATTTAAAATGTTGTTTATCATAGTTGAAAACAGGAAACACATTAAGGGGTCATAGGAGTCATAGGATGTGCAAAGAAGGTACTACTAAACATAGTTTGATCTTTCATGTCATTTTTGAACTACTCTATGTATTAGTGTAATTTTTTATATGTAATTCTACAGGATTTATTTATTATAAAACAAATTTTAAAATTTATGAAACTTTAGCCAAAACTAAAATAAATGATATTAAAGCTATTTGAACACATTGGGATTAGGCTTGCGCGGCAAATTGTGAGGTCGAAATTGAAAAATGACCAAGAAAATGACTTTATATTGTACAAATATGTACAAACAAAGACTTATACCTAAGTTCTCAGCTCCATTTTAATTAGAAATTATTTTTTAAAAAATTTAAAATCAAAATTTTTAAATTGGTATTAATTTTTTTAGAAAAAAAGTTTTTTAAATAATTTCTAATTAAAATTGAGCTAAGAATTTAGGTATAAGTCTTTGTTTGTACATATTTGTACAATATAATGACCTCACAATTTGCCGCGCAAGCCTTATCACAATGTGTTCAAATAGCTTCATGTTTAATATCATTTATTTTAGTTTTGGCTAAAGTTTCATAAGTTTTAAAACTTGTTTTATAATAAATAAATCCTGTAGAATTACATATAAAATTATACTCATTTATTGAGTAGTTCAAAAATGACGTGAAAGATCAAACTATGCTTTGTAGTATCTTCTTTGCACATTTTTAAGACTCCTGTGAGTCCTGTGACCCCTTAAAAGCGGAGCTGGGAAGCCCATGCGGAAGGGTCCCAGGTTTGGGGACTAAACGATGCAAGGTTACGTATGTGCAGTAAAGTTTATGCATTTACAAAAAAAAATAATTTTTGCAGTTGTTTCCGATTGCCTATTTCTAGCCTCCTTGAGGAGCTTCAACACTGCCAATTAAGCCTCGCAATTTGGAACCATGGGGAAATATTTAATTTAGTTTATCACAGCTGAAAAAGAAACACAGGACGAGGCTAAGCGATCACCCAACACAACCTGATTTCGGGCTCGGCTGAATGGCCACTGAGCTGGTCAGAGAGTCCCGGGTTCGAATCCCGGCAAATGGGCAGGGTTATTTATGTTGTGAGTGTTTTAAATACTCTGCGACATGCGTTGTCGTAACATCTGTGGAAAGTCCCAACGGCCTTAACGTACACTCTTAAAACAAAAGAGTGAAATCCACTCACATAGGAGAAGTGCATTTTCGACACTGGAAGGGAGTGAAAATGAACTCAGACTGGGTTTTAAAATCACTCGTTTGGAGTGATCCTGTCGGAGGTTTAACTAAACAAAAGAGTGAAAATTAACTCAGACTGAGTTAAATTCAATCGTTTGTTTTAAGAGTGCAAGATGTTGCCCGGAGTTACATTGGGTGCCCGCACAGGTGTCGACCTCGACACTTGACCAGGGTTTCGAATTGCGAGGCGTAATTGGCTGTGTTAAAGCCCCTAAAGGAGGCTAGAGATAGACAGCCGAAAACGATTAAATTGTCTACCTAAAATAAACTGCCCACTATACATACTGAATGTAGCTGGAGAAAATAAACATTGCTCAATTTGAAATCACGACATATCCCGGACAAAAGTCTCATTTTCTTGATGCACACTCAATAAACCTCACAAAGTTGGCCAAAATTATGGTGTTCTTTTTCATTCAGGTAAGTGGATTTAATTTATTAAACGTTTATCGGTCATCGGAAACAAAATCATTATTTCAAGAACAACTGGGGTAAAACTTCTTAGAAACAGCAGGTATACTGTTTGATCAGTGTGGGGCATCAATCAATAAATTTGTCAATCGTCTTGTTGATTGACTAAAAAAGTAATTGCAAATTAAATAAATTGCAATTAAATTAATCGCAATTGAACTTCTCATTGCACCTTGAAATTAAATTAATTTGATTAAAGTATGTCAATTGTAACTCACAATTAAATGAATTGCAATTAACTTTTTAGTTGTTTTATGAAACAATTTAAACTAGCGATTAACTTTATATTAAAACAAAATGAGTTGGTTGGCTTGATCGGTCAGTTGGTCTTGGTTATTCGGTCAGTCAGTCTGTCAGAAATAAATTTATTATTTATTCTATTACAAATATTAAATTTATCTAAATTGAATATAAACATGGGATTTAAATACATTTGATATTTTTAATTTTATAATATATTTTTAGTAAAATAAATGCGTTGCATAAAAACAATGAAGTTTTAAATCATCGGTGTTCCCCTAAAATACTGTATAGTTTTATTCGATTTTTTTAAAATAAAGGTAAAAGTGGTTTATCGAATTATTCAAACTTATTTTTGCCATATATGAGTCTTAATTTAAAGGTAAATAATATTTTATTCGACTACATTCTAATTTGTTTTTTCAACAAAAACTTAACTTTAGCTTAAGTTTATATATTTTAGCTTAAAACTTATTCAAAATGTCAAACAATTCTAGGAGTCTAATTTTCGATAATATAAAACGAGTTGTTCCCATTTATTTCGAAGTTTTGGTCCAAAATAGCATTTTGTTCAAGATGGTTAATTTTGTTTTTTTTAGTTCAGTTCTTTTTTTTTCCGGCGAATTGGGAATCGCGAGACTCCCAACTCAAGTGCCTCTGTGTTAATCCAATGGGGAAAAACGATTTTCTCTGCCACATTTCTCCGGCTGTATTGAATATTTTAACAAATGGGTTTTTTTTTAAACTTGCAGGTATCTATCTTCCCACTTTTTGAAATTGCTTCGAATATTTTGTGTAAAATTATTCATTGAAAATTAAACAAAAACTTCGAACTAATTTCAAAAAGTGGGAAGATCGGGACCTGTAAGTCAGCTACATTTATCACATAAAAAATTCCACTTGCAAAAATATTCAATACAGCCGGAGAGATATGGCAGAGAAAATATTTTTTTCTTTGTAGGATTAACACTGATACACTTTTCTTTGGAGACCCCCGGTTTAGCGCGCCCATTCCCCCTTAAAATAAAAAATTTGTAATGGTAGTTAGATTTAAAGTTTATTAAAAAGTATTTCTCTTCAATTTGAAATTTATATTGCACCTCCTTGTGGAGTAATAGTTTAAATACATATAATGAAAATTCCCAATTTATATCGGGTGGGAAAATAAACGCAACATGTTCTTCACCTTTGTTTTGTCTAAATATGTTTTCGATCTGCATCGTGCTTATAATAGAAAAGCGATGAGCATGATATTAAAAGTGTTTCACAAAATATCCTGTCTAAATACAACACCTTCAACAGTTTTTTACACTTGAAAAAAAAAAAGAAAAGTTCAATTGGCGATTACATTCTTCCAAATCATAAACGTAGGGTCAAGTGGGGTAAGTGTGATAAACAGCTCTTGTAACTTTGGAAATCATTCTAAAAATCTGAAA
Organism: Hylyphantes graminicola; assembly: GCA_023701765.1. Classification (NCBI taxonomy): domain Eukaryota; kingdom Metazoa; phylum Arthropoda; class Arachnida; order Araneae; family Linyphiidae; genus Hylyphantes; species Hylyphantes graminicola. The sequence continues at coordinate 373,253 of CM043111.1, forward strand.
GTTTGCAATATATAACATTAGACCACTTATAATTAAACTAAAAAGAAATATTGACCTTATTTTTTGTTTGAAGAAAGTTTTGAGCTTTTGAATTTAAGTGCAACTGTCTTCTTTTTATGTGGGTCTTTCTATGTGGGGTAAGTGTGATAAAACAGCAATGGATTTTGAAATGCAAATTTTGTACACTTAAAATTGGAATTCAAACATATAATTTTTTTTTCTACATATGTATGCTTCTTATAATAATTCACTACCAATTTTAGGATTTGGAATTTTCTTGAAGCAGAGAACGAATTTTCTTAATGAAAAATGCAGAAACCCTATCACACTTACCCCATTTGACCCTATAAGAATTCGAAGCTTTGCCCAATAGTCAAAACAAACAACAGGACCTCTGATGTTTTTATGGTATGAGATCCGATGTTAAAAAAAAACAAGAAGTTCTTAAAGAACTAAAATAGCCTACTTTCCTGTTACTTAAATGCTTACTAAAATTCTTATCATGAAAAAACTAGGTTCGTAACAGTAAGTGACATCAACAACCGTTTTTCCACCTTAAATTCTAAAATAAATTTCACGTAACACAGCATCTAAATAAACACAGCATCTTTCACTAAACACAGCACTAAACACAGCTTTATTTGCAGTTATAAATAAGTATTTAATTTTTCGTAGAACAAAAACCAAAAAACTACTCCTCAATAAACATTTACTTGCTAAATTCGGCTAGTTTCATTTATTTTATTTCGAAAATTAAATAATTATTACTTAAATCGTTTGCAAAAATTTATATTTCAAAGTATAAATATGTAATATTCCTTGCTTTTAAACAGAATGAAAACAATTTATATCAACATACAAAGATCTCGTAGTGAAATATTTATTTGACGTCATCTTAAATTGATCGATGTCTCAAAAATAAATTTATTTTAATTTATTGTCTAAAAGAATAAAAGTTTCTCGCGCGATTGTTGCTATGGCAATGGTGATTTAATTCTAATAAAAATGGCTTCCTATGCTTTTTAAATGAGCATTAAACTTTGCAGTTTTTTAAATAATTGAAGTACTTAGAATTCGAATTCTTTTATGAAATTTTCAATGTATTCTCATTTCGATGCGCTGAATTTTTTGACGTATCTCACTTGTCCGTGGCATTTGTAGTTAAATTCAGCGATTTAAATGACTCGAAATTGAATTTTAATGCAAGTTCAATGGGAAATTCGTCGACAAATAGTAGATTTATGTCCGTCCTATCGTACAGACAGACGGACAAAAAGTATGAAAGTTGGGTGTCTGAGGTTATACCTTTCTAATAAAAAAAGAATTTTTAAGATCGGATATATAGAACCGATTTTGGAAGGGGGGTACGGACAGACGGACGGACGGACGGACATCGACCGCATGTCAATACCTACTTTTTTATTTTTTTTTTAATTCTTCGAATTAAAAAAAAAAGAAAAGTAGGCTAAAAAATACCAGGTGCAAGAGGACTGAGCTAAACTGCTTACAATTGTCGAGTCTCTGTTCAACGCAATGTAAATTAATGGACGGATTGTTTGGACAGCTGCCTCCTATTGGGGAAAAAAGCCCAAGTAGGTTCTTGTAATAGTAACTGTTACTTAGAACCATTACTATTAAGCACCTCAGAAAAAAAAATCGCTAAACATGGTGAAATTTAAACATAGAGAAAGATCCAAATATCAGTTTTCAGCTTTTGATTACAGGTATCAGTCATTTATTTCTATAAAAAATAAAGTTGAACGAGGGTCTTTTCTTTCGATATTTTATTATCAATTATTTGTCTCAGAAAAATTAATTTAAACATTTTTTTTTTCAAACTTTTCAAAAGCACAAAAAATGTGTATTTTTCGAGTTTAAGACATGTCTCTCAATAACTATTAAACATAATTTTTTTTAAAAAAATTACTGTGCAAAGATACTTTTTAGTATATATATGTATGAAAAGTATGTTTAGATGGTTGAAAATACGCAGATTTAATTATCGTTTGCTAACTGTTGTTCGAAGTTCGAAGAATAATATATAATGTGTTCTTTTTTTTCTGTAAAAGTAGAAGATAACGTATCATAATATCATCTAACTTTACATTGTTTTGAGAATTGCAAATATCCAGAATTTTTTTTTCGCGAAAAAAATGTTTTCTTTGTCGCTTTTTAGTTGCCATAATTCCAAACTGATTAATAAATATCACATATATAATTAAATGTTCTTCAAGCTCATCAAAATAAAGTATCTAAGTGAACATATTAAATATTTAAAAGTTCATTAGTTTGGCAAAAAGGGAAAAAAATTACACGATAGTTTAAAAAATAAAGGTATTTTGGGAAAGAGTAGGAAAGTTCACTGAGTTTTAAAGCTGGATTCGAACCTGGGGCTGAGGTAAAGATTCTTTTTAAAAAATTCACATTATCTCAGGCATGCCGCGCCATCTACTGTCCAGTAAATGCCATAATTATTAATCAAATATCAAACAATCAACACCAATATTTTTGGTCACCTTTTTGCTTGATATTATTCTTACATTAGTATTTTATTAATTGAGGGGATTAATAATAAATTAGAGAAGGAATTTTAACAAAACAACACATTATGATTCAGTTTCCATAGACTAAAATAAATTTCAGCACAAGGGCATGACAACAAATTTATCTAAATTTAATCAAAACAAATCTATTCGTTATCTATCTTTTTCTTGCAGAATTAATATTCTTTTTTCGTTAAAGCGGCTAGTACAGCAGAATAAAATTATTTTGTAAAATATAATTTCAATGAGTCATATTTCTTTACGTTGCGAGCTGGATACAGACACCCTGCGCCATCTATTAGCAGATAATTCAACAAATAGACAAAGTAAAATAAAATTGTACTTTTAAAACCACTATAATTAACCGTTTATAACCTAATGTATCTAAATTTTCTTCCCCTTTACTTGATTCAATTCATGTGTATTCAAATAATTTAAATAACAAAAAAAAATTAACAAATAAATAATTTTAGAGTCAACGGCACGCTGCACCAACCATTGGCGAATAAAACAACAAATTAATTTAGTGTAATATGATCTAAAATACAAATATAAAATTTTTACAGCTTTAGTAAATAATATTATTTATTTTTAAACACAAATAAGTCCTAAATTAATTAGAATTACTGGCCAATTTTGGCTTCTAAACTTTTTTTAAAAAAATATATTGCCAAAAACGCGCTTTTTGTAAAAAGATGGTACCGTTAAAAAAGAAATTTCATCGCCAAGAAAGCTTTAGTTTAAGTAGGATTGGCAAATGTGCGAGTGCTCGTATGACCAATTGCTTCACTTCATTCGTTTTAAAAATTTTACTGAGGCTCACAATCTAGCTCAAACGTATGTATTTAGAAAAAGTATGGAATTTTTTTCAGCTACAAAATTCAAGATTTTAAGTGTGTACTTTCTTTGCAGTTTTTTTTTAAAAAGATTGTAAGGTTGTTTCATGATGAATTCTCTTCTGGCTTTTATTCCCGCGTTTCTTGCAATCGGTGCTCCGATTGGTCCTCTGTTGCACATGACATAAATTCACCAATCAAGAATCAAAGACTTTATAATTATTTTTTATGTTGGCACTCAAGGCAATAAACATGCATTGTAAATTTGGCAAAACATACAATAATAAATATTAATAGTCATGTTTCAGGCTTTGATTATCAACTGAATTGTTTTAGAAGAAATTTTTTCTCTAGCTTCGATTGGTGAGTCAATGTCACATGGAAACAGAGAACCAATCGGAGTTCCGAATGTAAACCTTGGGACGTCACCTTAAACAAGCTAATTCCATCGATTTCCATGCACTTCAACGGGCACAAACACAAAAAGTGCATATTAAAAGAATAAAAATTATTTAAAGGTCTGTGCGATATTTATTTGGAGATCCATCCATGATGGAATTGGAATGTGTTCAAAAGATCAACGACCGAATGCATTTTTAGAAATGTAGTTAAAGTATCTGGCAATGTTTATGACTATTTATTTGTGTTGATGGCAGTGGAAAGCGCGCGATTTCGAACAAAACTAGTTTTTAAATTTCTTTTTATGATTTTGCCTTATAATTATCTATTTTTTAATTTAACTTTGATCTAGAACCTCTAAAGATAGAAACTCAATGATATTTTAACAGTTTTATACTGAAAATCATGTTACTTGCTGTGCCCTAATAACCACATACAACGTAATATTTTGTAAGTAGATAAACAATAGTAATTTATAATACATTCCCACTAATTCTTGCTATTTATATATTTTAGTAATTTGTCCATTTCTTATACACTTTTGGATTTTCTAATTGTTGGATGTAAATTTAGGTCAGTTATATATCACTTCCGGTCATTCATTTAGTTTTTGCATAATTTAAAACTTTTCGAATTGTAATAATAGTGCAGCAACTGACGTTGTGTTCCAATTCATACACTAATTTTTTATTAAGTGTTATGAAACTGAAGAGATGATATTATAATTGATCTAAGGTACAGCTATGATATAATGGACGGTTTGTTCATTTGGCGAGCTTGGGGGTTGCTATACCTATTGATTTGTATTAAATATAAAGTAGAATGTTTACCACAGTTGTGTATTTTTGTTGCTGGGCAACATAACACAAATTGCTGAATCGTAACTTGCCATTATATTGTGTCATCCATTAAATCATCTGTTCCATAACAAAAAGCTGATAATGATATCTAAAAATCTCATGCTGAAAATATAATTTTTGCTTTATATTTATGATATGATGGCCGGTTTATCCATTGGCGATCTTGAAAATTTAATGTAGGGTTGCTATTCCTATTAGGTTGAAAAATTGCCCACAATATAGATTCTTTGTTCATATTTTTTGGTTTAGCTATAATATATTGGTCGGTGTGTTTATTCGCAAGTTTAAAAATTCAAGGTAAGGTTGCTATACGAGTTGTATGAAATATTATAATGGAATATTAACCACATTTTTCGGGCAACAAATGGAAACTGGCCATTAAATTCCAGCTGAACAAGTAGTTGACACTATTTTCAAATTTTAATGGAATGATGATGCCCTAATATGTTGTGTTTGGTGCCTACTCAAATAATCATTTAAACTAACCTAACCAAGCAGTGTATTCTATGCTTTATTTGATTATGTTGTGCAGGGCTGAATTTTAACCAGGCCTTTTAAATTTTAGTAATTTTTCTTGTGTTTTAAACTCGAAGGAATGATGTCGCCCTAAATTGTTGCTTTGGGTGCCTACTCAAATGTTGCTTCTTACTTGACTGGTTTTAATGTCCCCAACAGCTCTTGTGTGACGATAATCCCAACTAACCTAACCAAACACTAAACAGTGTATATGCTTCATTGGCTAGGGAGCCCAGTCGGTTAGGCATTTGCCTAACATGCGGAAGGTCCCAGATTCGAGTCTAGGCATCCCAAAACAACTGCCGGCCTATAAACAACCTGTGCAGCCAAAAATGTCCGACCCTGTGTGGAGGTGTGCATGTTAAATATGCTCCAAAGTCGTATGATGATGTCGCTGCGTATGATGTTGCCCTTAATGGTTGTGTTGGGTGCCGGCTCGTCACTTGACTGTGGTTCTAAATTACGACTTCTGTCGCCAGTAGCCCTCGTAAAGCTGTAGTGCAACGCTAATTCAACTAACCTAACCAGCATCCTATGCTTCATTTTATTGTGCAGGGCTGCCTGACCATGCTGTCCGAGAGCTACAAGGACCTGCTGTTGGCCGTGGAGCAGAATGACTGGGACACGCTGATGAAGCTCACCACCAAGAGCGTGAGTAGCTGACCATTTCTACGCTTATTTATTAAAAATACCCACTGCACATTATATATTCTGATTGATTACTGTGGGGCAATAAGCACATACAATCTACAACTACGATTTCATTGACATTTCTATAAAAATACATTGCCAGTTTAAAATTCGAATACATGTCTTAAAATCTTATACTTTCAACCCCAATTAAACTTGGTAATTTAATTTACCTTTTTCGCATATCTGTAATATCACTTGGTACTTCCCAACCGCCACCTGTCGGCGACAAACAGTCGCCTAAAGCAATCGTTCCCACAGAATCTATTTAGTCATCACATTTTAAACCTGAATTATTCTTGTAAGCTAATTCTATATTTGATAAATTTTATTCGGTAATTCAATGGTACTTCGATCTTTTACAATCAGTAAAAGTTAATTTTTTTGCCATTTTAAAATAATGTAGAGGGGAAAGTAATTAAGTAAAATCAAATTATATATTTAAAGTAGTAAATTATTCTTAATTAATAAAAAGTATCTTGACAATTCACTCAACTTGTCTTTCTAAAAAATGATTAATGAATGATGTTCCCCACCCCCCTAGCGAAAGAGTCGTGACGTGAGCCTGATACTGGGACAGAATCTCCCGGAGGACGATGAATTCCTTGCCACCCCCCAGGGCAAAGAGGCCTGTGAAGAGATGCTCAACACCCTCTCCAATCTGCACAGTGAGGATTGACACAGCCAATGAAACAACTTAATTTTTTTTATTTAAATACTCTCTTTTCCCTTAATATTTTTTTTATGCAATCTATTGAATATCGATTCAGCATATAAGAATAGTTGAAGAGCTTAGTGGAAGAACATGCTAAGTGACATTTTAGGAAAAATTTAGATTTTAATGTCAATGAGCATATTACTAACTTCTTTGACAATAACAAGTTCCCCCTTTTTCATAAACTTTAAGTTTAATATATTTTTTATACTTTACAAGTTCCATTTTCAAGAGATCTATGTGCAAATAAAAAAAAACTTGAAAGTTCATTTTATAGTTTTCACCTTTTTGTCACTTAGCATGTTCTTCCACTGAGCTCTTCAAATCTGTAAAATTACTTGTGTCAATTAAAAAAAAGTTGGTTAAAGAATATTTATTTTTCCATCGCTATACTTTTCTTTTCTCCAAATTTATTTATTTAATATCTCTTCAGCTTATAAGTATAATCAGTGCAATGCCAGTTGTATTTGGAGGAAGGTGGTAGAAGGATTCTTATTCCTTCTCTCTCCTGTGTGTATATAACCCTTTAAGACCGCCTGTCAGATGGTGCTGATTTAAAATTATGAGACTAAATTTGGAGTTTTATCGAAAATATGCGTTAAACAGCATCAATGCCATCAACTTCTTAAAAACAGTCATTTTTTATACAAATAACAAAGGGTACAAGTCAGCTGCTTCGGTATCAATATTTTTGAAGAGCTTGAACATTCTCTTTTATACCTGCACGATCCTGATAGCTCGGTCAGAAAAGGTTAAAATCTATTCAGCTGTGACATATTATCATTAGCATATAAGTATTTATTATAATTTCATTTAGCGTATTAGTATTATCAGTTTATATTTATGCAATATCCATAATATTCTTTCTTCAAGTTTATACTGTAGCTAATTTAATTTCTCTTTACTATTTTATTGTTTTTACAAATTCTGTCCAATCAGTTTATTGGTACTCTCCTTCTCTACCATGTTTACAGGCTGAGTTGCTTAAATCATTTTGAAAGATAAACCTACAATAAACTTTTGTTAACAACACAAAACTTTGCAAAAGCTTTTGTTAACTTTGTTAATTTTTGACTATATTCTTTCCTAGCATCTTTTGATTTGGCAAATTAATTATTACAAAACAATTTATTATTATTCCCTTCCTATTTTATCGATTCTACAAATTTTTATCTTTTCAGCTTATCAGTGTAAAATCCGTGTTATACCAATAGTATTCTCCTTCTCATGTAGGCGAATTGTCTTTCATAGTTTTTTCAAACAAAAATTGCATAAATGAAATATGATTTGTGAAAAATAAATGATTTTATAGTCAAAGTTAATCACTGAAACAAATCTAGTCGGTCTACTTATAAGAATCAGTGTAGTATTTGTAAGCGTAAGCTTTCTTCAATTTCTTTCTCACCACCTTTCAACCTTGTGTATAACTTTAATCGCTGTCGGAGAAAAATTGTGATCCCTAGAACAGGTGTTCCCAACCTGCATACCACTTGACTTTTTGAGAAATTTTGGCGCACCACCAGACCTAAATATTAAATAACAGATGCTATTTTCTCTTCTAAAAGTGTTCAAAGTCTTCTTCTATCAAATTCCTTAGAAACTTCATTTTTAATTTAATTTTTATTTATAAAATGCTTGTAATAAAGGAGAGAAGTAAAAGTATTAAATTCTATTAATTTACAGTTTTATTTATTACCCATAGGTCTAAAAACATACAAATAAAAAAATTTATATAAACTCGGCAAAAATAATCATCCAAAATATACTTTTAAAGATTTCTCATTTAAATAATTTTACATGGAACTATCTTCTGTAAGATCGATAAAACTTCAGGTTGCTCACATCACCTCCAGAAATTTCCCTGCGTACCTTGGGTTGGGATCCCTGCCTTAGGTGATGCTATAACCAAGTTATACTATAATAATTTATTTATTTTCCCTACTATCACAAGTATTATCAATAACCCGGTTATATTTCTACTGTGTATATATTCTTTCATCCTTTCTACAAATGTTATCCATATCCCACATTATCTGTTTCATTGATCTTCTCTCTTTCCACAGGCCGGCTGTCCTCCCTGCCGCGGGGGGTGAAGCAGAGCGTGAGTGTGCTGAGCGAGCGCTGCTCCCAGATGCACCCCTCCTCCCCACACTCCCTGCGCTACATGCTGGACAGGTCGCTCGCACCCAACGCACAGGTACGCCCCCTTACTGCTTGATAACTTGTATATGACATATTCTGGCTTATAACCCTCAAAAACTTATAATTTTTACCCTCAATTAAATATCCTTAATATCACTTAGTCTTTGACATCCCAACCACATCGCGACAATCAGTCGCCTGCAATCGGTTTCCCACGGTACTTTCTTAAATCATCCACCTACGCATTGACCTTATAAAACACCTTTCTCATAACAAATGCCTTTCTCTGATTGGTCAGTCGAATCACAAGTAATAATAATCTATAGATGTGACACACTTCTTAATTCGACTCCAACATGTAAGGTTGTGTGTTCTCTTTGGCGAGCCAGGCTCCACACTCTGTCCCGTTAAATACTTTAACCCTTTCAGTCCCAAAAATTTACTACACTACAGAAACATCTGATATTCACAAAATAAGCTTGTTTTAGGTCAAATATACGAATTCCATAAGTAAAAAAAATCCATTTAAATTTTTTATATGGTTTTTGAAACAATGCCAAAATTCTTTAACTGTGGAAAACAACAAAATAAAAAAATATATATGACCTAAAAAAATACTTCGAGTTATATATTTTAAGGTGTCTGACCATATTATTAAAAAAAAATTAGTAATTATTTTAACCGAAATAGTTTAAATTGTGTTTTAAATGTGTGGAACTGAAGTGAACTTATAAAAATTCAGGAGAAACGCTTGTTGACTATTTTCTAAATAAAAAAATAGTAGTTCTGACTTCTATTGAGATTAAAGTAAAATTTTGTCTGATAGAACAAAGTGTGAAGAATCGAATGATGTCTGTTTGGATGTCATAGCGGGACATAAACATTTTGAAAAAAATATTGAAAGTGATGATGCCAAATGGCATCACTGGGACTGAAAGGGTTAAATGCTTTCTTTACAATAAACTACTCTTTGGACGTCCAATATTCCTTCATTTCTAGATCAACTAAATGAGAGTTATGCTCCTGTGTAATGGATGTTATTCTATTACATATATTATAACTTAACCCCCTCAAAATCTTATATTTTTTCCCCAATTAAGCATAATACCTTAAATTGCCTGTTTGACATATCCTCAATATCACTTATTATTATCTATTGTGTCAATACCACATAGCGATGCAGAGTGTGAGCGGATCTTTAGTAGTGTTTAAAAAGAAAACAAGGACCCAGCTCTGTAACTTAGGATTGCCACAGGAAAAATTGGAAACATTTTAATTACCAAAAGCATATTAAAAGGGTTCTGTTTTGAACAGAAGTTTGACAAAGAATTCTTGGAAAATGCTAAATCGACCACTTACAATTCTTTAAGCTCCAATAAAACAGACTAAAAAATTTAATATGAATTAAATTTCAAAAAAACCCTAAATAGTTTTTGCTGCATTGAGTCAAATACCTCCCTTCCTTCTTCCCATTTTAAATTTATGAGACAGGTTTTTATTAATCCTGCCTTTTATTTTATGTTTATCAACTAGCGTTTTTGTTTTACCTAAGAATTTCCAGTAAGTTTTTTAATGATCTTAGCAAACTCTTTATTTTATATTGTCATATCAACAAAAATAATTAAAATTTTAAGTACTTTTTTTTTAAACATTTTTTTAGTACATTTTAGTATCTTTAAAAAAACATCTTGGACTTTTTAAGCAAAATTTTATTTTATTCTCATGCAGTGAAGTTGATACTTCAGTCAATTTGCTTTTCCCTCAGTAGGTTATTATGTATTGTTATGTATTTTGGGTTATTTACCCTTATTTATAAGTACCTGTGTATCTCACTTCACTCCATGTTAATGTGTTTCAGAAGAAGGACGTGAAGCGCGTGTGTGGGGTGCGGCACCTGCTTGGCCCCGCCCTCCCTGAGCTGCTGCCCCTCCTCAGGAAGTGCGCCGCCTCCCCCCTCTACCTCTCCATGGAGGACGTGAGTGACCATTATTGTTTTATTTAGCATGCAAGAGTTCCATTTTTATGCATAAAAAGCTGTGTCTGTCGCTGCCTTTATATTTAAGGATTAACAGGGTGGTAACAGAACCTGGAAATCAGGGAACTTTTTAATTCTGGAGATATCAGGGTATTCTCTTGAATATATCTCTTGCAAAATATCGGGCAATTTTTTTCTATTTTGGATTACTTAAATAGGTTCTAATATAATTTAGGTTCTTGGAATCTAACGGACCCTTGATAAAAAAAAATATTCTGATTGATTTGATTAGCCTGAAGGATTAATCTTAGAGGAAGGATCAATCTCTCATGAATTATGTTTTAACATGATTCTCTGATTACATGATTCCTAAAATGTAGAAAAGTTAGGTACTCTAACCCATAATCTGGAAAGTCTTAATTCCCTTGATATCTGGGTTAAATTTTCTGTACAACACATTGAATTGTGCGTATTGCATGTTTTCTAGGTAATTGTAAAATCAGGAAATTTTTTATGAAAGCATCCGGTAAAATCATGGAAATATCAGGGAACTTTTTTTCTAGGATTTTGTAACCACCCTGAAAAAGCTGTGTCAGTCACTGCCTTTAATTTAAGGTTTAAAATATTAACTGTTGTACTATATAAAACTATAGTTTTAGTTCAATTTCCCATGTCAACCCATTTTTGTTCTGAGTGTCTATTTTACTCTGGATCACACCTTAGCTGTTTGTATAAAAGCATGCCTGTGATTTAAAAGGTGTGTGCTATCAGTCTCTAAAAGTAACTAGATATGGCTTAGGCAACTGTTATGCCTTTATATATTTTGTCTTTTATTTCTTGATTCCCCCATGGGTGTTCTTTTGTAGATAAACTTGTTCAAATATAATGAGTTTCTAGACTTCATCTGTACTAATGAAACACATATACTGATATATTTCGCTGCCAAAGGCAGTGACAATAAAAAGAACAACAAACTCAACTTTGAGCATAAGGCTGCCATTTTTATTGAAATCCCAAGCCAAAACATAGACAATATTAATTCACGTGCATACACCAAGACCAGGTGCCCTCTTGCAAGCAAGGAATCAAAGCGTGAATTAATTATGAGCAATTTTATTGGAAACTTTTTTACAAGCTGTTTAAGTTTTGATTTACATTATTTTGTTTATTAATGTATAAGGGTGTTTTGCTTAAGAATTGTTAATTTATGTGTTTCCCATATCCAACCCAACCTCTTCAGAGGCAATTTGAAATATGCTTATCAATTTACATAGTTGTAAAGAATGAAATATACACCTTATGAAATTGGTTAGCTCCTATTTAATTATCAGATTATCACAAAGTTTGGCAATATGTATAGTTTATTATTTTAAAAAGTGCCTTATTTTCTTGTTAAGTGTCATACAATTTATATGTTTTTATGCTATGCAAATTTCAAAAGTATTGACTAATTACCTTATAAGAAGTATACTTCAGTAAACTTTTGAATTCATTATAAGGGAAAATTAACCTACTGATATCCATGCAAATCGAGGCAGTTTATAATGTGGAATTTTTAGAAAATCCATCCCTAGCATACATTTTATTAATTTTATTTTTAACAAGAACTTGGAACAAGAATAATAACTGCTTCCAATTAATGTTAAATTTAAATCTTTTACAATATTGTTCACTAGTGCAAGTATTTCCTGAATTTTAAATTAATTTGCCGTCTTCAGGATTTGAGAGGTTTGCCACTCAAAACTTTTGAAGATTCCAAATAAATATATTTATTATGTTCTTGCCAAAAATAGGTAGCATGTTTGAAATGAGTTAAATGAGGTATGTTAAGCTTAACTTTTGGACCCCCAATATAAGCTGCTATCTTTTCTATAAGATAGCCAAATCAGTGGATAATTCTTCACAAAAAAAAAACTGAGATTTGTATTTTCTCAAAAACATTTGTCATTACACGTGTAATTGTATGATACGCTGCACCTTACTTCTATTTTGATGTCTACAAATTTAAAATTATTTATGGACTATGTTTTATTGATTACCTCCATAAATTATTTAAAATCCCTATGAATATTATCACATGAAAGATCAGTAACTTTTTTAAAAGCATTAACTGGGTTTTTTATTTTCTCAATTGTCAACGTAAATTGAATGGATTGATCAGCTTCAGCAAAACCTTGCTTTTAAATAACCTAATCCAAGTTTAATTTCCCGTAACATTTAAACTCTTATGTATTTCTTTTATGCTGTCTTTTGTATAAGTGGTATAAAAGTATTTTATTGGTTTTGTTTTTTGTTTAATTTATATTAGATATTTTGCCTGACTATAATTTTCAGCGAAAGAAAAGTTTATTTTTAAAAAGTAACTATCACCACTACAGTTAAGTTATGAAAAAAGTAGCTCTTTTACAGTTATTTAATATGAAAAGAAGTTATTTACAATTAGAAAATAAAGTAACCTATTACAGTAACTTTTAAAAATCTTTAACTAAATTTGTAATTTAACCATCCTGACCTTTTTCAAAGAGATCAGAACCAAAATTAAAGAAACCTTAGCATAAAAAAAACACTGCAGCTTAAATTAAAGTTTTAAATAATTTATTTAAATTTGAAAGGAGTTTCATTTTAAAATTGACATCCAACAGCCTTCAGGAAGACACTAAATTATTTGTTACTTAGTTACCGCTAAACTAAGTTATAGTAACCAAGTACCATGTTATTTTTGAAAAATCTAGTGGCATTTACCTGAAAAGAGTAATACAACGGGGTGGATACAGGATCAGGGGAATCAAAAGTCAGGGAATTTAATCAATCTGGAAAAGTCAGGGGAATTGGTGATTTAAAAATCGGGGAAAATTTCCAAAAGTGCCATTTTAACCGGTAAAAAAAAGGATGAAAGAGTTTAATCCTGAAAAGGCTTTTACTGAAGTGGTTGAGTTACTGCTTATCAATCTTTCGTTTTAACTGCCTTGCCCTTCCCCAAGCTCTAGTGCAATGATATTCAACTTCACCATTCTCTGCCTATATCAATGCCCATATCATAAAGCAGCATGCTAATATAGTTCATTGCCACTAATAAAGGAAATTGTTTACATTTAGCCTGGAAAATCAGGGAAAAGTCAGGGAATTTGTTTTCACAGATTCTGTAGCCACCCTGTATTAGTAATGTTTACCCCCATTCCTTGCCCTTAATTGTTATTATGTATTTCTATTTACTTTTTGTTATGTCTTTTAAGTGTTAATGAATGCTTTATTATTTGTGCAGGGTCGGAAAGTGTTGAAAGAAGCACTGACTGCATCAGAAGAGCATGTGGCCGAACTGCACGAAGCCATGCGAGAAAAGATCCCCGACCTGACCCTGTAAATATTCATTCAGGCTTTTTTAATTTTATCTTTATTGAAATAGCCAAGTATACATTGTTTAGTTTGTCTTAGGCTTTAAATGCTTGCTTTTAATCAAACATTTAGTAATCAAAGTCAAAGAATAGCGAAATGAGAAGCAAACCATTATGTAATTAATCAATTTATATACACTTGTTTAAATTTAAGTATAAATAACTAAATGTTTACCTATCTGGAAAACTTATAGTTCCTGGTAAAGTCATAGAATTGTATTGTGTATTTTTATGGTTTAATACTTCAAATTTCACTGAATTGACAGGCTTCTCAGCAAATATTAAGCAATATTTTTTTTTAAAAAAAAAGCTTCATAAGATTTAATAAATTAATATTGCATACCTAGAAGCACATTTCTTAAGATCACATCTTTATCCCTAAATAAATGGTAATAATTTTATAAAAAAGCCAAAAGAGGTCATATATTTTTATGCACCAGATGTACCATGTAAAAACACCAAAATATTGTACTCTGCTACAGAATGTTGAGGGTTCACAAGGATTTAGATGGGTAAACATAGGTTTTATTATAAGTGTAAACATGTTCTCATTTTCTTATCAAAGTGTATAAAATATAGATTATTCATATTTTGTTTTCTTATTTTTAGTAATAATTATGTTAATTAAGGTATCCATGCCTTAGAAAACCGAAAAATTGATCAAAATATGTGTTCTGATACTTTTGCATTAAAATATTATCTCATTCCTTACCTTTCAAACGGTACGAGTAGATTTCGTGTACTGTAAATAGCTTTTAATTTACAGGCAGTCTTTTAAAGGCTATATTCATCTGTTTTACAATGAAAACCTTGAACTCAGTTTCTGAAGAACACATTTTTTCATAATATGCTTGTACTCAGAGCAAGATATTTCAAATTAGTATGTTTAGATTCCAAAAATTTAAAGTGCATTTTAAAGAGTTTAAATCTTGGCATGTGGCCACACTTTTTATAACAATTGTGAAAAATATAAATTTTTTTACAAACTTAAAAAAAATTAAATTATTAAAAAAATCATATATTTTAAATGATCACATGCCTAGATATTTACTTTTTTCTTTTCTGCAAAAATTATGTAAAACAAGTAATTAGGAATGTCATTATGTTACACACAATCTGACCCATTTAAATAAAATTAATTGCTAATTTATTAATCATGTGAAAACTATGTTTTTACCCAAGGCAAGTAAAAGTCATGGTAAACACCTGATGCATTTCTTCCTTTCAGGGCTCAAGCGGAATCGTACGGGAAGATCTACTTCCAAGCTTGGGACTACGCAGCCAAAGAGGCCGCCAAAGAAGCTTCTACAAGAGACAAAGATGCTTCTACTAAGGCCAAATTTCAGGCTCTAGAGACGGTACCAGCCATTTTTCTTATGTTTTAGTATATTGCTATCATACACTCCCTAAATGTGAAATTAGTCTGACTTATATTCTCCTATAAACCGTGTGTTTGATTTTAGATGTCTAAATGTTTTGTGTCACTTTTATGGATTATTTTAACTTGTTTTAAAAGTAGAACCTAATCTCCTTGCCAACCTTACTTGGGTAAAATAAAAGTAAAAAGGCAGAGGGAAAAGCGTGGTTGGCCCATTAGTTGGACACTCTTGTAAGGTAATATTTACATACAAAACGATCTGAATACAATTTAACAAAAATACACTTTTCCTTCTGATAAAATTGCCAAATTTTCTCAACAATATTGAAATCTGTTAGACCTTAAACGAAATGAATGTTTTAAACATGTTTTCTGGATGGATTCCCAAATAATTTATGGAACTCTTTACATCCACGGAAGGATCTTCTCCATAGCATATTTCTATTTTCCCAACTTAGGGTGGCAAGGAGTGTAGAGTTTGGTGCAGATGCCCTTGCGCCATAAAAACCTAAACATCCATCCATTATATTCTCCTATCCAATGACATTTAAAACTAATGCTAATATTCTAAACATTTGGCTTTTTTACAGTAAATAAAAATAATATTGCCCTTAATTATCCAAAAAATTAAAATAATAAATAATTTATCCAAAATTCTAACAGCATTTTATTTTCTATTATAAAAATTAATTTCTTTTGTGTTTGTTTTTCATAATAGTTTACATTTTTTATTGTGCGGAAAGTAATTGCAGCTCTTTAAAATATTATAGGAGAAAGGTATAAATCTTGTATTCTATATTGTATTATGCCTCAGTTCTGTGCTAAAGTTTAGGTTCTACTACAAATATTTTAATTAAAAAAAATTATGTGTATCTGTAGCAAATTTACTGCATACTCTAGTGGTTCATTTCTCAGTTATATATGTGGCATTTGATTCCAAAAGAACAAAGTTATGGGGGGGGGGGGGCATACTTCTTTAGTGAAGTGGCTTTCTCAGAAAAAATTCCTTTCATAATTGAACTGTAGTGAATTGAATGTGTATAAAATTTGTGATTGCCTTGGAGACAGATTTGTAAGAACTGGCTGAGAATGAGACTGTTCAACATTGTTTGTGCTATTTCTTACAGAATTCTACTGTTTTGACTGGTACGTTTGTACTGTCCTACAATTTAATCTCTCGTCCTAAGACCAGTTCTTCAAGCACAAAATTTTTCACTGCTAACCAAAATCTTTGCAAACTTTAAATTACATTCTTTGCAAATTGTCTTACAGATCCCAGTTAAAAAGAATTTTTAGAGCGTAATTACAGTATTTTTGTATATGATGTAGTATTATTGTAGTTGTGTTTGTAAAAAAAATCATGGCTAGTTGAAAATACTGTAAAAGTTCCAAAAAAAAAATTCATTTATAACTATGGTTTGTAAATAATCCCATTTAAAGTGATTACGATTAGATTTTTTTTTCCTGCAACTGTACTTGTTGCAGAATTCGTCCCAATTTTTTTTTTATTTGATTGGCACATACATGACTGTGGAATAGACTGTCACCTTCAACCAATGTCTATTTCTGTTTTTTTTACTACACCCCTAATTACCCACCCCCATTGACAATGTCAAAAGTTGGTTTCCTTTTACTCGATCACAAATCAATCTTTGAAAACAATTTTTTCCCTACCAAATTGTGTGATATAACACTGAATAGCCATCATGTTGCTTTAGTGCAACGTAAATAGAAAACTATGTGTGTCGTTGTTCTAAACCTACCTAGTTTTAGGCTACCTCTGCTGTGAGGCCAATCACAATTGCTTTCCAAACCCAACTTAGCCTTGCCTGTGGAAAGTCCCAGTTTCAGATCTGGTTATCGCTAAAATAACTGTGTAACGTACTGGTTAATGATGAAAAAATTGGTAGCGTTTTTCTGGTTTATTACGATAAATTAAGTTACAGCTATTAAATATGTACAGAATTGAATATTATTTCTTCATGAGTTCGGGAGCAGATTCGGCACACCACCAACACGTGCCGCGTTCGAAAGTCAAGTCCTCTCTCAAAACAAGTCCATTCTCCCACAGGAAGTCAACCCCCCACATCCGTTGTCCCCCACTGAGACACCACAAGGGGTCTCGGGGTCATCTCTGACATTCCTGCAAAGAGAGTTGCCTTCTACCACGGTACAAACTGCTGACCTGTAAACGGCCTGTGCATCAAAAAAAAAAACTTGTGTAGAAGAAGTACATGTTAAATAGGATCCAAAGTTTCAATGCTGCGTACAATGTCGCCATGAAGCTCTAGTGCAGGGGTTCCCAACCTTTTTACACCTGCGTACCACTCGACTTTTTGATACATTTTGGGGTACCACCAGATCTAAATATTTTAATAAACGTATCATATTAACTCTCCCAAAAGTGTTCAAAAGTTTTTTGAGTAAAATTTCTGTGAAAACTTCGTATTTAATGATTAGATATTTGTTTATTTATAACAGGCGTATAATAAAGGAGAAATAAAATAATTAAATGGTATTAATTTACAGTTTTGTTTACTACCTATACGCCTAAAAACATACATATAAAAATAGTACAAACTCAACAAAATCCGATCCAGAAGTTGAGTAAAGATTTCTCCTTAAAATAATGTTAATGTTTAAAATAATGAGTAATATGTTTACCTGCTCACTGCATATGCGTACAGAAGCTATTAATAGCATCATGTTACTCACATCACTCATGCGTACCACCAGAAATTTTCCCGCGTACAACCAGTGGTACGTGTAACACCGGTTGTGAACCCCTGCTCTAGTGCAATGATAATTCAAACTAACCTAAGCAAACCAAAGATTTGGGGGGTGAAAAAGCCAGACTGGAAGCTTGTGTTGTGATTGGAGGGACTAGTAAGTATTCATGTTTAATATAAAGAGAGTGTTGATTTTTAGAAGTTGCATCCTCTTCATCTCTTTTTTCCAGGAGCTGAAGCTGACCTGCGTCCAGGACATCATCATGATGGCCATCACAGGCAGGCAGAGACAGATGGTTGCCAACACACGCACAGTAAGGAGCCAATTCTTTTTTTTTTTTGTCCTACTGGGACCAGGTTTCGTCAAACCAAAAGTCAGTTCCTCTCCGATAATTACAGGGTTGTTAAAATCCAAGGTTTTTCCAGTAAAAACTCAACCCACTTGGGTTTTAAGGTGCAAGGATGTAGGGTATTCAGGGTGAAGGGTGTTAGGGTGGTTTTTTTTTCAGTACTTTGTATTTTTATTTTGTGTTTATTTGGTTTATATTTAGGGAAGTTTTCATTATTTATCCATTTACTACAATTTTTTTAAGACCAACAAAGCATCTAGAGTGAGATAACCAGGAATGATGCAATTAAAATTAAAATAATTAAAAATCTAATAATTGTATTTAGTTGTTAGGAAAATTTACATTTAAATTTATAGATGTACTGTCTTGAAGCAAGTGTTTGTTAGTGTATGTGTAAAACTATATAAACCAGAATAAATGTAATGATAGAAATTTAAATTGAAATTTTTAAAAAATGCATTAGTTATATTTAATTGCTTTATAGTTAGTATACATTTAAATGTGTCAATATATTTTAAATATTGAAGTTACAAAAATGTAATAGTATATTAAGAACACAACTAAAATATTAATTAAAAATGATTTGAAATTGTATATATTTTTTGGTTGTATGAAAAGTTTTTACATTTTTTTTAGTTTTCAATAAAGGTAATTTTAAGTTCAATTGCCCAATTGGGTTTTTTAAAAGGTTTTTTCAAGTGTTTTTTTTTTAACCCACCCAGGTTTTTCCGGGTCGGTAAAATCATTAGAATATGTAATACCCTATAATCATAAGAATTCATGTAATCCCCTCCCTTCTCACAAATTTCAAACAATGACATAATTTGGCATGTCTAATATTAAAAAAAAAAAGGCTGATATAGTTGCCTTTTTCCTGTTAATCAAATATAGAATTTAAAGACTAATAACAATTTTATTAGTCATTTTAACAAAAAGCGTTCATTTTTTTTTCAAATCCATATTTTGTTTAGCTGTAACAGAAAAGGGGAACGTTTGATGAGCAACTGATGCAGAAATTTAGATCAAAAGCAGGGCAAAAAAAAGGATTTATGTGGATTTTTATTCTTTATGAAACAATGCTTTGATTCTTGATCCACTAACCTTAATGGATCAAGACTCATAGCTTCCCCATTCATGATGACATTGTGAATACTATTCATACCTGGGTCTCAGAAAACATACAATTTGAGGAGGGGGGGATATTGATGACTCTTTAACTTTGGATTTGAGTTGCACTTGCATACTACATTGGAAAAATAACATCAGTCCAGATCATACAGTTAATTTTAATCATACAGATAGCAAGTCTTAATTTAATAATGCTTAATTTAAAAGAAAAGTTAGCCCCAAAATTAACATAAAAATAATTTATTGATGTGTTACACTCTAATAAAATTTCAGCTTTACTTTAGTTAGTATATTATTAGTTCATAGCCAAAATATAATGTATTTAACTTGTATTTAAATCAATTTATTCTTGTATAATTAAAACGTCTTGTCCGTGGATGCATAAATCATGTCTGTGAGCCCAAATACATGGACATGATATGGTATAATCGTAAATAATTGCTTCCAGGCGCAAAAGGTTTAGGCCTTAGAGAACAAAACATGCAAACTGATATTATATAACTTATTTCTTTCTACAAATAATAAGTAAAAATCATGAGCTTAACTTCTTATATCTTGACCACAGAAATTATGCTATGATCCTGTCAGTGGCCTATTTTTAATTTATTAAATTTCACTTAGCATGCTTCTCCACTAAGCCTTCAAATATCTCAAAAAATACTGGATAAAAATAAATGAAATTTATCTTATTGTGTGTGTGTGTTCCAGATCCTGTCCCAGTTCCACAGCCAGAGAAAAGACATGCGGGTTATGCAGATGCTGTACAGCCTCTACGAGCCCATTCTGTGGAGACACATCAAGGTCAGCACTTCATTTTTAGCCTACTTACTTGCTTTTTGATCAGGAGTCTACTTGTAAATGAACAAGTTGAAATGAACAAGAACAAGTGTAAATGAACAAGATTATGCGGGCACACTATTGATATTTTTACTTTCAATTATTTTTTTTTCATTTTTACTACTTTGCATTGTTAAAACTTAATTTTTTAAAACAAATTCTGCCTTTTGGATATAAAAAAAAAGAAAAGTAGGCTGGAAATTGTGAGAGTAAAAAACTTTCTTGAACCAGGGCAGCCTCTCTTGACTCCTTGGACGGATGCTTATGCATGCAACACAGCTGTAAATCAATATTGTTATCTGTAGCATGCTTTACATTAATTCTTATGATTTTTCAGTTCTTTGATCAAAGTGATGCCTAAAATTTAATGTTAGTGATGAAAAAAAATCTATAGAAGCCTCAATAAAGTTTTAAAGTTTTTTTTTTTTAATCTCAAATAAACTTGCTCTTTGGCATTACAGTCCATGAAGGACCTTGGCATCCTCCTAACACACAGCACCATTTTTTCCTATCCTTGGCTTTTAACCTCTAAGTCTTAATTTTCATCATTTTTAGGGAATCTATCAAATAAACTATAACAGCGCAAGGATATCCCACTTGGTTGAGAAGTATCATGTTGCTTCAATTAAAATAACAGCTTTCTATCTCAGAAAAACATTTAATTAAGATATTTGAGTTAAAGTTACATTGAGGAGCCATGCAAGGCTAAGTGCATCTAGATTGAATATTATAAAGGCATGATTATTCAAGTTCAGTACACAAAGTACTTATAAGAAGAAGGCAGAGACCAAGAAACACGTCCAAAGGAGACATGTCGGACAGGAGGAAAGAGAAGGTTCTCGCTCCATCATGCCAGTTCTCTGAGCAAGGCAGGGAAAGTTGAGACGTCTTTCTTTGGCTGCTCAGAGTGGGTAAAACGAAATGGTTTATTAGTTCCTTGTGGCAGAGCTAGTAGCGTCCGCCGCAACAATAAAACTCGCTGGTTAACATGACTTTGCTTAACCAAATAAAATCTATGCATACATAATAAACGACTGTGTGGTAGTCAATTCAAATCTGCTTATTGCACTTATATTGTATTTTTAATTTCAAACTATGCAATAGTTTGAAATTAAAAATACAATATAAGGTGATGGGCGATTAACCTCGCATGCCAATTTAGGTTGTTTCACGGAGGATCTGGCAATAGCTATACGGTATCTCTAACAACTAATGTCTCTCATGGATGTATATTAAATGTCTCTGCTCTCTAATTACTTTTGTTTTGGTTTGTTGTTTGTTAGTAATAATCAAGGTTTATTTGATGACCAACCATACTAACCTGAATAGGTCTAACAACCAACTTAACCAAAGCAAAAGTAATTAGAGTGAGGAAAATACTGTGTAGCTATTGCCAGATCCTCTGTGGAACAACCCCACAGTGGCAAAAGAAGAGAGCAGGTTTTAAAAACCAGCTGTTTTAATTTTGTACCCTGATCTGTTGTAGTGTGTGTTTCGAACTAATTCTAACCTATGAATGATTGAATGTTTGCAGGACGCGGACGGGGTGGTGCGCGGGAACGCGTCCGCCCTCCTGCTGGACGTGTTCCCCCTGGAGAGCCCCACCTCCACCATCGTGGACAACGACCAGGAGCTCAACGAGCAGATGCTCACCATCAAGGTACACACCCCTCCCCTACCCCCCCTTACACTACTCTCTGTGTTTTGGAAAAGGAACTTGGTTATGTGTTTGTGATCGACTTAGGGAGTCCATTATTATTGCTGTTATCGTCTATTTAGGGCCAAAAGTGTTCAAGATAAGAATCGCCAGGTCAGGGGCCTGGGGACTATAAAGTACGTCTTGTGGTGGTGGGCCAAGCCCAAAATGAGAGAAGCTCCCATAGGGGTCTATTCACCACATGTGATTTTTTGAGGTGACGATTTGTTGATGCCATGCAGGCGTCGGCTTGTCACTAAAATGTGGTTCTAAATCAAACCTCCTCCAAAAAAAAAAAAAACTAAATAGCTCAATGGAGCTGCAAACTCTCTAAAACAGATGAGATACCTTGATGTTCACCATCAAGGTATCTCATCTGTTTTAGAGAGTTTGGTTAAATCCACAGATATCACAATTAAAGTATTAGATTGTCCGATCACATGACCTCCAATGCTAGCGACAGGACGCGCATGGAGACCGACAGTTTGAGGGCAAAAGGGCCTGTGTTGCCACCACTTTAAGGAGAAAAGTGCTACAAAAAATATGCTTTAATTATATTATTGCAAAAAAAATACTAGCTGCATTTTGGAACCCTTTTGAGGACTTTTTAAAAAAACGTGAAACGCTTTTCTAGTATTTTTAGAATTCTTTTATTTTAGAATTGAAACATATTTTTCATGGCACTTTTCTCCTTTCATAGCACTTCACTCACTCTCTCACTGGCCCCTTTGCCCTCAAACTGCGAGTCTCCATGTGTGTCCTTCGTTAGCATTGTAGGTCATGTGATCTGCCAATCTAATACTTGAACTATGATATCTGTGGTTAAATCTGAAGTGTTTGTGTAATGGACTTTATGCATGGTATGGAGCATTAGGTTGGAGAGAAATGAGAATGTTTCAGATGGGATTCATTAAAAAACGACTCAACATCTAGGGTCCACATGCATACAAAAAGTCATGAATTTTGACATTAGTTAATTTTAGAGTAGGAACTGTGGTGGAGGGCAAACAAGGCAGGTCAAAAAGGTACTATTAAAGTGATCAAGTTTATTTAAATCAAAGATCATAAATAATACAAGTTGACTTTGGATCGAGAAATATGAATATTGTTAATCTTCTCACAATTACTGAACAGAACTGTAGAAAATATATATTTTTGGATATTTTAAATAACTTAAAAAATCTATATAGAACCTTGCTCATATTAGATAACAAAATAATTTTAAAATAAATTTAAGAAAAACACATTGATCACAGAAAATCATTGAACATTTCCCCACAACACAAGGTCACATTAAGTTTCCATTGGTAGAATATCTTGAGTGTATAATGTGGACATTTCTGAAACGTGTTGTCTTAAGTAATTCATGTGCATGCTAAGTCTAAACTTCTACTTAGTTGCTTAAGAAAGATATTTAAATTTAAATATTACTTGCTTATTTGTGTGCATACATATTGAAACTTGAACAAGAATATAAAAAATGAAAATTTTTAAGCGAGACCATTTTCCAACAATTTTTCACAAATGACATTTCAATGATTTTAGTGTTTCTGAAACTGTGCAGTCTTAGCTTTACAAGGATGTCTTAAAATAAAAGTTTCATGTACTAGACGTATTTTAATGTATTTTTAAAAAAATGTTTAGGTAAAATCCCCTTATGTTTCATAGGTAAAAAACAACTATTGTTTACTTTAAATGCTTTTATCTCAAAACTTTTTCAATGTGCATGTACCTTTTTCTTGAATCTACTATAAGTATCAGTTTAAATAATTTTTATACTTAAGTTAGTTTCTAAATATCGCTGGTGGGATTTGAGTATAACTAGTCTTACTTTTTTTTTTCTTTTAATATTATTGATGTTTTTTAGGTCAAAAATGTTTCACTTAAAAATTCATAATTTAAAAATAAAACAAAATTTTTTAAATGCCTCCAGTAAAATATACCTGAACATCCATTTAATAACTAGTAACAATTTAATTGAAAAGTATCAAATAGATTCTGAGTAAACGGTACATAAAAAAGACTATTTTAAAAGACTATTGGCTTCAATGGAGGGCTCCAGTCCTCCTTAAGTGTCCACAAGGAGTTGCTGTTGTTGGATTTATCACACGTGTTTCTGAAATATGTGGAAAATTCTGAAATGTGTTGTACATTGTAGGCCCTGCTGGAAGATGAATTCCCCTGTGTAAGAACCAACACTGTGGTTGGCCTGTCCATTGCCATCAATGTTCACTGGGAACTGTTCCCTGAAGATGTGAGTACTGTTTTTATTTCTTTTACTACTTTGAACTACCTCATATAAAAATAATGGGCTTTAACTCTAATGTAAGTCACAATTTTAAAGGGAGATTTAAAGCTTTCCAAAGTAAAAAAATATGTGTTTTATGTTCTTGTAATTAGCAGTATTAGTATTGGGTCCGATTCATAGAAATTGTTGGACTTAATTGCCCAACATAGTGGCACTCTATGGGGCTAATATCATGTGATTACTGGCACCCTGTTGAGCAATTAAGCCCAAAAATGCAAAAAAACACAACAAATTATGCAAAGATGCAAATAAAGTCAAGGAACAAGTAACTGTATTAAAGCAATAAGATAACGAAAAGAACAAAGAGACATTTCTTCAACCATTAATATACTGTCTGATATTGGTGAAATGAACATCACTTTTGCCATGTTAGAATTTAAATTATCACATTTCCATTGACTATACTGTGTCTATCTAGAATGCAAGCCTCGGAAGTATTTTCCTCTCCTCCATGCAGGTGGTTTTCTTCAAAACGGCGTGAGCATGTTTTTCCCCCCACCCTACTTGGGTCTGAACTGTTCATATTGTTAGCCTCACAACAGAACCTCAAATGTGTTAGGTTTAAAAAAGCGATGCTCCCCCCCTTTTCCTAGAAAACCAAGCAAATAGATGGGGGAAGAAAGTCTGTTCGAGGCTCGCATAGTAAATAGACAAACTATAGTACAGTCCAACTGATATAATTTCCGCTGTCTGTTTCAGATGCTGAAGACGTACTTCACGATCATCTTCAACGACCTGAGCTTGGATTCGGCCACCAGCGAAGTCAGACTGGCCGTGGTCAAGGTGAGGACACAACTTGCACTCAGGATATTTATTTTTTAACTTAAAACTCGTTTTCCAATGCCAAAATAAAAGCAATTTCAGACAAAAAATTAGAACAAGTGGGGTTGGCATGGTTTTTACAACCCCCAGTAAATACCATGGTAAAAACCGGTATTTACCGTCCTGGGAAAAAATAATTTTCCCATAACTTTTAAAGGGATCTTTCTCACAGATAGTAGGACAATTGCAATGACAGCCAGAATAGAAAGATTAGTTTGTAAACCAAAAAAGAAAAACTGATGTTTACTTTTATAAACTTTTTAATGAATTTCCCTGATCAGATACGTCTCAGAAAGAAATGAATTTTCCAGTTTTCTCAGACCGAAAAGGGTTTTTACCAGTATTTATCAGTGTTTCTCATTGAGATGAAAAATATTAGCTCTGGACTTTAAAAACCCAACCAAGAAAACAAGAAATTTTCGAATACCAAAATAATACCAAATTTCAGACAAAAAAATTAATACAAGATGGCTGTTGCCATTCATGGCATGGGACAACCCCTTTGTTGAAAGAGCTATAAATTTTAAAGAATATTATATCGAAACCCCTAATCTTCTTCATTGTTGTCCACCGGATATCATGTTCAACTTTCTCCTTTACAATTTATTGAAACTCCAGGAATGGTTTCATGGAGGATCTGGCAACAGCTCCGCTGTCTTGTTTTCATTTTCTTGAATTTTGTTTTGGTTGGTAGGCATATACAGTGGTGGCCAAAAGTGTGGACACTTTTTGAAAGTTTCATGTGTTTCAACTGTTACCCGTGTACTTGCATCTATTAAATTTTGCTTAAATACAAACATTTAAATATTAAGTTGAAGGTAATTTAATGTAGAATTTAATTAAAAAAACAGAATTAAAAAATCTGTACTACAAATAAAGTTATGCTCATTTTAGTTGAACCAAGAAGCACAATCAATGGATTCTCTTATGCTGAAATTACAATACAAGTTGAAGGTTTAATGACTTGAAAAACTAAGACAGATCATACTATTAGTTGCATAACTTATTCGTAATACAGATATTGTAATACTGTTACTTATTTTTAATTCTACATGAAATTACTTTGATGATGTTGTGTCCATGGATATCCATTATATAGGACCAAAGGTCTCATACACTGCTTTAGCGATCCACAGGCAGTGGTCCTCATAAAGATTAAATTACTTTTAATTAGATATACAATTGTTTAATTTGATATACAGTTAATATATTCTGTAATCACACAAAGTTGAAAAATATGAAACTTTCAAAAAGTGTCCACACTTTTGGCCACCACTGTATATTCAGGTTTGTGTGCTGAGCAAGCACGATTACCTGAATACAAGTCTACCAACCAACGAAAACTAAAGTAATTCGAGAAAAATGAAAACAAGGCTGCTGAGCTGTTGCCAGATCCATTGTGAAACAACCCCATTCTACTAGCACGCAACTCTGACAACTTTATAATTGGACAATTGGGCACACTGTAGCTTTGTAGGTTTTTTTTAGTTAGTAGCACAGATTGCCCCAAATTTCTTTATCAAACATTGATGAATGGCGCCATCTATCTGTTGAGCAGGGCCTGATTGTGCTGCTGGAGAACCCGCTGACCCACCCGACGCTGGCGCAGATCCTGCCCCGTGCGCAGCACCTGTTCAACGACCGGTCGGAGCACGTGCGCACCGCCTTCTGCCAGCTGCTGCTCCGCGTCAAGCACATCCACGACATCAAGGTATGGGGCTGCTGGAGAGAGTTGTTGAGGATATTTAATAGTTAGGCAGCATCATTTCAGGATGGGAAAATCATCGACATGCCTGTTGTGGTGGGGGGGAAACAAAAAAAAAGGACCAACGAGCCTTTTTGGACCTGTTTTTTGTTTCCCCTCCTAACCTTAATGATCACTTTAATATTTTGTTGAACAAGGTATTAAAGTGATCATTAAGGTTTATTTAACGAAGATCAAAAATAATGCAAGTTACAAAGCAAAGCAAGAAAATGGTGCACCCAACTAAAGATAAAACACCCATATAAATACAGAGGTATCGATGACATCAGCTCGAGGTTAATATTGTGGGTACCAGGACCTGATAGTTGCAACCATTGACATCAAGGTAAGGTTGCTGGATTGAAAGAGTTGTTGTCCCTGTTTATATTGGTAGTTGTCCGTGAAGATGAAATGAATGGTAGTCATCCGTGAAGAGTTGCAATGAACTCCCTACTAAAAATATATGGATTGTGTTCAATTGAAGAGTACGAAGGGGAGAAACTTTCTGTGAAAGTATATCTGTCTGAATGAGGCCTCTTTAAATGATAGCGAGTCGTCACCCAAACTGGTGTGAGGAAGCCGGCTTATCACTTGGTTCTTCTCTTGCCACAACCCCAACTCACGGAAGAAATGAGTGGACATGAGTCATACGTTTGAACTGCAAAAGAAGAATCAAGGGAGAATCTGATTTCCTGTTAGAACCCCAATGATGCTGGCACAGCACCTGTTCAATGACCATGTTCCACTACATGAAGAACACTTTTAAACCTTTTGCCCCTAATTATTCCATTTTTATTCTTCCACATGCAATTTTTTTTCTCACTATTAAGTTAAGCAGCTCACACTTATTTATCGTCACAGGGTTGTCTTTTGAAGAGTTTTAAATAATGTTTTAATTAAATGAAAATATGAAAAACACAGTAAAATAAAATTCACTCCTCCAATCATGCATGTGCAAAGGGTAGCTTTCGCAAAAAGTATTGACACTGTGTACGATGCCATCCTTAAAAGTTGTGTTGGCCACCTACTTACTCAACTGTCGGCTAACCACTTGACTGTACTTGTAAATGACGACGTCCGTCTAGCTCTAGTGTTCCCATCCCTTTTCTCATTCTGGTCTTTGCGGTGCGGATGTTTTCAGCTTAGTTGAACTAGTCAAAGCTCTTGTAGCAATGTTGAATTCTTGTTCTTAGCTTTTGCTCCTAATGTCACGATTTCTACCTTAGTTCTCTTTGAAAAACAGTAAGATGGTTAAATAGCAACTTTATTATGATTGGATATTTTTAAAATTGACTCATTTAAGAGGCTCAGTCACATAGAGCTAATTGCATTAGTTTTGGAATCATAACTTTCTCAGAAGTATTGCTTTGCCATGTTAGTTCTTTTCCCCTAAGTATGGGAATCAACATAACATCGAAATGAAACAAATTTGAAGCAAAAATGCTCTCTAGTTATTTAATTAGATATTTTGGACATTTTAAAATGCCAAAAATGTACAGCAGATGGCTACACTATTTTAAAACTCTTTGAATTAATAATTATGTAGCCGAATGTTATTTTGTTTTCAATTTTGTTTTATATTGATGTTATGATGATTACCATACCTGGTGAAAATGGTATAACAGGGCAAAGTGATTAATTTGCAATAGTTGTAATGGGATTGACAGTCCCTCTTAAAGTCTTCATAAAAAGTAATGTTCATATAAATTAGCTGCTGCAGTTACTTAATATGAAAAGTAAGTGATCAAGGTTATTTTTATCAATTTCTTCAATACTGTGTCTCCAATTTGCCTGTCCCTTTCCCTTTTGCAGTACTACCACATTGTGCCGCTGCCCCTCCTGCTGGCGCGACTGGAGGAGGAGGGAGGGGGGCCGGTGGCCAAGTTGCTGGTGCGGCTGGTGCACAACTCCTACTTCCCCTGCGGGGAGGGGGCCTCCTCCTGGCTGCACCGCTGCATCGAGATGGTCAAGGCGGACAGGGGGGCGTCCAGGGTCTTCTTCCAGCACGTGTCCCAGCATGTGCCCCTCGAGCACATTGGTGAGTAGTATGGACTTATCTAAAAAGAATTATCTCTATTTTCTTTCAAATGAGATATATGGGTTGCTTGAATGGTTGACTGAACAGTGGAACAGTTTTTAGGTCGAAATAGTCTAATAGCTCTTGGATGCAGAGGGATTGAAATGTGTCCACTTTTGTTGCCCCACACGTTTTAATCTCTCACGTTAGCGCAGATTGTTTAAGGCTGCTCATCACCCCCATACCCCGTCCTCCTTCGATCGGGCTTGCTAATGGTATCTCTATGGGGAAAAATGGTTTTTGTTCCAAAAAAAGTAAAGAAATAATAGGAATATTTTGATGCGGTTTTTTTTAAATTCATAAAACTCCAATAAAGTAGTGCTTTTAGAGGTTATTTTTTTAAAAACGTTATTTACTTTTTTTAATCTAAATTTTTTTCGATTAAAAAAAAGGCAAGTAAAAAAATAACCTCTAAAAGCACTACTTTATTGGATTTTTATGAATTTAAAAAAAAACGCATCAAAATATTCCTATTATTTCTTTACTTTATTTGGAACAAAAACCATTTTTTCCCCATAGACTTAACATTAGCAAGCCCGATCGAAGGAGGACGGGGTATGGGGGTGATGAGCAGCCTTAAGGATCGATGGAAGTTAGAAATTCGTAGGGAGTCTATTATTTGCTGTTCATAATATGATATATTGGTTGCTTGAATAACTAACTGAACAGTCGAATAGATTTCTGGTTGAAATAGTCTTATATCTCTTGGATGCAGAGGGATTGAAGTTTATCCACTGTCAAAGTGAATCCCTCATGTTAGCACAGATTGTTTAAGGATCGATGGAAGTTCAAAATTCGTAGGGAGTCTATTATTTGCTGTTCATAGTAGGATATTTTGGTTGCTTGAATGATTGACCTAACAGTCGAGCAGTTTTTTGGTCTAACTAGTCTAATATATCTTGGATGCAGAGAGATTTCAATTTTCATGCTACCATTGCAATCTGCCACACGACTGGAAAAACATCAGGCATTTTTTTATTGGAATAGCAAGCGCAGAGTTGCAGCCAGTCGTATTTTAAAACACATCTCTTCACCACCCTATGCAGTTGAAGGTCTTTGAAGCCAGTTCCTTGTGTGCATTCATTATGCTTGCGGTTTTTTTTTCCTTTTACTGCAAATTGCCACCGCCAAAAAATGGTGAATTTGTAACGGAAATCGCTAAAAAAAGGTTGGTTATTAAAGTTAAATAGATGCCGAAAGTGCAAAAAACCCCGAAAATTTTGAAGTTACTGCAGTTTACCTGCTCGCGGCAGTATAGAGGTTCTACTGTAATTGGAAAGTGAAAATTGCTGCAAACTTGATACTGCTTGTCTTTTTGTTGTTGTTTTATCAACCCCAAACTGAAAACTTGTAAGTCGTTCCATACCCCCAGTAGCCCAACAATTTTGGCCAATGTCGCATGAATATCGGCCATACTTGGAGAATATTTATTGGAGGAAATCGATCATTTTCTACAAATTTTAACCAGATTTCACCACTCTTTGAGGTTTCTTAAAAGAAATTACAAAAAATGTAATACTTAATTTTACTGCAATTTTATTGTATTTTGCAAGTGTAAAAGGCAAATATTAGGTTTCTCAATATTTTTCAATCAAGAATTTTGAATTGTAATTTATTTTTTCAAATAATATTCAAACCAATATTGCACCCCGATATTGCCCAACGTCGGCTAAAACGTAGTCCATTATGCATTGGGCGATGGGTATGAGCCGAGATTGGCCAATACTGCTGTGCTACCTGTCTTTTTATACCTTTACTGTGATGTTGTCCACCTAACCTTCCTCTCTCTCTCTCCCTCCAGCCTTTACCCATGCATTGGCCAATCCTGCATGTGTTCACCAGGTAATGAATAACCTTGGTGGACATAGGTTGTCATTACTCACTCTGCCCATGTTCGCAAGGCCTACTAACTACTAGAGTAGACACACTATTTTCACAATCACATACATTTGAGGTTTGGTCTAAAACTGGCTTTGTTGCTTCATCTACCAGATGGACAAGACTGGAGGTTTTGAGTGCTTCCTGTCACTTCCCACCCAACTGACATTTCTTGTCTTTTTACTGTTTTGCTAAGTACAATGCATACAATGTGACCCTAAAAATATGCGTTGATGCCTACTCGGGTGTTGGCACATCACTTGACTGTGGTTCTAAATGACAACGACTGTCGCCGATAGGTCTAGTCTAGCGTAACAATAATTCAAAAGTTTTAAACCTAGTTATTATTCCTGTCTACTTGAACTAACTTCCCTCTTTCTCTCCCTTCCTCCAGCCCAGTTCATGGGTCGGGCGGTGGAGTCCCTCCACTTCTACGTGACGTCCAAGCGGCGCGGCTCCTCCGTCTACGTCCTCTCCTCCCCCTCCTCCTCCAGGAAGGGGGCGCCACCCGCGGGGGAGGAGGCGCTGGGCTTGCACGACCCAAAAGTCGTGGCGGGGCTGCTGGACGCGCTCGCCATACTCTGGCTCGCCAACGTGCAGGCCCTCGAGAAGGTGAGGAGACTATTTTCTGTATTCTAGTTATATTCAGGATTTGTACTCCTGAGTTCCTTTAAAACTCCTGAATTTAATTTTTGTTTACATGTGCCCTTATAACTCCTGTATGAAATATGTCTTATCTCCCGAAAAGTTTGGGACGACACAAATCGTTTTTCTTCTTACTCTGCATTTTTCTCCCGTACTTTATTCGGAATAAGTCTGCTGCACCTGCAGAATAAAAATATATAGTTTGGACATCGTGATACTAGTCAATGCCCCATACAACTCGTTACAAGATTTTTTGGATGTGAAGTGAAGTTGCTCTATTAATATGAGGCAGGTCAGAATTCTAAAGTGAGGACTCTCCGGTGGAACTAAAATTGAAAAATCAGTATTTTCCAGTGATTCTGAAATTCTCAAATCAATAAATAAATTTAATTAGCAGGGATTATGTTGTTGTTCCTTATCATCCTTGTCTGACAGTCAGACAAGATTACGCGTTCGTTGACTGTTAGATAGTCCCATGCATTCTGAAAGGTATTCAGGAGAAGCCTGGAGATTTTGGCATTTAGTGCAGGTGGCGAGGGTTAGGGGGGTTTGAAATCAGGAAACTGCGTTGATTTTAAGATCGCAAATTTCCACAGTATTAAAATTGTAAGAGTGAATTTCTGTCTACCTGGAAAAGAACCATTAGGGCTGCATGACCCCAAAGTCGTGGTGGGGCTTCTGTAAGCAATGTGCAGGCCCTTGGTGAGGTAGGGTGCATTTTTATGGGTGATGTGTATCGTGCTCTGAAAAGTGAACTTCAGACAAATGGGACTTTCCAAGTTGTAAATGCTATAATGTTCAAAATTTAAGTATCTAACAAAGAAAGTATTAAATAAATTGGTAGAATATTTGAAATACAGTAAGCAAATCCTTACCTTTTTAAATAATGCAATGCAATGGGGAAAAAAAACTTCAGACGAGACGAGTAAATGTACCAATCAATGACAGTGCTCAGGGCTGTATGTATGTACAGTTGGAGGCATTGAAGAGCCTAGTCGGTTGTTAAGACGTTTGCCTTGCATGTGGTAGGTCCCAGGTTCGGTTACAGGCATTGCCAAAATATCTGCCAACCTATAAACCGCTGGGGCAGCCAAATGTCTGACGAATAATAAGGGAGTGCACATTAACCCTCTCAGTCCCAATGACAATTTGGAATCATCATTTTAGAAAAAAAAATTCTGATCGTCTATAGCCATATATGGTATCAAAAAGTACATCATTCGATTTTTCAAACATTTTTCTATTTATTAAAAAATATTATTTATTTATCCCAATAGATGTCAGCCCTATTTTTTTTAAAATTATGATCAGGAACATGATGATGCCAAATGGCATCACTGGGACTGAAAGGGTTAAATATCCTCCAAAGTCTCATAGCCACATAAAATGTCGCCCTTAAAGGTTGTGTTGGGTGCCTACTCAAGTAACGGCCCGTTACTTAAATGTGGTTCTAAATTACAACACCCATCGCCAATACCCTTCGTGTAGCTCTAGTGCAATGTTAACTAAAAACTTACCAAACCAAACTATTGGATGACATTTTGGTTGACAGGCTATTAGAGGAGTGGGAAGAAAATCCCATAAAAATTTAGTGTATTTTACTTTTAGCATGACTAATCTTAAACATTCTTTAAAAATACATTTAATTTTGAATAATCTATGAATTTTTGTTGCCAAGTTTTACTTTTGTTTGCATAAAGGGCCTAAGGCTCCAAATAATGCTTCTTTTTGTGTGCTTGTTAAAGCAAACTAAGTGTAATGCAGTTTTTCCACCAAAAGTTCTACGTAGAAATAAGCTTTCCAGGTTTTTATGCTTATAAATTATTTTTTTTAAAACTAGAATCATTGAATTTATTGACCCTTAAGTTTAGTTTCCTCCTATTTTTATATTTTATAATAGGTTGTTTACATTTTACTTATGTTTTATAACTTTTTATTGTTGCAGCCTGAAAACAAGCAAAGTTTAAAGATGATTGTCAGTAAATTCACAAAATGCCTTGCAGATCTGGCCTTACATTACAAAGTATGTATTTTATGATCCGTATACATAAATTCTTGATATTTGTGTAGTATATGTTATAAATTATTGAAAATAAAATATTTAATTAATCTTAGCTTTGTTTTTCTAGTTAAGAAAATCCCAGAAAAAGTGCTTCTCCTTAATAATACAAATTTGTTAAAATGGGTGCCTTAATATTGAAAATTTGATCTATTAATGTTTGGTACAATGTTTCAACCTTAGTGAAATATTAATAGTTACACATGCAAAGTTTTGGTACCAGGATCTTGTATGAATGTGATGCCATATTTTGATTTGTCAGTTTTTGCCCTCACATTTATGAGATATAACATCTTAGTGCATGAGTTGAGGGAGATGGCTTTTTCTTTTTGCTCTTTTTACCTGTGCTAATATACAAAATTATAAGTAATGGTAGAAATTTCAGCTGACAATATGCCTTTATTTAAAAATCAAATTAATGTGTACATACTTAACCCAGTAATAAAAGGGCAAAGTTGACAATTGAATTATTCGATGTAGCCCTGTGGTGTAAGAATGCAAGCGTGAAGAATTTAGGGTCAATTTATTTCATAAAAGTTTTTGGGAGTGAATTTTATTTCACAATGTTTTTCATATTTTCATCCAATTAAAACAAACATTATTTATTTCTTTAAAAGACATGATTCTTCTAACTAAGTAAGAGTTCAACTTAATGAGAAAAAAATCAGTAGCTGATGATACCAAATGGAATCACTGGGGGGCCAAATTGTTTAAACCATGCATTCCCCTAATTGTTTTTAGTAGTGTACCATGTGTTTGTGATTTGTTACAATTTCCAAACATTTTTAACTCGAATGTGTCTCCCCCTGGCAGGCCGTCCCGGAGGTGTGTGACTCGGTGCTCTACCTGTGCTCGTTCATGCCCCCCCGGAGCGTGGGCCCCCTGGCCCCCCTGTGCTTCGAGCGGCTGCAGTCCCTTTCCTCCTCCTCCCCCCTGCCCCCCTCGGCCCCCACCCTGGTGGAGTGCCTGTGCGCGCAGGAGGGGGACTCCCTCCTCACCCTGCTGCACTCCTGGATGCAGGAGGGGCTCACTGCACCCCCAGCCGCACCACCCAAGACGCAGCCAAAGCGGAAGAAGGTGAGTCTTTCTTTGAGTGGCTGCTGTTAAAATTTTCATTAGGATTGAAGTTAACCCCATTCAGTCCCAATGACAGTTTGGCATCATAATTGTAGAAAAAAATTTCTGATCATCTATAGCCATTTATGGTATCAAAAAGCACATCATTCGATTCTTCAAACTTTTTCAATTAGAAAACATTATTCATAGATGTCTGCCCTATTATTTTTTTTAATTATGATCCAAAAAATGATGATGCCAAAAGGCATCACTGGGGACTGAAAGGGGTAATGGATGGTGCTGCATGTTAATCAATATTCTTTAAATATGAAGCTTGCTTTGCAACTCGTATTTATTGTACAGGGGGTGGAGGGGAACCCCTAAATAGTTTTATTTCCAAAAGTTGTTACTCGAGTTCTATAGGGGGTAGGACATGGTCGCGTGGCCGGGCATAAAAAGGCCTCAATCGTGGCCTCTTCTGTTACTTCGTTTGGTAGCATGACTATTTAACAATTAAGGACTTGCAGCTGTTTAAAACATGGTTTTTAATTAACAATAAAAAGATTCATTTATGTACAGTGAGCTCAATGTCCCCATTCTTCGTACGAACATCTCCCACGCACGACGCGACGCTTCTTCGTCGACCTTCGATCTTTTCCTCTCTTCACTCCAGTTCATTTCACTTTTACAGAGGGCTCGCGGGTAGCGATCCCTACAAGTTCCTCAAAGTCAATTATGTTAAGCTGCCAAACCTCTCTGTAGAAAGCTGTAAACCTTCAAACCAAATAATCTAACTGACCAAGCATGTCTTGCAGCGCAAGAAGAACACCTTCTTGTAGGGTAAATTAATTATTCAAGTATTATCTAGTTTTTGGAGATTTGCTCCATAGAGGACCTTACAATGTTTTATTTAATAAAAAAAATACTTAAGACAAGATCCTAAAAGTCATTTATGTTAAATGGGAATGTTTCTTATGACACAACACTCTTATTTTAATTTTTCTCCATGATTTCATTGGTTGCTTCCGTTTCACTCTCAAAATGACTGATATTTGATAAAAAGAAACTTTTCTTTCTATGCATGTTTCTTTAACAAATGTTTTAAACAACACAGCACCAAGTCTGTATTTAAAAAATTTAATTAGTAAAATATTCTTGGAAAACTCATTTTTAAATACCAAAACAAAAGTAATTCCAGACAACTAATGAAAAGAAACATTTGAAGCAGTTGCCACCCGCGACATGAAACAACCCCATTACTAAACATTACATGACTGTTTGAGGAAACCTCTTTTGCAAAAAAACTACCAAACTAATATCCCAACCAACCATGCGAGGGGCTGGGAAGCCCAGTCGGTTAGGCATGAACCTAGCTTGCAAAAGGTTCCAGGTTCAGGTTTGGGCATCGCCAAAATAATTGCCGACCTATAAACGGCCCGTGCATCCAAAATATCCGACGAATAATACCCCAGGTAGAGAGTGCATATTAAATATCATTCAAAGATCCAACGTTGCGTATGATGTGGCCCTTAACAGTTGCGTTGGGTGCCTACTCGGATGTCGGCTCGTCACTTGACTGTGGTTCTAAATTAAGTCACCAATAGCCCTTGTGTTGCTCTAGTTCGACACGATAATTCAAACTAAAACTCATTTTAACTAACCAAACCATGCCCTCTGTTTCCCAGCGCAAGAAGAACCCCTCCCCCCAGAATAAGGGGAACGTGGAGGGGGAGCGCGCCCCTTTAGCCCTGGACCTGCTGGGGCTGGCGCTGGAGCGGCGCTCCTGCCAGAAGGCGCTGCTGGTCACCTGTCCTGGCACGCTGGTGGAGATCCTGGCACTCATGCACACGCTCAAGGTAGGTTTCAACATTGGTTTATAGGATACAGCTGTATTTTTACCCGAGATAAATTGTTTCTGTGTGGCATGATTAAATGTATGCCATAAATGCATTTGTGAAGTATATAGTGATTTGACAGTATATTTTGATTAGATAACATATTTGTTTTAGGATGAGTTTCTTTGTATTCATTATGATATCAAAGCACTAACATTAACGGTTTCCAATAGCTTCTAAATACATTTTTTGGATGTGTCCTTCTACTTATTTCGCACACCAAATTTTATGTTTTAAATTCTTAACCTAAAATAATTTAAATTTTTTGACTTAACATAAATTAAAGTACTAACAAAACAACCTCTTTTCAAAATCGTGTCAAAAACCATTAAAATAAAAGCAAGATGTACAAAAGATATAGCTGATATTGTGAATGTACTACTCTTACTTGTCCCAATGTGACATCACATTATGAATTATACTAAACTGCTTAATTATACTATACCATACTTGTAATAATAATTCAGAAATTTTTTGGTTATTTTGAATTTGACTTTAACACACATTTCTCTTTTATGAAAAAAATAATGGGTGTTTCTAATTTTTTTTTAAATTCTGAAATACATATTTGTTAATTGTCATGTCAGATATAAAAAAAGCATAAGATTGTTTTTGAAAGGTGTCTTTGCCATTATAATCAAATAAAAAGTCTGATTTAACTATAAAAAAAGCTCTATACCTTTTCTAACTGTGCTGTGTTGCAGGCCCGTGTGGAGGAAGCGAGAGAAGATGAGGACATCCCGCTCCTGAGGAAGCTGCTCATGACACTGCTCAAAGTGGCCGTACTACTGCACTCAGAGGTAACCCCTTACGCACTCGTTTGATCAGAAATGCATTGGAGGAGCTTTAGTGAAAGAATGGGCTAAGTGACCCACCTACTGCCAGTCATCCTACAAATTGTATCCGTGCTGGAAATAGTAGAAAAATCCTCTATCACGGATGGGCCCCAAGTACACTGGGACAGAAGTGCTCATTAAATCTGTGGAGCCCAAAGTCCCGACGGTGTTAGCGAATGGGGTCACTTGAAGTTCTGCGGTTTGCCAGTTCACATGTCGACCTTGGGTAGGGTTCAAAATTACAAGGCGTTATTGGCTGTGTTAAAGCTCCGAAAGGAGGCTAGAAATAAGCAGCTGGAGACCTTTATGTTGCGGGGTAAATGACAAAAAGTTGAAAAAAAGCTCAAATGAGCTCTGAATACCCTTATGCACTCATTTGATCAGAAATACCGTGCTCATTTGTATTGACCCACCATCCCCAAATAAACCTTTGACACTTCTATTACCATAATATTTTTTACTTCTGATTTAATATTTGTCCTTATTTTGTGTGTTTATAAATTTACATCATATACTTTTGGTGTTTGCCAATATGGTTCTTGTGGCTCTTGGTGTTCTGTCTACTGTATTTATTTTCTACTTTTGTATTTCCCTTAAATTAATGTCAGTTGTTTTCTTTTGTGCAATAAAAAAATGATTATTATTACTGTACCTTGGAAGTGCTTTAGTGTTAGGCTAAGTGATAAAGAGTTGAAAATGAGCATTCAAGTTTTTTCGCTTTCACTCAGTTAAGTTGAAAATGGCACTTACAAAAAAGTAAAAATATATATACTTAAATTTAAATAGAGATGGGTATATAGGTAGTTTATGAAAAGGTGGAATCTTATCTTAAACAAGGGAATAACATGTGCATCTACACCAAAATGTCTTTTTTAATTAAAAAAAAAAGGGGGGGGGGGTAGTATGTTCTTCCACTAAGCTCTTTATTTAATTATTATTGGTTTTCACGTGTATCTGTAACCGGTAATTTATTTCTAAAGTAGAACCTTAATTTAGCACATCTTATCTAACCCCTTTGTTATACATAAGTAATAAAATCAAGTTAAGGTAGGCGAATACCCAAAATTTCTAAAAAAATTTACTATTACTTTAATCTTTTCCAGATTTGGCATAGTGATGTCAAATATAATGAATAATACTATTTAGGCATTTTTTAAAATTTAAATATAATTTATTTATTTTAAACGGTGTTTTTCTACTAAAAGAGAGGTTTACGCTAACAAGTCTACCACATTGAATTTTCATCCTATAAACATTTATTATGTGTTAAATTCTTCGTTTTGAACTTATGCATGCAATGACCCTCTAGAGTTATATACAAATTACAAGAAAAGAAGTTATTAAGAAAACAGGCCTAGGAACTAGTCTCTTTTCTAGCTATTAGTCTCTATTTTTTTAAAGTGTCTCTAAAAGTATCTTTTTTCAGGTCAAAGTCTCTAAATTAGCTATTTTTCACCAGTGGGGCTAACTTTCGCCGAGATTTAACAAGAACAACATTGCTGGCATATTAAGAACTTTTTCTCTCATGCAAATACATGTCTTTTGCTTTTCTATCGGTGATGTTACAACTCAACGCTACAGGATTGCCGCGTTTTGTTTTGTATTTTCAACAGTGCTCATTGTGACATCTGACTTTCCAGATTTTGGCTGATGGCTGTACACAGAATTGTACTTGGATTTTTTAGTGACGGAAAAATTGGAATTATGCTTGAATTGGTTAAATTCTGGTTTGCCACCTACTGGAAGTTTCGATTTATATAGATTTATGAAGATAAGCTTTTTGTATCGTTTATTTCGAGGTTTAGCAATCAGCCGATTTTTTGAAAATTCCCCTATTGTAAATTTCAGATTTGCTGATTTCAAGAGTTCTATAATTTTTCCGCAAATGTCCAATTCCTTCAAAGTTACAAAATTTGTCTTTTTTTCTTTTAAGATTTAGAATTTTAAATTAATTGCTCAAATTTAAAAGTTATTTGTTATGTAGGGTTTTAAGATTCGCGGTTTGTTTGCTGATTTTCAGAGATTCTCGATTTTCTGTCTTTGCAGTTAACCTAGATTCATTATTTGGGTGGAATT
Source organism: Hylyphantes graminicola (assembly GCA_023701765.1). NCBI lineage: Eukaryota > Metazoa > Arthropoda > Arachnida > Araneae > Linyphiidae > Hylyphantes > Hylyphantes graminicola. Next base: position 412,835 of record CM043111.1, read on the forward strand.
TAAGATTATGTGATATGCTAATTTTTTTAGGTTTGTTTATTTTCAATAGTCTTCAATTCCCGATTTTTGAAGATGCACGATTTACACATTTTCAGTTTCACGATTAAAATATTTCCTGCTTGTGATTTTGCCCTTTTTACTGATATTTGAGGTTTTTTTAGTCATCGATATTCAAGGTTTTACGATTAAGCGATCTTCGAATTTTGTTGTAATTTGTAAGGATTAGTGATTTTTTGACTTCAAAGTTACGAATTGCAGTACAAAACAACAAGTTTAATTAATAAATCTTAATAATAAAAATTTGATTAAAATTTGAAGATGAATTTGATTAATTACACTAAGATGTCTTAGAATATCAGTTATTGCCCAGTTAAATCCAACAATGCTTCCCGTTTTGCTTATTTTGTTGCCTAGTAATTTTCATGAAATCCACCGATGAGGTTGCCTTGCTGCATAATGATTGACAGTTTTTTTGCCTATGCTGATCGGAAGAGCCTCTTGTTACTTTTGTAGCTCCGGTTCAGGCAAAGTCGGACCAAACGGAATATTTTCCGCTGATCAAGAGCATGTGAGATATGGCGACCACGTTAGCTATCACAAGAAGTGCTTGATTTTTTTCCGCCTTTTTAAACTTTTTTGGGACATTTTTTCTACTTCGGCTTATCTTAGGGTTTTTGATTCTAGCCAGGTTTAAGTTTTAAAAAAATGGTAATATTGCAGAATTTAAAAGTGTCCGGAATAGAACATTATGTGTGTCTGGTTCTGTACTTCTTTATTAGCCTATTTCCGAAAATTCACTACTTTACTGATGTTTAGTTATACATTTTATAAGTTCGTAATTTATGGATTTTCAAGGAGTCGTAAATTGCCAATCTGATGAAAGATTTTTTTTTCTTGCTGAAACGATTTGCAGAACGCTGATTACTCTAGTCTACTTTTAGTCTCTTTTTTTTTATTTGAAAGTATCTTTTGTCTCCTTTTTTTAGAGCATTACTAGTTCTGAGGCCTGAGAAAAATTTTATAAATTAACCACAAAAAAAGGATTTTTTTCGATTAACTTACACTTGGACATTAAAAAAAAAAAAACTTGTATGGTTACACCAGATGTTAGAGGTTCATGGCACAGATATATATTGAAATAACATTTTTAAAAAATTTCAGGTCAATTAATGTAAAAATTTTTATACTAGAACTGTTGGTGTAAACCCCTTTTTTTAGGTGAAAAACACCGTTTAAACTAAATCAATTATATTTAAATAAAAAAAATTGCCTAAAAAGCAATGTTCATTATATTTAAAATCACTATGCCAAATTTGGAAAAGATTTAAATAATAGTAAAAATTTTAGAATTTTGGGTATTCGCCTACCTTAAACACGCTAGTTATTTTTCAGTGAACTTAACTCAAAAACCTGCTCACTTGCCACTTTTAAACTACATTTACCGTGCAATGAATCTAAATAAAAAAAATATGTATCCTTATAGAAATGTAGCCCTTGAAATGCAATAAGTTTTTAACACTTATAAGTTTTCTAACACTTTTTGAAAAAGTTCCTGATCTCAAGATGAATGTCTTAAATTCCAAATCTGCTCCGCACAAATGTTACAAAAATTCTTTAGTTATTTAACTATTTTTTTTCAAAGACAAATTTGTTATACAACAAAAATCCAGAGTGCTTTTGGAAACTAGGCTCTGTGGATAAAACAGTTTTGATCATGTAATCTGAAATGTTCAATTTTGCTGTAAAATTCATATTTATTTCCATTGTCCGATGCAGAAGTTTCCGAGTTTATTGTTGATTATTATTATCAGACCTCGCTTTCATTTTGTGAAAGTATTTTTTTCTTATAATTTGCACCGAAAACTACAGTACAACTTTAACTCCATAATTGTTCAGTCCCTTGAATTCCCCGTAGCCCTAAATAAATAAATATTGCCTATGACAATCACTTTAATTTAATTTCTTGTTTATAACACTAGAAAGGTACGTTTATACCTTGTCTAAATGCGAGCCTCGAAAACATTTTCCTCCCCTATCCACGCATGTGGTTTTATTCAAAACAGCATGAGCGTTTTTTCCCCCCACCCCACTTGGGTTTGGGTTTGAACAAAATTAATTAGATAAATAAGTTGTCTTTTGTTTGTAACATTAGTGTGGAGCAGATTAACTTCATTTGGAATTAAATACAACTCTTCCTTGTTAACCTCAAACCCGCTAGGTTTAGAAAAGCGATGCAAATTTCTTATACTATTTTTATTTATTATATTATTTACCAAAATGAAGACAAAACACACCCAATTTGAAATTTAATTCCCTCCAGTACTTGTTTTTGGTAATGTGCCAGTTATATAATATAATGTAAGTTGACATCTTAGCTATTTAAGTATATTTAAAGAAGGGACTTTATTGAGTTGCTGTTTACCGAACATATATTGATCGTCGGGAAGCTCATTACAAAGTGCTGCCAAATCTGGGTTGCAAAAAAGCAAGCGGAGCGGCAAACAGTGCCAGTTATAACATTACAGTATATTTGTGTTTTTTTTATTTTGTTTGTATCTAATTAAATGAAACTGTAACAGAAATAGAAGTAAATTTAGCTGCAATCATTAGGTCAATTATTTGGTGTTTGTTCCAGGACAAGTTTGATGGGGTGCGTTATGTGGAGGAGTGTTGCCATTGGCTGCAGCAGAGGGGACCCCCCTACTCACCCCTGGACCAGGGCATGTGTCAGGTGAGGGCAGTTATTCAACATTTCTATTGCTAAAAAACATTTCGCATACCCTTCTGTATTATGCCATTATTCTATTTGGAAGCATTGAGCTAGAATTAAAACTGGAGTGAGGTGTGTGATTCACTGAACAGTCAGCAAATGAGCTGTTCCAATAACGAAAGGCAGAGGAATACACGGCACTGCTGCAGAAACGAACAGGGCAGAAAACCTAGAAATCTGCCTATTTCGCTAGTGGGTTCGTCTTCGCTGGTTCTTGGTTAGGGATTCATGGTTACTTTTTAAAAAGTTGGAATTCAAAGTTAAAGAAACTAACTTTGAACTAAAACGTTAAAATACATTTAGGAGCCCAAGTCAGTATGATAAAATAGTCTCATACAGGCATTGCATACAAGTGTAGGGGAAATCATTCTTCTCTGCCCTACTTGCTCAAAAGGGTGTGAGTGGGTTTTCAGCTTGACAAATGACAGTGATTGCGCCCTCTAGAAGGGAAGGGAGTAGGCTATATAGCCCATTACGACCCCGCTCGCCGGAAGTCACAAGAGACACTCAAAGAAGGAGGGTTTTCAGCTTGCTGACACTTCACTCCAGTTTCCCTTCTAGCTCAATTTAAGTAAATGCCATGGAAAAACCCCTTCCATCAACTGCTAAATCATTGTCTAAAGTGTTGTAAGGTAACCTATTTCTACCTTAGTTTTTCTCTCACAGTTTTGTGAACTCGTGTGAATCACTGTAAATTGAAGTTTAGTACTTCTTAATTAATTTTAAAATAATAAATGCATTAAAATTAACTAATTTAATACACTAAAAAAAGGCGATACTAGTATGTTCAAATAAAATAGAAAAAATATACTATTACATTAAAAATTTATGTACCCTTTATGTGTGCTAGTATTATATTTTGCTTTCCTTTAAAATTCTTTGATATTTTTTAGTAGCAATTTGAAAAGATATTTGATTAAAAAACTGCATGTGCCTGGTGACATTTCTAATCTATAGTTGTAGACTGTTCAACCTTTCCATTGCTGTTGTAGATCGTAATAGAATTAGTTCTAATATTATTTGTTTTTTAGTATCATTTCTTTTTTTTCCTTCAAAAAAACTTCTCTGTAAGAAACGGTATGCACTATACAGCTGTGATGTGAAACATTTGCAAAATGCATTGTAATTTTGTTGAATAGAGGTTAATCTAACTTGCTAAGTTTGGAAGAATAAAGACTTGTCTGGTGTTTAATAATTAGTTTCTTGCCTTTTAATAATCAGTGTTTGATATCAGTTTTTATGGGTTGCTTTTGTTGTGTCTGTAATCAGGATTGCTTGGTACTACAATAGAAAGTAATTTCCTAAACTGGTGCTAAGAAACCGGTTTAGCATTAAAAATACAGTGAGAACTCTATGACCACCATTACGAACCACCTCCATTAAATGACCAATTTTTCCAGGCACCGATTTTTCCCCCTATGTGTACAATGTTAAAAGCCACTCTGGGAGAGACCAGATCTTATTCTCCAAACGACTGGTTTCAAATCCCATTTCATTAAACATTATTTTTTTTTTCGACACATTTTTATAATTTAGAAAAAGGAAACCTATTTCTACCTTAGTTCTTCTCTCACAGTTTTGTAAAAAAAAAATACGAAAAATTTAAAAAATAAGTTTTACAGTGCATACTAGTTAGTTGAAAAAAAGTTAGTGCTATATTTTTTTACATGGTGTACTACATTTTGTTCAAAATTAAAATAATTGTGAATAATTTTTTTAATGGTTAATAATGTGTTATAAAATGATTTCAACTTTCTAGCTAATTCACTTTGGGATTCTAGGAGCAACCATCAAGTACTAATATATTATAGTATTAATATTTTCATCTAATAGTTATTTTAATTTTTCTTCTAAGAAAAAATTATTTCCCCACATCATTTTAAAAAAAGTCATTATTATATAAAATACAGTAGACGCCGCTTAATGTGATCACATCGGGACGAACATGATTTGATAACAATAACCGATTGATTACAATACACGAAAAAAAGTTTTAACCAAAAAATATTTTTTTTGCATACGTATTAAAATACAAATTAATTTTAAATTAGGATTTGTTGCTGTAAAACTCTATAGTATTTAATAGAAATTAATGCACACTAAAGAAAAAAATACTAGTTAGTATACTTACATATTTAATGATGAACTGCAGAAAACAATACAAAATACAAAAGGTTAATTATCAACTTAAAAAGAAATCATCAATTTTCGATTGTTTAGCATTCTTTCGAAGCAAGTCATTTACGAATCGCTCATAATCATTTTGGCGGCAACAGAATCTTGTGACGAAGCTTGATCATACTTGACACATACGGCTTCGCAAATGTCCTCATCAATTATAGAAGTAGAAGTCGCAACCTTCTCGTCGATCTCCATCCATGCTTCAAAATCCGCACAAAATTGCCAGATATAGGGATTGTACTTTTAGACAATTTAAAAAAAAACCATTAATGCATATGCAGTTTAGAAAAGTCATTCATTCCCAACGCCAAGTCTACTGACATAATGGCCCTATTTGGGTAGGCAGGTGGCTCTCATTGTGTTTCGTGTGTCGTATTCGCACAGTGCTACGGAATTTTACAATGCTTGATCGAAAATGACAAAATACCCCCACTTTTGGTAAGTTTCAGGAAACACTTTAAACACAAAAAAATCCTTCTTGCTTTTATTGATTCCAGGAAAATAAAATTTACATATAAACTGATAACAATAAACGAACATTTGATTACAATAACCGATGCTTTTTCAATGTACTTTGATATAAGCGGACGGGACTAAGCGATTTTGATTCCATTAAACGATTGATAACATTAACCGTGATCACATTAAGCGGCGTCTTCTGTAACTACTATAAACAATTGATTAGTATAAAAACACAACTTTTCCATCTTTTTGTAGGACTTGTGCACAGTGATGGCGGACATGACCCTGCTTGGTTTCCTCAACATGAAGTCCATGAAGTTTCTGAAATTCGGTATGAACCTACTGCAATCAGGTGAGAATAGCGTCGCCCAGGGCAAGTTGAAAGGAGAGCTGCCCCTTCTTCATGGAACATTACTTTATTTATTTTTTTGCTATGTGAATGTGTAGGATATAATTATAACTGACACTGTATTTACCCGAGACACATTATTATTTGTAACATTAAATGTATAACATAAATGCATATGCAGGGTTGCCATGGTCCTTGAAAATGAAACATCCATTTTCAAGGTCTTGAAAGTGCTTGAAGAACATTACCAACCTTGAAAAGTTCTTAATTTTAAGGCAGACCAAGTAACTTTACATGGATTTTGCAATAACTAAATGGTTATTTTATAACACTTATTTAAGCTCATTTGATTAGAGCTCTTATTCCTTTTCTAAATGAATTTTTGAAAACTCTCGTGAAATTTAGGTGTTGCATGTTGGAATATACAGTATTCGAACATGGAGAATTATTTCCTTGAAAAGTCCTTAAAAAATAAAAATTGTATTGAAGATATCATCCCATTGTTTTATGCTTAACTAGCAGTATGGTCCCGCCTTACTTGGAATCTGTTAACTTTGCATTGCTTTCTTTTAGAGGCGTGCTTACTTGTGAAAATTCACTCAAAATCAAAACAAAATTAAATTCGTGTTGGCACATGCTCACTTAAAAAAGCAAACACTAATAGAGGATGAAGCAGCCTTAGGGCGAGCGCATTTCTCAACCAAACTCAATCAATCAAACTAATAGAGGACGGCGTCAAGCCCCCGTTTCGGCCCGGTCCATGTATTTTCAAGCCCTGTTATAGTCCCGCACTCCCAGGTGGATGATGTTTTTTTTAAACTAATTATATGCATTAAAAATCACAATCAAATATGAAAAAACTAAGCCTCAGGAGCACACGTAGGTATCAAAAGTAATCTATATTAAAAATTTCGAATTTTTTAGAGCAGTCTAAGTAGGTCATTTGCGATCCACAGACAGACAGACTCTTTCTTTTATTATTATAGATTATTTCAATGCCCATCTATTCACAGCCTGTTTTCTCTTGTTCTAGAGTGCGGTGGCTGGATGCTGGTCCCCGGTTGTAGGCTCCTCGCGCGCCACGTCGCGCTGGGGCTCTCCGGTGAGGACAAGGTGCTGCACATGGTGCCGGACGCCTTCTCCATCATTGTGCGCCAGGCCACCACAGGGGGCGTGGTGGAGAGGCTCCCCCAGGCCGTGAGTATTGTTCGATGGTGGTGTGCAGTCGTGTCAATATGTATACAGGGCGAGGCAACTAAAAGTGGCTGGTCTAGAGATAGGAATACGTTGAAGTGCCAGGCGAGAAAAACTCTTGAAGCCGCCTGAAGCCTGTTTTTGCATGGGTTGGAGCGGATTAGCTTCACATTGGAGACTAGTGGCCAGTTCAGATCTTAGTTCCTATTGTATGAAGACGTCCCATAATGCACATTTTGTGTTTTGCAAACAATTTAGAATGTTTTGCAAAAAGATCCGATTCTCTAAGATAAATAACGACAGAAATAGTCACTAGTGGGAATTTTACTTGATCAGCTCGACAAATCTTGTTTATATTTCATTTCAACTAGCTTCTCTACCATAGCGTAGTTCTGACAAATAAGTCGCCAAGCGTTTGTTTGGGTGACCAATAGCTTCAGTTAGCAAACCTGTTTTTGTATTGGTTTTTGACTTAGCAACATTTCTGTTGTATCTTATCTCCACGTTGGGGCTACTTTTATTTGGTAGAATACAATCTGTTGGGAGATTAGAAATTTAAATGAATAAGTAAAATTGTTAGGACACAAGAAGGAACATTGCAATATTTCTAAACTTGATTTTATGTCATCCAATTTCACTTGAACATCACACATTGGGGCTTCTTAGTTTCACTTTTTATTGAATTTTTTGATCAAATGATGCAGTGAGAAAAATGTTTAGAGGTTTATTTCATTTGCTTAGTTTATGTGATGCACCCAAACAAACAGTACACCTAAATAAGAATTCTATATAATATTTTTTATTCTTTCATAATGAATAATTATACCCTTTTTTTTCTAAAAAAAAGTGACAACTGCTGATCTGAATTAATAAAAATGTGGGGCATGTAAGACAAAACTGCTGACATTCAGAATATCAGCTATATTTTTAATAAATATTGACATTAAAGTAAACTTTCCAAAATATGCGTAGCCTAAATAACTACAAAATTTGGGAGAAACAACAAAACAACAGGTAATCAAAAGGAAGGCTGACAATCAAATGACTCCTAATTAAATTGAGAGCCAGCTACTCTAAATATATGCAATGAATTTTGGAAATGAAATGGCTCATAAGATCACTTAACCTCTTGCGACCTAGCCTCCCTATTTGGGGACATATATTGAAACCTCCCCACAAACAATTAACAGGTTAATTAGTTGGGAAATTGACTTGGTCTGATAATAGATCCAAATATCAGTTTTCAGCCTTTGATTACAGGTATCAGTCATTTATTGTGATAAAAAAAAGGGAAGGTGAACAAGGGTCAATGTGATATTACTTCTTAAAAAAAATAATTACAATTTTTTTTACAAACTTTTCAAAAAGTTCTCTTTAAGTAGTTAATTTTAAAGGCATTTTGCATTAAAAACCATGTTAAAAGAATCCTCCAACTACAAATAAGTGATACAGCCTTTTTTTTTTGTTGCATTTATATCACAAAAAATGTGTATTTTTAGAGTTTAAGGCGTGTCTCCAAGTAGATATTGAACATAATTTTTTTTTAATTCTTTGCCAAACATACTTTTTAGCATATACTTGTCTAAAAAGTATGTTTAGATTAAGAATACACGTGTAAGATTTTTTCGTGCCTTAAAAGGTTAAAATCACCTCTCCCTCATCTTTCTTTTCCCTTTTGCAGGAGGTGCGCGAGTGCCAGTCCGTCCTCTCCTCCTGCTTCCTACAGGTCTTGGAAGCAGGGGAGAGTGAGGTGCTCTCCTCACTCACCCTCACCCTCATCAAGGCACTCCTCCTGCAGGCCACACCACCAGAGGTAGGCACATTTCTCATTGCACTATGTCATCCATAAAGTTTATATTAACCCTGTAAGGCAGGGGTTCCCAAACGGTGGTACGCGTACCACTGGTGGTAAGCGGGAACATTTCAGGTGGTACGCATAAGTGGTGTGTACAACATGATGCTTCTGTTCGCATATGCAATGAGTACGCAATTATATTGCTCATCATTTTAGACATTAACAATATATTAAAGAGGAAATCTTTAACTAATGGATCGGATTTTGCTGAGTTTGTACTGTTTTGTATTGGCATGTTTTATCCCCATTGGTAATAAACAAAATTGTAAATAAATACCATTTTAATGTTTTTATTTCTCCTTTATTATAAGTATGTCATAAACAAATATCTAACCATTAAATATGAAGTTTCTTCTGAAATTCTACTAAAAAAAAAACTTTTAGAAGAGTAAATATTATACGATTATTAAAATATTTAGATCTGGTGGTACGCCAAAATTTCTCAAAATCTCAAGTGGTACGAAGGTGCAAAAAACTTGGGAACCCCTGCTGTAAGGCATGAATTTTTTTTCATCCCGAAAAGATATATTTGTATGTTTAATGCTCGTACATTATGGGAAAAATACTGAAAAAATATGAACTACATTGGAATTTAAATAATTTCAATTTTTAAAAATTGTTGCCATATGGCAAAAAACAACTACACAATTCCAATTTTGATAAGAATGATTGAAAAACTACTAAATATATTTAAAAATAAACCTGCTTGAACTATAATTATTTTTTCAAAACAGTTTATTTGTGTTTAGTACTAATATTGTTATACTTTGAATACTGCCAAAAACGTAATTTCACAACAGCTAATATAGTCCAGGCAACGAAGGCTGAAAAAAGGGTCTAGAGGGAAAGTTTTGGAACACAATTTTTGACTTCATAACTTTGTTTAGACTAGTTAGGAGGTAAACATATCAAAAGTCCCCGCCCCTAGCCCCTGTGCTAAAGGGGGGAGGGGGGGTTGAATGTCCCATTTTTCGGTTTTTCGCTTATATCTCGAAAACTATGAGTTTTAGCTATATAATTGTAATACACAAAATGAAAGCTGATTAAATTTGCTACAAGCTGCACCCCTCAAGTGTTTTAATATCTTGTATAGTTTTCGAGATATCCGCTCTTGAAAGTCAGTAATTTTGGAGAAAACACTTCTCCCCCCACATTTTCCCTCTTTTTTGACCGGATAACTCTTCAATAATGCACCGAAACACTAAATTTTGGCCCTAGATTGGTAGAGAATTTAATTCTTTTCAATAATATATCATATTTTACTATTTTATCTATTTTCCTTCAAATTTTAAAGCGGTTTCAGTGTTGAGTGAAGATTGTACTGAAAGTCCCATAGAGCTAATGCATAAGTTTTGAAATCGCAACTTTTGGAAAACAATTTATTTGCCATGTTATTCCATTTTCACAAGGTATTAGAATCATCATAACATCAATTTAACACAAAATTGAAAAGAAAATAACATCTGGTTATTTAATTATTAATTGATAAAGTTTTAAAATAGTGGCGCCATCTGCTGTATATGTTTGAAATTTTAAAACTTCAAAAATATATAATTAAATAACTAGATAATATTTTTGTTTCAAATTTGTTTCATTTCGATGTTATGTTGATTCCCGTACCTGGATAAAAAGGGCTAACATGGCAAAGCAATACATCTGTGGAAGTTGTTATTCCAAAACTAATGCATTAGCTCTATCGGACTGACAACCCCTCTTATGTACACTTATTCTATACTGAACGTCTAAATAACACTGATACTCATTTTGTAGGCACGTTGTTACTTTAATATTTTATCTATTTTAATTCATTCGTCAAACACCAGTGGGAAAACTGTCAGATGCTATTCATGTTCTTCATCTTCGGAGTCAATTTGAGGGACCCCATTGATGCTATTCCAATGGTAAGTTTGGCATGCTCTAGGACCTTTGAGGCTTGCTATTTTTGCTGCTACACTTGAGCTGGCACAGTATTTCTTACATCATCCGAACATAATTTTCAGAACATCGTCAGGTGCTGCTGCTAACTCACTGTGCACTGGGACCAGCAGAAGAGCTATCGACTCAAGAAGTCGCAGTCGGTTGATATCCTTTTCACTGAAGACACCAAGATAAACGTCAAACAAGATGATTTTCTGTCGAACAATTTAAATAAAATGGTCTCATCAACATACTTAAGGTGTAGCTTGACGACAATTGAATGTAGGACCCTTCAAGCAGAAAGGGATGTGGACGTTTTGATAGTGGATACGGCATACGGCTGTGATAATGTCGGAAATGATACAGATACTTATTTTGCTGGCACGTTGTTATACTTTCATATTTTGTGTCGACCTTACAGTCCTCTTGATGGCTACAGCTGATGTGCATAAGGACATCGGTTTCATAAAGCCTGGACGTGGGAAGACAAAGGATTTTTTATTCTCATCCCAAGAGTTACAGCAACTGGGTTTAGGACGTGCTATTTTTGCAAACACAATAGCTGGATGCGACACTACATCTTTCACATTTCGAAAAAGCGGGATCGCATTTGTGAAGTTGTGTACGAAGTCGTCAGAAGTCCAGAAAGCAGCAGCGGTCTTTTCATACCCTTCCTTAACCACACATCAGGTACAAAAGGCAGGCAATACCTGCATCTTGAGGTGTTATGGGGCTCCAACGAAAGAGGCCTTCCCCAATGCCACAGGTATAATTCACTCTTGAAATCCGGAGCCCTCATCAAGCCTGATATATCGTCTTCTTCCCACCGAGGAAGCAGTAAAACAGTATTTCCTCTGAATATTACACCAAGATGAGCTGTGGCAGGGAAATGACCTGCCTCCTCTTGTGTATGATTGGAAGATTGAGAATAACTGCCTGATGGTCAAAGTGCACTGTGAGTTAGCAGAAGCACCTGACAATATTATGAAAATAATTTTCTGCAGAAACATGAAAGTCTGTGCCAGCTCAAACTGGTAGCTGTAAAAAATCAAGTCTCAAATGTTCCTCAGAATGCCAAAATTCCCAGGGGACTAGCCTCAAAAGGGTCTCTCAAGTTGACTCCGAAGATGAAGAAGAACATGGGGGTCATCTGACCGTTTTCCCACTGGAGTTCGAGGAATGAAATAAAATAGATAAAATATTAAAGTAACAACGTGCCTGACTTATGACTAGTCATATAAGTCATAACAACGTGCCTACAAAATGAGTACCAGTGTTATTTAGACGTTCAGTATAGAATAAGTGTACATAAGAGGGGTTGTCAGTCCGATAGAGCTAATGCATTAGTTTTGGAATAACAACTTCCACAGATGTATTGCTTTGCCATGTTAGCCCTTTTTATCCAGGTACGGGAATCAACATAACATCGAAATGAAACAAATTTGAAACAAAAATATTATCTAGTTATTTAATTATATATTTTTGAAGTTTTAAAATTTCAAACATATACAGCAGATGGCGCCACTATTTTAAAACTTTATCAATTAATAATTAAATAACCAGATGTTATTTTCTTTTCAATTTTGTGTTAAATTGATGTTATGATGATTCTAATACCTTGTGAAAATGGAATAACATGGCAAATAAATTGTTTTCCAAAAGTTGCGATTTCAAAACTTATGCATTAGCTCTATGGGACTTTCAGTACAATCTTCACTCAACACTGAAACCGCTTTAAAATTTGAAGGAAAATAGATAAAATAGTAAAATATGATATATTATTGAAAAGAATTAAATTCTCTACCAATCTAGGGCCAAAATTTAGTGTTTCGGTGCATTATTGAAGAGTTATCCGGTCAAAAAAGAGGGAAAATGTGGGGGGAGAAGTGTTTTCTCCAAAATTACTGACTTTCAAGAGCGGATATCTCGAAAACTATACAAGATATTAAAACACTTGAGGGGTGCAGCTTATAGCAAATTTAATCAGCTTTCATTTTGTGTATTACAATTATATAGCTAGAACTCATAGTTTTCGAGATATAAGCGAAAAACCGAAAAATGGGACATTCAACCCCCCCTCCCCCCTTTAGCACAGGGGCTAGGGGCGGGGACTTTTGATATGTTTACCTCCTAACTAGTCTTAACAAAGTTATGAAGTCAAAAATTGTGTTCCAAAACTTTCCCTCTAGAACTCTTCGTTGCCTGGACTAATAACCTCACTCTTTAATTTTGAATACACTGTTACTACTGCCATCTATGAGGGTTATTGGTAAATAAAACTTCAAAATGGAATGTAATAGATGAAAAAAACACAGATTTGTCAAGAGGGAGCTCTACTTTAATAGAATAAAGTGGATTATGTTACTTGTTGCCATATGGCAACAGTGTGCATTAGAGGGTTAAAGTTTTGTTGAATGGGTGAAGACAAATTTCTTTGATTTTTTTTTCCAATATCATTTTGTCAGAATGGTTTTAGTCCCCCTAGTTTTAGCCACTTTATCATGTTACCCCACCAGAAGTGAGCCCCTTTACAATGCGATATATGCAAATGCCAAGGTATAAAAAAGAAGCTGAGTTGAATGAGTCTGAAGCAACTTTCTACCATCATTATTTTTTAATAGATTTTTGTAAAAATGGTGTTGGTGGTAGACATAGTAAAATTGGATATTGCCCACTTTCTAAAGGAGAAACGTAATAAAGAACCATGATTGGATTTTGAGTAAAATTGTGCTTTTTTTTTGTGCTGTTATATCATCCAATGGCTAGTAACTTCCAAAAAAAAAATTTAGCTTTCAATCATACTTTTGTAGTTTATGAACTAGGATAAATGTTTAGGTAGTTTTATTTCTCTTCAGCATTTTTTTTTTTTTTTCAAACTCCATCTTTCTTAATAAACACTTATAAATGACTCATAATTATAGTATTACCTCAGTATGGGTAGTTCAAATAATGAATGGAATCATAATTTTTTTTTTTAAATTTCCATTTTTCATTTAAAAATTTTAATTTTATTGTATATGTTAATTATTGTATTTATTAAAAAAAAATTGTACTTAATTATTTAATTCTTTTCTGCAGGATTGGGATTCCCTGGAAGACGTGTCCCTCTCTCCGTCCGGAAAACTTTTGATGTCCTTCATCGGACCTAAGCCCAAAATGATTGTGTGAGTAACTATTTGCTAATGAATTAAGTTTGGACTTTTTTTTATATATAACAGTATGGTCCCGCCTTACTGGGAACCCGTTAACTTCGCATTGCTTCCTTTTAGAGGCATGCTTACTTGTGAAAATACACTCAAAATCAAAACAAAATTAAATTCGAGTTGGAGCATGCACACTTAAAAAAGCAAACACTAATAGAGGATGAAGCAGCCTTAGGGCGAGCGCATAACTCAACCAAACTCAATCAATCAAACTAATAGAGGATGGCGTCAAGTCCCCGTTTCAGCCCGGTCCATGTATTTTCAAGCCCTGTTATGGTCCCGCAATTCCACGTGGATGACGTTTTTTTAAAACTAATTATATTAATTAAAAATCACAATCAAATATGAAAAAACTATGCCTCAGGTGCACGCGTAGGTATTAAAAGGAACCTATATTAAAAATTTCAATTTTTTTAGAGCAGTCTAAGTAGGTCTTTTGCGATCCACAGACATACACACAGACAGACTCTTTCTTTTATTATTATAGATATGTATCTTTTTCAACTGGGCATCGTACAGGGTGTCCATTAAACAATATCCAAGTTTTAATGGCATATTGCAGGAGTTTATTTATACAAATCATACATGAAATTGAAAGAAAACTAACCTTGTTTTTCTTATAAGTGCTCGATGTGTGTGCCTTTAGTGATACGGCACAACATCCAAACAAAAATGAAATTTATCCTGTACAGTCTGCAGCAAGTCCGGAGTAATGGAATAGATGACACTGCAACTGTGAAAACGATGTAGTGGTACAAGCACCCGCTTATCTGAAACTGTTGGAGATATTCTTTATTTGTCACCTTCAACCCCGACTGTCGAGCAATTATAGCTGATACTTTTACAATTTGAAACTCGTATATTCTGTTACGGACACCCTTTGGCGTGTGCAGTAAATCAATTTATTAGATGATGTTTAATTATATTTATAAAAACTTTTTTTTTTAATTTTGCAAAATATCAACAATAATGGAACCATGGAATCCTAGAACTTTTTACACTCTGCAGCAAATAAAGTTTAGTAGATCTTGATGTTCTGCGGGTAAAATTCGTTATCTAACTATTATAAGCTTTGTTATTAAAGTTTCCTAACCCCTAAATTAATCTAGAAGACCAAAAATCTAAGCAAGTTAAAAAAGCATGTTTTTGCAAATTTAAAGAATAATTCTGAACTGGGTAATTCTATATGTGATGAAATGACATTTTGAATTGTAGAATAGAATTTAAACAATTACAGGGTGGTGACAAGACCTGGAAATCAGGGAAATTTGCAATCCTTAGAATCTCAGGGAAATTTACCTATTAACCCCCAATTTTTAAAATAACAGATTTTTTTTCGACGTAGAGGAACCGATCCTTTTGTGGATCCGTTCATTTGACCTCCTTCACTCTGGACTGACCCATTACCAGCGATCTCATAGGGATTTTCCGGTCTGTAACGGATCTTTCATTCAACGCGATATGGAGGATCCGGATGATCGTTCCCTTTGTGGATCCGTTCTTTTGGACCCGTTCATTCCGTACCGACCCACTTTTAGCGGTAGCGCGCTTGGATTGGAATGAGTTTGTTTATTGTTTTCGTTCTCTATGGTTTCGTTTGCAAGCATGCTTTAAAAATGCTAGTGAATTCTGCTTTCGTTTATATTCGTGTATTATTTTAAAGATATAAGCGTCAGGAAACTAAACAGTATCAAGTTTTTTTAGACTCTTACTCAAAACAATTCCCATGCATCGGAATTTCTGGGAAAGGACCCGATTTCCCTTTCTGCGCAGTGTGTGCTTGTGATATTAAAATTGCTCATGGTGGTTTAAGTGACATTAAAAATCACATCAACTCGAAGAAACACACTGAAAGTGTTGAAAAAACATCTAAATTTGGGAATTTTTTTAGTTCTGGTGAAAACGATAGTGAAGTTATAAATGCGGAATTTTTGAAATGTTTACTTTATGAAAATATCAAGAACCACTGTAGGAAATGTTAATTATATATTTTGTGTTGGGAGATAAAAGATGAAAATCACACCTCCTTTTTTGCTATGGTAAAATTAATGCAAAGTTAGTCATTTTATTTTTGTGTTTAAGTTATTTTATATGTATTACTTCAAAAATTAGTTTTTAAACAAAATTTGAAATCTCAGGGAATTTTACATTTCAATTTCTGTAGCCACCCTGAATTACCACAAAGCTATTTTCAAAGAAAAATTAGTGTTTTTTACTTTATATATATTACTGTACTAAAAGATTATTAAAACAAGTTGAAAGTAAAAAAAAAGAGCATTTATTATTTCATTTTTTACTAACTTCTTTTTGTGTGACAGAAGGACATTTTTTGCAACCACGACTGCATCCTGGCACTTAAAAATGGAAATTTCTGTGAATTTACAATACATTGAATTTTTTAACTAATCCATATCTTAAATATGATATATAGGCTATGTAAAATTATAATTTCGAGCAACCTACCTATAACATAGTTTGTTATTAACTGTCATTTGACTGAAAATTTCATACATTTTATATTAAATTAAAAATGTGTAAAGTATTAAATTTAATATTTTTTTATTCACATGTGAAAGGTTTTTCAAACAATTAACTAAGGCTGATTTCTAACTTGTTGAAATGCGACTGAATTTGCCGAGAAAACAATTTTTTTTTTGTCCATAAGGCATCAATCTTCTTTTTTGGGAAATGTGAATGCATGTCCTTTTTCGCCCTGCTTTCTTAAACCATAATTTGAGAGCTTGCATTTCTACTTTGCTGTTGTAATTGTTATATAACAATAATATACAAACAATTAAAAAAAATTAATTTAAAAAACATAGCTAGTTCTACAACTCTTCATTAAAAGTGACCATATCTATAAATGAAAACTATTTTGCATTGAAATGTTTCCACAGACGTTCTTGAGGTACAAACTGATTGTGCTCCCTTTCAATGTCTTTTCCAGCCACTTGCTGCGCCACCTGCACACCCACATGAAGAAGCCGGACACAGACACGACTTCCCTGGCCGCCTGCATCGCCCTCCTGCGACCCCTCACGAACTACAGTGAGTACAGCGACTTTTATTTTATTGGGTTATTTTACAGGGTGGCTACAGGATCAGGGAATCATGGAAAAGTTAGGGAATTTAATGAATCTGGAAAAATCTGGGAAATTGGTGATTTTTTTTTAAAAATCTGGGAAAATTTCCAAAAGTGCCATTTTAACCGGTAGAAGAAAGGATAAAAAACGTTTAATCCAGAAAAGGCTTTCATTCAAGTGGTTGAGTTACGGCCTATTAATCTTTCGTTTTAACTGCCTTGCCCTTTCCCGAGCTCCGTTTTAACTGCCTTGCCCTTTCCTAACGATATTCAACTTCACCATTCTCGGCCCATATCAATAAAAACTAAACTTAAATTTCTGTAAAATACAAGTTTAAATGATAATTAAGATAATTTAAGATTTGAGAAATATAATTAAAATTTGAAGATTAATTAAGAATCATACTTTGATAATCTTAATAAGTCTTATCATAACTTAAAAAAATTATTATATGGGCTTTAACGCTTGCTTTTTTTATAGATTTGTTTTAAAAAGCTCATTGTATATTCATTAATTAAATTTCTTTTTTTTTTAAATCTTTTTTTTTATGTTAAATATACTAGAAAGTGGTTTTACTAATACCAGGAGGAAATCAGCATGCTAATATAGTTCATTGCTGCTAACCAGGGAATTTTTTGACATTTAGCCTGGAAAATCAGGGAAAAGTCAGGGAATTTGTTTTCACAGATTCTGTAGCCACCCTGTTTTACTGCAATTTTTTCATGTTTGCTGTCTTCAGCGATGAGTATCCTCTTGCAACCTGGCTTCCCCATTTTGGGGACATTTTTTATAACCTCCCCACAAACAATTAACACGTTAACGAGTTCCAAAATGGACCTGGTCCGATAGAAGAATATTCAAATATCAGTTTTCAGCCTTTGATTACAGGTATCAGTCTTTTATACAGTACAGTCCCTATTATCCGAGCCCCGATTTTCCGCTTTAACCGAGCTTTGAAATATTTCTAGGATTTTTCCAACGACTACCGAAAAAAATTCTGAACAGAACATGATCTCACAAACCTTCAGGAAAAGAAATCCAACAATAATTTCCCCTTTACTTTTCTTACATTGCTGCCGAGAAACGCCAAAATAACATAAAACAAAAACAATTAAAGACTTTTTTAAGTGAAAGAACTATTTCAATGTCCTGCATATGAATTGCACGTGGTCTGTATAACATTTGTACTTGTTAAAATGTACACTTAGACATACGTAATTGTTTTATTTAAATTCTTCGCTTTAACCGAGTTTTTCGGTTATCCGAGTTAGTCTCGGTCCACATTAACTCGGATAATCAGGGTTCTACTGTATATATAAAAAATAAAGGTGAACGAGGGTAAATACGATGTTAGACTTTGAGACTAGAACAGTTATGAGTAGTTAATTTTAATACAAAATGTCAAAATGGATAGTAAACTACAAATAAGTCATGCAATTTTTAAAAAAAATTACTTTGCAAAAATTAAATACTTTTTAGCATCTATTTGTATGAAAAGTATGTTTACATTAAGAATATACGTGTAGGATTTTGCTCGGGTCTTAAGAGGTTATGAATCAGGGCTCGAAAAAGCTTAGATATTTTACACATCCCAGAGTGTGTCAAACAATGTCCTCCTTTGAAACATTTACAGGGCTGCCAGTGGCGACTTAAAAGGCTACTAAAGCGACTATTTTAGTGTCTAGGCGACTATGGCTACTATTTAAGTCCAAAATGGGCCCAAAACGACTATTTTAAGCAAAACCTTCAACTATTTTCGGCCTTGGGCGACTTTTTTTAAAGATTTTTTAGTTATATAATTTTCACATAGATGGCGCCACGATGATACTATCGATGCACAAAACGCGAGTTTTCGTTTGGTTCTCATCTCAAATCCAACAGCACAAAACAAAAGCAAAACCATGTGCTTTTGAAATTGCAATTGATTATGATATTTTTTTAGAAGCCTATGTGTAAAGTTCAAAGAAACTCAAACTTTGATTTTGTACGCTTTGTTGAAGATTTTTTTTTAAACTGCATTTGGATAGGATTTACATCTGTCTGTTTGTTATTAATTTGCTTTGTTTTGAAATTTTTATTTTTTATTCAATAAGTTGGCGAGAAGGCCTAATACTGCATGCTAACAAAATATACCATAACTTGATTAAAATTAAGTTAGTTTTAATTAATTCAATTAAATTTAATTAAGTCAATTTTTACTAGTTTTAAGTAACTTTTTTTACTGAAAAATTATATTGTTGCCAAATTAAGTTTTTGTTTAAAGTTTTTTTTAAAATTTTTAATAAAATATGTATATAAAGGAATTGTGTATCAAAATGCGTTTTTAATTTTTTTTTTTAAGTAATATTTTCTTTGAATTTAGGGGAGACCGGGGCACAATGGACCACTTTTCATGTTTTGCGCTATAAGTACCAAAATATTCAACCAACATGTTCAGAAAAAGGTGTATATATTACATATTTATCCTGGTTTAAAAATACATTACCTAAAAAATATAATTTCAATTACTTTTTTCTGAATTCACTTTTTTATTACAAGTGAGAAAGTGGTCCATTGTACCCCAGGTTCGGGGTACAATGGACCACATCACGGGGTACAATGAACCATGGTATTTTTTGCTGAAAAAAAATTATCTGCACTTTTTAAAGATTAACGTACATATAAAATAAGGATTCTATTTGAATTTTAAGTATCCAATTGCATATTAAAACTTCTTTTAGTGAGAAAACTATCAGATATTACTGTTTGCTTTTTTTCCCTGCCCTTTGAAATTTTTTGTTTATTTTCTTTACATGCAAGGATCAGTTAGGCTCAAATCTAACAGGTGTATAGGAGGTTTTGTACTTTTTTTATGTAGCACAAAAGGGCTGTTTTTGAAATGCCTTTCTCTTTGCTAACTGAACAGATAGAACGACTATCATCAAGAACATGTTTTAAAGCCTGTTCCATCACTTCTTTTGGCATTGTTTAAAGTTCTTTTTTATTACTATACAGAACAACACCAAAAGTGTAGGGGAAAACTGTGGATCAAAGAATCTTCGTTTTTATGCGAGATCAATTTTTTAACCTTTTTTAAGTCTTCCCTTAATCAATGTGGTTGGAAATTTTACTAACAAAATTTCAATTTTGTGCATTTTACCAATTTTGAGAAAATTTGTTTGTTACTTAAGTATTTATAACTACAACAAATAGCTCAAATTTTTGTTAGTAAAAAATCAACAGCAATCATATTCCAATTAAAAAATTAATCATTTTGTGCTTGAACTTCCGTTATGTAAATGTGTCTATTTATTTTACCACCAACTCAAATTTCTAAACTTTTTGTTTTAAATAATTAAACACTTTAGTATCACATCACATTCAATTTTAAAAATACTTTTCTCATTCAAAACACTTATTGTTTGAGTCATAATATATAAAATAAAACATCAGTTCCCTAATAATTTGTTACTTCTGGTTTAAAAAAAAAGTACTATTAGTAGACGGGGGAAAAATCTATTACATTCACAGAAGTGAATATTAGAATAAATATAAAAACATTTTACAATTATAGCAAATTTGACATTTAATAATTAGAAAGTACTTGCATCAATATTTTTTATTTATTTTGAAACTAAAAGTATTTCTAAAGTTGCATGGGGTACAATGGACCATGGTCCACTGTTCCCCAGATTTTGTGGTCCATAGTGCCCCATATTGTATTTGAGCAAAAAACATAATTAAAATATGCGGTATTTTGATTTCAGAAATTAATTTTTAGATTATATAGAAAGACAAATATCTTGCCTTTCAACTATGCTAAGCCACTTTGTCCTACTATTGTTACTTTAATGATAAGAAGATAATTTCTAGGAGAGAGCTTTTTTACTTTCGCCTGGTTAATACACATCAAGAATAAAAAATGGCAAATGTGTGAGCTAACAACATGGTTTTTCATAAAAACTAGATCAAGACTGTTATGTCATTTATTACTTATAATATAAACTAATTTGGAAAATAAACATAATAAATAATAAGGGGTGGTCCATTGTGCCCCTAGGTCCATTGTGCCCCGGTCTCCCCTATTTTGAATTCTAGATCGTTGCAAACAAGAATACCTATTTTTTAAGTCAAGCTAAAACAAATGAAAAATTAAAAATATATTGCCCGTACAAATATATAATATATTTTTGGAGGATTAAAAAAAGGCACTTTTATGACTGTGTCTCAAAAATTATCCAATCGTTAACAAAATGTTTTGTTTTGTTTTTTGAAAATTTTTATGTAATTTGCTAATTAAGTTCAAATGCAAATAACTATAGATTTAAAATATTTTGCCAAAATTTATGTTTTATATATAAATTGGTTTAACAATTTAACATGAAATTTTCTGTTGCAATACATCCGAAAAACTTTGGGAGTTTTATCAATCCTTTCAACTGGAGTGATAGTGCTACAATTCTAAGGTTTGCACTAATACAAGTCTTAACTTTTAGTTTTTAAATTTGTGCATCGAAGCATATTAAACTAATATATCACCTATTTTAAAAATTTATGTAATCGCAGATAACATTCAATGCAAATATTTTTTAAGAAATTACTTATTATATTATCTAGCAATTAAAAGTTGTTTATATATAGGTAAAAGAGGATACTATTTTTTAACATCTGAGGCTACTAAAGCAACTATTTTCAAAGCTTTCTGGCACTGGCAGCCCTGCATTTATTACAATTTATAGAAATTGTGCCATTTATTTAGTTACCTATTGCTAGCATTACATCATACAGTAATAAAAGAAATACTAGGTTGCTAATATTAAGGGGGTTCATTATGTTGTATATCGGTAATGTTAAATTGGCCAATTGCAATGTACCTTTTCACAATAACTACTGATCAGATCATCTTAAAATTTTCTCTGTGTGTTATACCAACTTTATATATTAATCTGAGGTTAAAAGTTTTTTGTAAATAACTGTTAGATTTTTTAAAATAAAATAAGTTTTTAAGTACCCAAAAAATCATGAAATTTTTCACTTTTTAGCCCCATACTTTTTTTTTCACTTTAGTTTTATTAAAATTTATAACCTCAGATTAATCTATACTATGTATTACATCAAATAAAAAAAATTTCATGAGAAAACGTAGCATAGTTTTTGAGAAAAGGTACATCGAAGTTCAAAAATCCAAGTTCTGAAAAAAACACGTTTAAAGTTTTTATTGTTCACCCATTTCCTTACGAAGCCATGACATTAAAATGGCTTTTAATGTCAAAAATATTTTTCTAATCGTCTTGATACTTTGTGACATTATTAATTAAACTTGTAATAGTATTTCAAGCCAATAATTTTTGTTTTGATTTTTTCACGGATTTTAAGGTATTGAACCCCCTTAACCTAGAATTTCTTTTAGGAAATAATTAAAAATGTATCACGAATCAGGGAAATGGCTGTCCACGAGGACGTCGGATTCCAGAAATGTGTTGTTTTCTGGGAATTTATGAATTCAACTTAGAAGCATGGCGGGGCTTTTATGTGTGCCACCAAGAACAATTTTACAGTTGTTACTTATTAAATATTGCTTTGAAAGACCTTGGTTCAGTGCCCTGACGACACCTTCTTCAAAACAAGATAATTCTCTCTCTTTCCCCCCTCTCAAATAGTTTACACTAGTGTTGAATTTTTCATGCAAGTCAACCTGAACCTTAATTGTAGCATTATGTACAATTACAATTAGTATTGCATATGTACAATTGATTCCTTTTCATATAGCATGTGTTCCACTTAACTTGTGCTGTTGCATAGTCCCTTAACCTCTTGCAACAATTACCCCACAAACAATTAACACTAACTTTAAATCAGATTTCTTTGTAGTTCGTTAATGCATATTTGAAAATCACTGTAAAAATATTTTTCATATTTCAGTTTAAATCAAAATGTTAATATTTACAGAATAAACTTTTTAAAAAATTCATAATGATATCTCGTATAGTTCTTGAGAAAAGTATTCCTTAAGTTAGTCAAATTAGCATGGGTGAGATAGAACTAACAGCCCTCGTGTATGTAGCTCTAGTATGATAATAATTCTAATTGAACAGTTATTGTAAAATCAGGGAACTTTTTTGCAAGGATTTTGTCACCACGTATAAACATTTTTTAAAAAAATTCTTTGCAAAACATATTTTTAGCATATATTTGTAACCTGCCGGTCTATTAACTTTCCGTTTATATTATTGTGTCTTCTTTTGCAGAGAGTGTGAGCGTGCTGAACGAGGTGTGGAATGTGCTGCGGTGCGTGGAGGGGGCGCTGTCCCCCCTCCGCCCCCTCGACACCAACCGCCCCCCAACCCCCAAGGACGGCAAGATGCCCCCCAGGTAACACTTCACTCAGTGCGGAACATTTCAACTCGATTTGAATAGAGCATGCAGCACACATACTTACAAGACATTTCTAAAAAAATGCTCACACATTTATTTAATTATGCTAAGTTGCTTTATTAGTTAACAAAATTATTAAATAATATTTTGAGTTAATATTAAAATACTTTAAAACTTTTCGTATAAAAATTTTAATTTAGATCTGCCATCTTTCGCAAAAGTAATAGTTCATACTTCTTCTGAAAAACTCCTGATTTTTTTTTTAAGTCTAAGTGCCTTTATAACACCAGAAATTTTCATTAGAAATCCTGATTTAAGGTTTTAACCCCCTGAAAAATTATGGTTATTAACCATATTGCCATAATTTATAGATCTCGTGTACTTTAAAATTTGCTTATTGTTGCACTTAGTTTTTATTTTGATTTGTTGGACCACAATGTTTATTAAATGCTAGTTCTAAGATTATCAGCAGTTTACTTATCTTTCCCAAAAATACTAATTTTTTTTTCACTCATTAAAATAACTGTTCAATCATAAAGGAATTTATTGATAACTTGATTTTAAATTAATTATTTTATAGAAGGCATTTATTTTAGCTTAATTAAGGAGTTATTCTAAAATTATACACTAACTACATCTGTATACCCTGATTTGTGATACAATACTCTGTCAATTACTCCTGAAATAGAGTATGAACTCCATTAATGATATTCGACTAAACACGTTTCCAAACTAGAGTGACTCTATGACTATTCACCACACATTAGTACTCCTTTGCCTTAAGACCTTTAGAGTGAAATTTTAAATTTATTATTACCATTTAAAAATACAGTAGAACCCCTATTATCCGAGTTAATGTAGTCCGAGACTAACTTGGATAACCGAAAAACTTGGTAAAAACGAAAGTTGTAAATAAAACAATTGTGTGTGTATAAATGTATATTGTAACTAATACAAATTTATATAGAGACACCTCGTGCAATTCATATGCATGTATGATACTTAAAGAGTTATTTAACTTAAAAAAAAGTCCTTAATTGTTTTTAGTTTTATGCTATTTTGGCGTATTCTTCAGCAATGTATCTCCTTTTTTTTAAGAAAGGATAACAGGATTGCTGGTGTCACTTCTTCTTGTTGTTCTATCAATAGCACTTTCGAAAGCTTTTAGTCAGAGGCATGGGGTAAAGGGGATATTGTTGTTGGAATTCTTTTTCATGAGGGTTTGTGGGATCGTGTTCTGTTCAGATTTTTTTTCGGTAGTCGTCGAAAAAATCTTAGAAATATTTAAAAGCTCGGTTAAAGCGGAAAATCGGATAATTGGGACTGTACTGCCGTGTGTAAAATAAGCGGTATTACATCGCGAAACGCGACACCAAAATGAAAACTTGCGATAACCATTTAGCTTTGTGTCGCGATAGAAAGTTAAATTGTTTTAGAACTATGGTGATCCGGAAGTCACGGATCGCCGTAGTTTCGAGACTTTCGAATCGCCGTATTTTCGCAACTTTCAGATCGCCATAGTTCCGCGACTTTTGGCTCCCCGGAGTTCCGTGACATTTGAATCCTCAGCGTTCCGCGACCTTCGGATCCCCGGAATTCTGCAACTTTTGGATCAACGGAGTTCCGCGACTTTTGGATTTCTCAAAAATTAACATTTCCCCCAAAACAATTAAAGAGACTGCGACATTTTTCAAAAGTGCGATGAATTAATTACAAATTGCTACACACAAATACTATGGTGTAGCAGAACTGCTATATAACAAAAAAAAGTATTTTACACGCTGCTGTACAGTAAATTCTTTTTTGTGTGTGTGTGTTTCAGCCTGGAAGAGCGCTGCCTTGGCGAATGCAGTCAACTCCGCACCATCTTGCTGAACAAAAAGTAAAAGAACGGAGGGATAAGAAAAACAATGGACAATATTTTTATTGACTTGAGTGTGTCTTTTAAGTGTGTATGTTTAGCAAGAATGACATTGTTTTATTTTTCCAAATCATCAAGTGTTTTTAACCAATTGTAAAATTCAAGTTTGATGGACGGAGGTCTTTGATATGGACTACTTTGGGAATGTGTATTATAAATTTTATTTTTCTATGAATTTCATAAGTAAATGAAGTAGGATAAATAAAGAATGTATTCAAAGATGTTTTTAAATTTTGATGGTATTCATAATTTCATAATGAGGTTTTTAATATTGCTAGACTGTCGTGTTACCTTGGACAATCCTGTACTTATATCATATATCATGCCAATATATTTATTATTTTCTGCCTCCTTTTTTTTTCCCTTTTAAAATTGTATATTTTATCCCATCCAAATAAAAGCATAATAAAATAAATGAGCATGTAATTTGAAAGTGTTTCTTTATCATGTACATATTGAAGCAATTCAGCATTCGAAAGTAACTGCTTCAGGGTTGCCACGGTCCTTGAAAAGTGCTTGGAATAAACATTGATTTTCAAGGTCTTAAAAGTGCTTGAAAACCATTATCAACCTTGAAAAGTCTTTAATTTTTAGGGCCGATGAATTTATCTTGAAGTGAAGTTTTTTCCATGGGTTGGAGTAATGTGTTACTTGCAAAAGTTTTTTTTTTCTTTTCGTTAATACCAAGATTGTTATACTGTTAGATTTTTCAGAAAGTAACTGTAATTGTAACTCGGTTACTTGTGTTGGTAACGAACATTTTCGTTACTTTTCCGTGACTCCTCAAGCCATTCTTCATGGATCTTTTCAGTAGCTAAATGGTTATTTTATAACGCATATTTAAGCTCATTCTTTCTTAATTCTTATTCATTTTCAAAATTAATTTGTAAAAAGTATCGTGAAATTTAGGTGCATTTTTGAGAATACAGTCCTTGAAAATAGAGAAATATATCCTTGAAAAGTAATTAAATAGTCCTTGATTTTTTTCCACCAAATACTGCTTTTTTCTATATTAATGTATCTAGGACATAGTACCTCAAAGTTACAATTTGATTTGTTTATTATATTACTATTATATTGTGTACTTACAGACGCACACACATTTGAATTTATATAATTTTCGGTAGCTGTTATGTAAAAGATTTATAATTTCTAAAAAATAAGTTTGTTTTTGTCCCAAAGATTTGTGGTATAAAAAAAACATTCTGGTGGGAAAATGAGTACTACTTACAAAAGATCAAATCTGATAACCCTGAAAAATATGTTTGTTTCAAAACCAGTGTTGTCTCATATATAAAGTTGTAAAGTAAAATTAAATATGGGTGTGTGATTAAATTAACTTAGGTATATAACAGCCTGCAGTGCAAATACAATCGACTCTTAGAAAAATATTTAAACTTTATTGGTTACATACTTAAGACGTATTCATCTAAATTTTTGTATTCATTCACCATCTAATATAGTTTTTTTTTTAATGTCTTGTTCTCACCCCCCAAACCTTCCAACATATTAAATTTATCTATATTTTATTTTTAAAGCATTAATTTTAATATTTTTTTAAGTAAATTAATTTAACAAAGGATACATAATAACTGAATTCTCTAAGGGAAGGAAATTAATGTAAATGGCAAATTGTAATGACTAAAAGATATTTGTTAAAAAAAAAACATTACATCATTATTCTTCGAACTTCAAACAAATTTAGCACACGATAATTCTAACTATCAAATCCGAGGAAGTTATGACTGAGAATAGTTAATTTTGGCGTTTTAAAGTTTCATTAACTAGCAGAAGTCCCTGTTTGGTGTATTTGTTCTAAGGAACATAAATAGTTTGTTTCATATTGGGCACTAAGGTTGTGTGGAAGGGTTTAAGTGACAGAATTATGTAACAAACTTTTTTTTTATTTTTGGAACCATTCTGTGTATTGTGTTTTAGAGACTATATTTTGATACGAAAATGTAAGTCGTCAAAAGCTTTATAAAATTTCGCAGTTTGAGAATTTTGTAAAATTTTCAGAATGATTTTGTCCAAACCTTTTCAATGGGAAAGGAATGTGAATAAGATGATGTAAAACGCTCGTTCTCATTTTTACACATACTGCGATTTTATTGGTTGATTATATTTCACTCTCAAAATGCCGCTCTTGATGAAAAGAATGGTTTAACAAATGTTTTGAAAATCCAACAACACATCAAGAATGTAGCTTTAAAAAAAATATTATTATTCTAATAATCTTTCTAATTAATCTAATAAAATAATCTTTCTGAAGATTAATTATTCTTAACAAATAATCTTCGAATACTTAAACATAAAGCCAACAAATGAAAACAAACCGTTTCCGCTGTTGCCATCTATAACGTGAAACAACCCCATTAAGCCTTGTTAACACCTAATGTTGATGAAATTAAACATAACATATCGGAAAAAACCTCAAAGTTACTGATCGAAACTGTCATCTCACGTGAATAATTTTTATTCATAAGTTTTGCCTTTCTTGTGTATCTGTAGTGCATCATCTTTAACCAACGCAAAAGACGTCATACTTCAAAGCACTATAATATTTCGTTTTCAAGTAGGAGCAGGAAGTATACAACTCAACTTCTTTTTAAAGTGTACGAAATTCTCTTAGTGATGGGCGGTCCAGTTCCTTTTGAGGACCCGTTCCAGTCGTTCCAGTCCTTCTGTGGATCCGTTCCTCCGGACCCGTTCATTCCGGACCGACACCCTCCCCCCCCCAAATTCCTCTCCCCTTTTTTCGAAGGTGGTTTTGACGACACGCGAACGAAATCCTGACCGTTTTGTAATTTGATATGGGAGGGGGAGAATGGGGGTGTCGAGAATACCCCTTGAGAGAGTGGAATGTGACTATGTGAGTGTTCTTTTTGCTGATGTTGTTATTGAGTGGGTTGGGGGAGAATTTCTTGGAATTCCTTGTCTTTTTAGGGGAATTGTACATGTACTCGCATCCGCTATCTCTCTAGCCGACCGAAGGGAAAAGTATTTGGATTGCATCAACTCTTCTCGTATGCTTCTGAGGTTCAATGTTATGCGTATAGGAGAAGTCTTATAAATGTTGACACTGTAATTCTCTGCTTGCGTAATCGTTATTTAGAATTATGTTTTGAAGCTTCTTAATTTTTGTTATGAAGAAATTCACAAACACTGTAAGTAAAAGACATTGCTTTCGTGTGAATTAAGAACAATTAAGTCAAGGAAAAAAGTTAAAATTTAAAATGGAATGTTAATTGATCGGAAAGAACAGGCGGTATGCTTGAGACTATTATATTATTATTTGCTGAAAAGGTTTGAAAAAACGACAATAAGATTATTTGAAATAGGGGTTTAAAAAAACTAAAAAATTGTAGTCGGACCTGACCGGACCGACATTCCTTGATTTTAGAATGAAACGTTCCGGGCCGAAAGGGTACTACTATTTAAAATACAGTAAGGTTGATTTAAATTATCATCGCTTTAGAGCTTTACAAGGGAGTTATAATTTCGACTCACAGTCAAGTGACGAGATGGCGCTTGAGTAGGCACATAATGCAACTTTTACGAGCGACATCGTACTTTGGGACTCACCGGGACTTTGGAACAATTATTGGGTGTTATTCGTCAAACTGCTGGGCTTTACAGACCTTTTATGGGCTGGCAGGTTTTTTTTTTTAAAAGCCCGGATCCGATCCTGGGAACTTTCGCTAGTTAGGCATGCGCCTTACCGACTGGGCTCCAGCCTCCACATTTAATAGTCGGACCGAGTTTCCCTGATTTTTGAATAATTTTTTCAGCCCGAAAAGACATCAATATGACAATCTGATCGAAATTCACGGATTTTGGAACCAGTCGGTCCGGTCACTCGTTTCAGACCAAAAGGGTTCTACTATTTAAAATATAGTAAAAGTGTATCAAAAATATTAAATATTGTGCTGGGAAGAGATGATCGGGAAACAAAGTTCAAGCAAGTCAAAAGTAAAACATAAATTCAGCAATCGGACCGATAGTTTTGGATTTTGGAACGAACCGGTCCAGTCATCCGTTCCGCCGGACCGACTGGTACTATTTATTTAAAATGCAGTAAAACTGCACCGAAAATATAAAATAATGTGCTGTAACGCGAAGATCGGAAACAATGTTCATGTTCAAGCAAGTCAAAAGTAAAACATAAATTTAGCAGTCGGACCGACATTCACGGATTTTGGAACGAGCCGGTCCGGTCATCCGTTCCGGACCAAATGTGTACTACTTGAAAGTAAAAGTGCACCGAAAATATAAAATAATATGCTGGAGCGAGAAGATCGGAAACAATGTCCCCAAGCTAGTCAAATGTAAAACATATATTTAGCAGTCGGACTGATATTCCCTGATTTTTGAACGATTTCGTCCTGCCTCAGGACCGAAGAGATATCAGTATGGCAGTCTGACCGACATGTTCGGAATTTGGAGCGAACCGGTCCGGTATCCGTTCCGGACCGAATATGGTACTGCTATTTAAAGTAAAGTAAAAGTGGACAGAAAATATAAAATAATTTAGCAGTCGGACGGATAGTTTCGGATTTTGGAACGAACCGGTCCGGTATCCGTTCCGGATCGAATGGTACTGCTATTTAAAGTAAAGTAAAAGTGCACCGAAAATATAAAATAATTTAGCAGTCGGACCGATAGTTTCGGATTCTGGAACGAACCGGTCCGGTCATCCGATCGGGATCGAATGATACTTTCTTTTGAAAGTAAAGTAAAAGTGCTCCGAAAATATAAAATAATTTAGCAGTCGGACCGATAATTTCGGATTTTGGAACGAACCGGTCCTGTCTGCCGTTCCGGTCCGATTGGTACTACTATATTTAAAACACAGTAAAAGTGCACCAAAAACATAAAATAATGTGCTGTTGCTCGAATATCGGAAACAATGTTCATGTTCAAGCATTTAGCAGTCGGACCGACATTCACGGATTTTTGGACGAGCCGGTCCGGTCATCGCCCTTTCGGACCGAAATAGTTTTCGAAAAAGACATATTATGTACTGAAGCGAGAATATCGGGATCCAATGTACAGGGCAGTCAAAAGTAATATATATATACGGACCGAATTCCCCAATTCTGGAACGATTTGGTCCGGATTCCGGACCGAAGAGATAGATATTATTATATTAATATATGACAGTTAGACCGACATTTACGGATTTTGGAACGAACCGGTCCGGCTATCCGTTCCGGACCGAAAGGGTATTGCTATTTATACTGGAACGAGACTGGAATAAGAAGATTATGACTCAATGTTCTGTTCAGGCAAATATTATTATTTAACAATCGGGCAGACTCTCTAAGCCTAGGGTGTATTTATATTTAAAGCGGCAAGCATCAATTTTTAATCCAATTTCAGTTCCAAGTTTCACAATGTTTGTAAATTCTACATTTTTTGAAATTTAAAGTAAAAAAAGTTTTCAAAAATTTCTAAATTATGCAGTTGGAACGATGGACCCGTTCCTTTTGAAACAGTGGACCGGACCGAGTCGTTCCATTTGAGGACCCGTTCCTTCGGACCCGTTCATTCCGGACCGACCCATCACTAAATTCTCTCCATTTTGCTTCTAGTCCGGTAAACGTGCACTATAGTATTCGGAAATTAATTTCCGTTTTGTTTATTAATTGTTATTGAAATTACTTATCAAGTCTTCTAAAGGTAAGTTTAATTTATATATTTGAATAATATATGCAGTCCCGATGTTACGAAGTCCGTTTGTTGACACGCACACGTGTATGCTACTCCAAGCCTTGATCCCCAGTTCTTTCCTTAATAATAATTTCAAACTTTATAGTGTATGTATAAAAAATATGTTTATCTTTCCATCCACTATTATTTTAATCGGTTTTAATTTTCTTGTGTTGAGTTTCAAATGCGATTTGTTATGACGCTAGTCTGCTCGGCGGACCTGTACTTTTTATATAGCGTTAATGCGATTTAGAAATTGTGTGAATTGCATTACGTTTAATTCCAAGTGACTGATTATTATAATAAACTATGGTAAAGCGGCTGTTTTTTTTTATTCTGATATTTACTAAACGGTGAAGCAATATACTTTTGGTTATATAGGTAATAGGATTTTATTTTTAAAAAAAAGGCCTATAAGTGGCTTTGATTTGAAATGTTAATTGAGTAAATGCCTAGTTCGGGGTTGTAGTTCGAGTGCCAAAGCAATCAGTAAGAGCCAAATATTTCTGGCAACCACATTCAAAAATCTCAAAGTATACTGTTATAAAAATCCCCAAGATTGCTGGAAAAATGAAAAGCCAATCGACCATGTAGTAGGAATTAGCATTATAACCATGAGTTTGCTATTAAATATTTTGATTCATTTAAAACTTAAACAAATCAAAGTAATATTTGAAGGTTTAGGTTTTGGAGCAATTTCTTTCTCATCTGACGAGTTCTCATCTGACATCCAAGTTGACTTTGTGCAGTCTGTATTTAAAGTCTCAATTTTAGGGTTCCTTTTGCAAACCCTAAAATTGATCTTGATTGGTGTTTTATTGTTTGTAATAGTAGTGTAACATTCAATTCTTTGGTTGTAATGTTTTACCTCACTTTGAAAGTCAAAATTTCTCATTTTATTGTAGGTGACTTGAGTTCAGTTTAGTCACTAAACTTATGGGATAATAAACATATGCATTCAATTTTATTCCAAGTTACCTCCTGAATTTCACAAGCATCGATGGATTATTAACCCTGTTGTTAGTTTTTTGCCGCCTGCCCATTGCCTAGGATTTTACCCAATTGTGCGACAAGCTTCAACCTAGTTAATCTTTTCCAGATGGCCGACACATGGGATGACCCCAGCCCCGTCCCCCTGGCTCAGGAGCTGCCAGAGATCAAGCTCTTCGGGAAGTGGAGCTCTTCTGATGTCCAGGTTTCAGATATCTCACTTACGGTAAGTTGAAGATAAACCCAGTTCACTCATTCACAAAGAATAGAGTGAACAAAGTTAACCTCTATGCTATTTAAGAATGTTTTGTTTCGTTCTCTATGGTTTCGTTTGTAAGCATGCTATAAAAATGCTAGTGAATTCAGCTTTCTTTTATATTCGTGTATTATTTTAAAGAAGAAACACTCTAAAAGTGTTGAAAAAAATCCAAAAATGGGGAATTTTTTTTTTTTAGTTCTGTTGAAAACGATAGTGAAGTTATAAATGCAGAATGTTTGTAATGTTTACTTTTTGAAAATGTCAAGAACCACTGTGGGAAACGTTAATTATATATTTTGTTTTGGGATAAAAATATCAAAATTACACCTTTTTTGCTATGGAAAAAATAAATGCAAAGTTAGTCATTTTATTTCTGTGTTTAAGTTATTTTTATATGTATTACTTAAAGAATTAGACAATTCAACAAAATTTGAAATCTCATGGAAATTTACATTTCAATTTCTGTAGCCACCCTGTTATTGTTTAAATGGTTCGCATTTTTTAGTTAGGAGATTTATATATAAGTGGACAGCTTACAGCCATCTACTTTCAAAGCATAGGAGCAATTCTGTCAAACTTCTATTTTCTTATAGCTTGGATGTGAAGTTGTCTGTTTTCTTTCTCACCTTTATTCGGAAGTAGGGTCTTTTTTCCCGCCACCTTTATTTGAACCACTTTTGGGATGAAAAAGAGAAACCGTTTTTTTTTTTTTTTTTGCCCTTGGTTTTGACTGAAAAATTGTTTTTCATATGGTCAGTTTGAACAGATACCGGTTTTCTGTGGTAAAAAACTTATATCGTTCTTTCTCAAAAACCGCCTTCGGCGATTTTTTTTAATATAAAACAAAAATTAAGTGACAGTAAGAATTGGGAAGAAACCTAGAACTTAGTTTCCAAACAAAACGTTTTTTTATTTGAAAGAGAAATGTTTAAAAAATTAATTGATTTATTTTGATTATTTAATTAAAAGGGCATTTGAAAAAAGAACACTTGTTTTTTCCATTGGAAAAGTGGATTTGGTGAAAACTGTTTTTGAAAGACCATTTTTTTTTCTGAAAAAATAATGCCATCCTTACCATTTCTTATGTGGCTGGCGGCGAGTAAAATTCTTGTAGTGGCATTTTGAGCACAAGGACCTGGGAAGTTTCAAATTGTTTTTGTGTGGACATTCTGCTTTTATTGTGTGTATTTATCTTCAAGTCTCATGGTTTTTAATGACGTTCACTTGTCTGTCCACCACAGGACTACATAGCGGTGAAGGAGAAGTACGCGCGCTACATCCCCCACAGCGCGGGCCGGTTCGCGACCAAGCGCTTCCGCAAGGCGCAGTGCCCGATCGTGGAGCGACTCACCAACTCCATGATGATGCACGGCCGGAACAACGGCAAGAAGCTCATGGCGTGCAGGATCGTGAAGCACGCCTTCGAGATCATACACCTCATGACCAACGAGGTACTTTTTTTTTCGTGGGTTGCCAGCCAATAGCAACTATTTCAAGAATAGGCGATAGTTTTGAGTGATTCAGGTTACATATCCATTCAAATTTAAGACTGGAAGGAGAATTATGTTTAATGTTTGCTTTGTTTGGTCTTTTTCTACTTGAGCCATTTTGCTTGCTGAAATACTTGAACGCTGGCTCCTTTTAAATTAAAATTTTAAAAAATTTAACTAAAATGTATTTAGTGCAGGCTTTTGGGTTTAAATGTAATGTTCTAAGGTTTACCGTACTCTTAGGATGGGGTTAAGTAATTTACATATTTTTTGCAGTTCAGTTTAGGGCTTACATAAATACCTCAGCATATCATGCTTGTCAGAGATTACTTAAAATTCCATCTGGTCGCACCTCTTAGTTACAAGTGGGTTTTCGCAGAGTTAAAGTCCCATTATTCATTTAACATTTATATAACTGCATTATATGGCTCTAAACTGAACATATAAAGCCAGAATGGTAAAGTGCTTAATTCAAAATCTGTGTCCTGCCTCTTCTCTCCCACAACATAACTAATTCGTTTTAACTGATGAGCTCTGCATGTGAGTGTATGGGCCTTAAAACTAACTGAATTATTGTGCTGAATTAATTATGATAAAGTTCTCATCATACCCTAGTGCTTATGCTGCTCAGTTTCCAATCCTAATCTGTCTCTCTTCTCCCCACACAGAACCTTGAATTTAACTTGAATGTTTATTATTCTTTCATTGATGAATTTAAATTACACAGCTTATTCTTCCTTATTTGATTGTTGCAAAATTATTTTGGAACTTCAAGGACACTATTCTCCCAATGGTGATTCTTAATACCCTCTTCTCCCCTTAGAACCCTGTTGTCACTCATTAATCTATGTTGGATCCTGTAGTTGGGCGCTCGCTATGACTCTTAAGGGGGAATGGGCGTGCAGGACCGGGGGTCTCCAAACCCAAGTGCCTCAATGTTAATCCAATGCGGAAAAAACTATTTTCTTTGCCACATTTCTCCGGCTGTATTGAATATTTTTTACAAGCGGATTTTTTGATGTGATAAATGTAGCTGACTTAAGGTCTCTATCTTCCCACTTTTTGAAATTGCTTCGAATATTTTGTGTAAAATAATTTATTGAATATTAAAAAAAAATATTCGTACTAATTTCAAAAAGTGGGATGATAGAGACCTGTAAGTCAGCTACATTTATCACATCAAAAAATATTCAATACAGCCGGAGAAATGTGGCAAAGAAAATAGTTTTTTCCGCATTGGATTAACATTGAGGCACTTGGGTTTGGAGACCCCCGGTCCTGCACGCCCATTCCCCCTTAACAGTAAATGGTAGCTGCAAAAAGATAAGTGTTTGGTTCTCACTCTGTACTATCCCTCTTTGCAGAACCCCCTGCAGGTGCTGGTGAACGCCATCATCAACAGCGGGCCTCGGGAGGACTCCACCCGCATCGGTCGCGCGGGCACCGTGAGGCGCCAGGCCGTGGACGTGTCGCCCCTGCGCCGCGTCAACCAGGCCATCTGGCTGCTGTGCACCGGCGCCCGGGAGGCCGCCTTCCGCAACATCAAGACCATCGCGGAGTGCCTGGCCGACGAGCTCATGAACGCAGCCAAGGTAGGGCGTGGCTTCTATTTATACACTGCTCAAAACAATTAGGGGAGCACATGTTTTAAACCCTTTCGCTCCCAATGATTCCATTGGGAACCATCAGCTTGTGATTTTTTTCTGACTAAGTTAAATTCGCAACTTATGTATCATTAGATGGAAGAATAACGTATTTTGAAGAATTAAATATATTTTTTTTATATTAATGAAAATATGGTAAAATAAATTTAACTTTAAAACAGTTTTAGAAAATATATTTACCCTTTTAATTTTTCAGACTTGCATTTTTGAGATGTTTACAAATATATTTCAACTATTTTTACAAAAAAAGTTTTAAAAAATTGTTGTTATAATTTATTAAAAAGTTATTAGGTATTCCATTTCCCCCCTTTAAATTTAAGTATTAAAAACAAAAAAAAAAATTCTCCTGTTTTTTACTATTTCATTTCAAATGCATAGTGAACCTATTTAACAAGTTACAGATTTGTAGGATAAAAATTAAAAAGTTGGGAGTGAAGTTAAAGTTAATTAAAAAGTGCTCCCCTAATTGTTTTGAGCAGTGTAGCTTGTGTGGTTGTGTTGATATTTTGTGTGGGGTGGAATTTTCAGTAGGTTGAATCAGGGTTTGTACAACTCCTGAATTTCAACTTTTTCTTCTAAAAACCCTTATAACTTCTGAAATGTGTGTCTTATCTCCTTATATTCCCCCCCCCCCCCCTTCTGATATTATAGGACTTAGTGGAAGAACGGGTGTTAAGTACTAAGTTGATAATGAATGGGCTTTAAATTTTGAGTTTGCCCTTGGATCCATTAAAATCGGTACTTGAAAACGATAAAAAGTATACTTAAGTTTATGGAAAAGGGGACACTCGGTGTCTTTAAAGAAGGTAATGACATGTTCCTTGACACTTTTTAAGAAATGTCATTTAGCGTGATTTCTTTAAATATGCCTTTCGTAATATTTTTTTATCAATATTATAAGGCGAGTGAAACCTGTGAAAGATTAAATTTAATGAAACAAGACTTTGTCAGACAACATTTTCCTAGCTGTTTCCTGTCATTCTTTGAGCCGGAATTTAGAAATTTTCCCGCTGAAAAGGACTTTTGTTTTCCACAAAATTTGCCCATTCGGTTTTTAACTTGGTGTATTTGAAAATGTTGTGTTTCATCGATTTTACAATAGTATGAGTCATTCAATTTTAGGCTTTCACTTACTCACTGCATTTTCTCTTCTATTTGTCTTACGCTTCTGATTTTATGTGCTGAAGAAAAGGTTTAGTGACCCCCATTTTTTCACAACTGCCCAGTCTGTAAGCTATTCAGTTTGGCTATTTCCTCTACATTATAATCGCTGTTATCTTTCCTGTCAATATTAGCGCTCGCTGTGGTTCTTCTGGTGTTTGATACATATATCCAAGCCTGAATCCGGTTGAATTTTTGGCTCTTATGTATTATGATTTTTAATCTGGAATCTTGTTGACTGCCATAGGGCATTTAGGTCCCACCTTTGTGTTGATTGTATGTATTCACTAATTCTATATTCTGATGTTGAGGCCAAATTTGAATTAGTAGAAATGTCCAGAATGTCAATGAATGTTTCAAGCCCCTGGTTTTTTAACGTTTATTTATATTGTCACTAGTCATTGTAAATTTGACTCCATAGTATTTTTTGTCTATCCGGTTTTATATATTTCATTTTGTCTTTCAGGGCTCTTCCAACAGCTACGCAATTAAGAAAAAGGACGAGTTAGAACGAGTTGCCAAATCCAACCGATAAGAAGTTAAATGATGTTAATTATTGGTGTATAAATAAACAATTTGAAAAGAAGTCTTTCTACTCCTTCTTTAAGTTTCAGGGTTGTTCTTTGTCTATCCAACGTGGATTTCGGTATTAGTACCTATGCCTGTGTTAGGCTTCTCAGTTTCAAAAATTCAAGGCTTACTTAAGCTTTATTATATATTTTTAGAAATTGTAGTTAACTACAAATTTTATGGTGTGGCTCGATTTAGAGAGGTTAATGGTTCTAAGTAAATGTTTTGTGGTGGGGCTAAAACTGCTATGAAAATACGGATGACCTGTGGAGAGGTTGCTTGGTTTCAAGCAGGGTTGGCATGGTTTAAACCAAATGGTTTTTTTCCAAAAAAACCAAAGATGGTTTTTTCCCCCAAGTTTTTTAGTAGAAGCATTAAAATATGCAAAAAACCGATTCCCTAATAACTCTTTGGTGTTACTCTTGTTATGAAATATTTAGCTGGAGCTTGTGACTTTCAGAAATTTTCTTTTTGAGAGTGATTATGAAAAGCATGGTATCTGCAATATATTAGTGGTCCTTGATCATAATAAATTGTATTTAAAAAGTTTGGAATTATTACTTCATTATTACTTTAGTTATTTAAATTAAGGTTAAAATACTATGAATGGTTTAATTGACATTCATTACAAACGTTTAACGGCTGTTATGTATGACTACGTGGAAATTGAAATAATTGGAGTATATTATGCCCAGAAAATAGTTTTACATTTATAAATTATCAAATGAAAAATATGTATGGATCTTATTAGTGAAGTAAACCATAAAATTAAGCTTGAAATTAATATAAACATCATTAGAGTCCTGCAAATACACAAACTATTTAAATCCCCGAAAAGTTTTGAAAAAACCAGGTTTAAACCAAAAAAACCCAGGTTTTTTGAAAAAAAAAACTGGTTTTTTTCCAACCCTGGTTTCAAGGGTGTTTTTTTTATTACAATATCAGATTTCTGTCGAAATAGTTTATTTGACCGAATGCTGGAAACACATCTTGCATTCTGGATGGGAAAATGAATGGGATGTCTGCTTCGTGTGACGTAACTGTTAGTATAATAATCGTGCTCTATGTGGTTTGGGTTGAACCGAACTAGAGCTTCTGAGCAGCTGGTAATGGGGCATATTGAATGTGCACGAAGGGCTTCGTCACTTGACCAGGGTTCAAAATTTGTTAAAGGCTAAACATCCAAAAAACGTGAAACGCATTGTCGACTGTTTTTGCTGTCAGGCATGAGAATTTTCCGCTTTTCCCCGATTTCTGTTCATTTTCCGATTTTTTGACGTTTTTCGTTTTTTCCCTTCAAGTTTTTGTTTTAGTTCTATAAATGGAAACTGAATAGTAAAATCATTTTGATCACCTCAAGTAGTGCGAAAATACGTCTTGAATGTCATTGTAAATCTTCTCTACGCTCAAATTTTCTTAACGACTTGGTGTTTCGGTCTCGTGTAAAGAAGTTGCGAGATCAGATAACAGATCCCCTTAAAGTAGTACGTTGTTCCCCCCCACTTAATAACTCAAAGATTTCTGTCCCATCGCACTTTCAGCTTTTTTCATATTTTTGTGTTCTCATGCCTGTGCTGTACAGATCGGTAACGATACATGGACTCGAATCAACACTATAATACAGTTCACATTTGCTCGCAACATCGTGTAGATCTAGTGACCCGCCAGGCTTTCCTGTGCCTCTCCCGCAGTCGAATAAAGTTGACTCTGTAGAACAAGTTGAAATGCACTTGCGAGCAAATGTGAACTGTATTATAGTGTTGCTTCGAGTAGCCTAAAAACCTTTATTATAATTTATATATTAAAAAAAAACTGATGAGGTTTCAGCCTACGATAAAGATGTATTCCCCCAAAAGATATAAAAAAGAAAACAATTTTAAAACTTAAAATTTATCATCACGTATGGATTTTCGCTTTCATCGCATATGAAAGATCTTGACTTTATCATTGCCGCTGTGATCCATCTAAATGTAAAATATTGTCTAATAGAACAAAGTATGAAGAATCGAATGATGTGGGTTTGAATGTCAAAACGGGACATACACATTTGGAAAAAAAATATTGAAAGTGATGATTCCAAATGGCATCACTGGGACTGAAAGGGTTAATATCGCCGACATTCAACTAGGTTCGTTAGAGTTAGCCCTAGGGTCGTTTTTTGAAACGCACTAGAGCCACACTTCGAGTAGTCGAAAAACTTTTATTATAATTTAAATATCAAAAACTAATGGTATTGGTAGACGGATATTTTCAGGCTTGTGTGCTTGGTCATATACCCGCTTATAAACCTTCGTCAAGTAAGACAGATACAACATACGCGACAGATGCTGGCATCTGTCGCGCGCCACCTCCACAATTTAGACATGTCCCTGAAGGGGAAACTGATGAGGTGTCAACCTACGTTAAAAATGTATTGCCCCAAAAGATAGAAAAAAGAAACTAATTCTAAATCTTTAAATTTGTCTTTTAAAATTTATTTTGCCCGATTTCAAAAGAAAGACCCTTATCATTCCCTCGTGTTTTGGGACATATTAATCCAACCAAAACAAATAGGTCGTCAGACATTAAATTTAAATGGTTTCGGTTTTTCTTTAGTGAAAATTATTCGTGACCGTTTCGTTATTCTTTGTTTACATTTACCGCGCTTACGTGCGTGTGAAATGAACCACTAAAGGTAATTATTTGAAAAATCTTATTATATATTCAGTTTTAAATGTCTTATAATACATGATTTACCTATTTAATCGTCTTACCCTAATGTCTTCCACGTTTAAAGAAATAGCACGGATTAGGCTGTAGCAAGTGGTGTGCTGCATTTTTTTTTAGTATAAACTACTTGTAAATAAATGTAAAGGGTTACGAATTTGCAT
Organism: Hylyphantes graminicola; assembly: GCA_023701765.1. Classification (NCBI taxonomy): domain Eukaryota; kingdom Metazoa; phylum Arthropoda; class Arachnida; order Araneae; family Linyphiidae; genus Hylyphantes; species Hylyphantes graminicola. The sequence goes on from CM043111.1 coordinate 452,840, forward strand.
CAAAGTCATGATTAATTTCATGTTAATTGCGTTGTTTAGCCTTTGAGTTGAAAATAGTTATTATAAAATCGAAGTACTAAAGAAGGTTCATCGTGGCGGAAACTAATTGGTGAAATAAAAAATGAAGTTTTCTTTTAATTTATTATATAGATGAAGAGTACACGGGAAGAACCACTTGATTTCGTAGAAGGCTCTCCTTAGTAGCCTCTTTGAGGATGATAGCGAAAAATCGCCTAAACTGGTGTAAAGAAACAGGTTACTCGCTTTGTTTATCTTTCGCGGCAACCCTGATTGACGCCAGAGATCGGTAGACACTGGTAACAAGTTTGTACCGCAAATGAATAACCAAAGGAAAAACCAGTTTCCTGTCGCCAAGCAGACACATAAGGTAAGACTCCTAAAAAATCAAGTGGGTCTTCTCGTGTACTCTTCACCATCACATATTGCATTTATAAATTACAATTTTTTTATAGAGCTAAATAATTTCAATTTGGGGGTTTAGGTTCTAGATTTGCTATTGTTAGAGTATTTCCTTTTAAGATGAAAATTTCATCTGACGTGGTGGGCCGGGTAACAGCAAAATAACTGCTGTCTTATAAAATGGACTGTGCAGCCAAAAAAGTGTCTGCCGAATAATACCCCATTGTGGAGGGAGTGCATGCTAAACATGCTCCAAAGTCTCGACACAAAATTATTGTGCAAAAAAGCTAAGTGCATTGCACCATTAAAATCTATATTAAGACTCCTAAGAACTGCAATAAAACTAGTTGGCTTTTCAGTTTAAATAAAAAAATTAGAAACAATTAAAGACTTTTCTTCAGCAGCAACAATTCTCATTCTAAGTTCATTCAAATTAACAACTGATATATTTATAAAAAGCATTGTGTTATTACTAGAAGATATTTATGCAAATGAATGATTGTTTTAATTCGAAAGAATGAGTGTATTTAGGGTCAGAAGAAATAATTGTTGCTTATTTACAATATTCTTCCATTCGTTGTTGTTGCCTTGCGAGTTAGTCCCAAGTATCAAAAATGGCCCTGTACAAAAATAATACTTATAAACTAATAGAAATATTTATAAATATAGGGCCTAATAGTCCACCTGTTTTTACTGTACAAGATCTTCTGTTTTTGTAAATAAAAACTGTATGTGGTGTATTATTTTGTGTTATCTTTCACTTATGGAATTAATTGTAGCCAATATCTAAAACACCTCCTTCTAAGTTGCTAGAAAAAAAGTTAAGCTGAGTGTTTCGATTTATTTCTAATAGGTATTTACTGTTAATGGCAATCTATTGGTTGTGCAAAAGAAAAAATATCATACTTAAGGTTTTATCAATACTTTTTGCTCATGTATTGACAGCTTTAAGTGACTGAAAGTTTAATGCTAATAGCAAAGTAAGAAGCACTGCCATTTCCGCCCTGAACTTTGTGTTCAAAGCTAATGCAAACCCCTTCCATACTTTTTTTTACCATGTGTTGAAGGGTATACTTTGTGAATTGTGTATAACATTCATGAATAAAAGTTGCCTTTTAATTTTATTTCCTTTCAGTGAATGTATATGTATTATATAAAAAAAAATTCTGTTGTAATCTTGTTATTCTTCAAAAAATTGAATTTTTCAATCTTTCAGTATACAGACAGTATTCATATTTGTCTAGTTGTTACTGTAATTTTGCGATAGATGGCGCTACCCCTTCTCTCTCCGGATGATTCTGCCATTTGAATGGACTATTCCCGTATTTTTTAAAAACACTTCAAAACTATTTTTCTTAATCGACAAAACAACGCTGATTCCAAATATCCTGGTTAAAATATCGAAAAAAATTTGTTTAATTTAATATTTAATTTTAAAAACTCGCAGAAAATAGTTCTTGTTTTAACCGTTCTGCTATTGGTTGGAGTGGTTGTGACGTCACCATTTATGTTCGTGGGTTTGTTTACTAAAGTTTACAACGGCGTGCAGACGACCTATCTAGAGTTTTCAATAGATTTCGTATTAAATTTGTTTTAGTTCTTAAACGTTCGGATTTTTATTCTTTATTTTTAATTTACTATTATTTTTTGTTCTAATTGTCTTTTTTCTTCAATTTATTTCGATGAAACCAGGCTTTTTCAAAGCGCAGAGCGACAACTTACCCAAGAGCTGCGTTATTATCTAACACAATCGAAGTTTTGTAGAATCATTGTATCTAAATTTATAATTTTATTTAACAACTCAAATGCATGTACCATTTATACATTCTTTTTTTCAATTTAATTCCAATAGAAAAACCCAAAAATAACTAAATATAAGCTATTAATTAATTACTTTATGTAATTAGAACATTGATTCCAAAGCACTCGTGCTGCCATCTATTATTCAGATATTTACTGTGGCTTTTTACTATAACTTTTTGAACAACAAACAGTTATGCAATTAATAACTCAAACATTAAAGAAAAGTAGCTGAAAACTTAAAAAAAAAAAAAAAACACTCCTTTGTTTCTTAACTTTTACAATGAGCTATTCTCTATACTTTCTGGAAAGCAAGTTGTCTACACTACAGCTTACGATTTAGGAGAAACAGGCACGTCGCATAGCCTTACTTGGAATATAAAAAAAAAATCTTTTCTGGGATAGTAACTGTAGTATTATGGCACTCAGGAACTATGCAATACCGATATGACATGTTCAAATAGTTTTAACAAACGAAACTAATTGTATTGCATACTTCACAGTTTCAGTTTCACACAAATGCCACTATCAACCAGAGCTGATCGGAACGAGTTTTGTAAAAGCTGACGTCACAGCGTTTCCGCGGGCTTTTGAGTGATTTTCGCGCGCTTCTCGAAAGCTCGACTTTGAAATTGAATAAAAAAATAAATACGCATCGGAAATTTTTTTTGTTTGGACTAATATTTTTTTTTCGACATCCTTCATCGAATAAAAAAATAAAAAAAAAATGTGGGAATTGTCCATTGATCAAAAATGATGTGATTCCATCTATTGTTGAAAGCCCAAAATGATTTCTCTAGATTAATAATATATCATTGTATATCTCTAGGTATATCAAGGTATGCTATTAATTCAACTTAAGTTTTCTTGGTTTTAATATTTTTATAGTTCTTTCTATAAAAAAATATATATAAACGTCTTTTACTTACGTATTTCCATTTCGTCCTATGTCTATTAAGTGGTTACTCTAGTTGAAAATACAGATAACGAAGATATTTCTTGTTCTATGTTTGTCTTTTGACATAATCCTCAAAAAATTGAATTTTCCAATCAGTCAGTATTTATATTTATCTAGTAGGTAGTTACTATAATTTAGCGATAGATGGCGCCACCCCTTCTGCCGTCTATTGATAACTTTTCGTATTGGATATTTATGTTTTGTTATATGATGCCCACAATGATATCTCTATATATCAAGGTATGTTTTCAATTCTACTTTAGTTTTCTTGGATTGAAAGGTTTAATAGTTCTTTTTATAAATACGAAATTTTTAATGGTTTTTAGTCATGCATGTGTATATTTCGGCTTTTTGCGTCATTTAGCGATAGATGGCGACACCGTATGTGTCTAACAATTCAAATTGAATCGATCAAGGTTGTGAAGTGTCGCCATCTATTGATAAATTTTTGCACTAGACTGTAAGATTGAATAACTTCGTTTTAAAATAATTATAAAATGTATTGATTGAGGTGTTCTATGTTATTTATCATGAATTAAACTTTCCCTTGAAAATGAGCCCTCTCCTTTGAATTTAAGAGATTTTTATTTTAAAAAAAATCTCCGTTAAAATGTTAACCTAAATTCAAAAAGAGAGGGCCCATTTTCAAGGGGGAAATTCTAGAAAAATAATATAGAACACCTCTGACAAATTGTTTTTCAACAGACCCATGGAATGGGGGTGATGTGGTGAAAAGGTGACTGCCCGCGCCCTTTAAGGGCACGAGCAGGAGTTAGTGGAATAGTATCCCACCAACTCTCCTCCATTCGACTACCAGCTCCGGGTACGCCAGAGGGATGAAGGGCTGGAGTCGGCCCATGACCGGTTTACTCGGGACTAGTCCGAGGACAGAACCACGGAGTCGGCAGGTTTCGTGGAAGAGTGCCTTTCCCATCGGCAAGCCCTTGACCACTAGACAAGCCGCGGCCACGCAACTCGGGATGCAATAAGCAGTGTGCTTCTTTTTACGATGGGTCCCTGAGAAGCGCATGCGCTAGCGCACATGGTCATTCAATTTAGGCACGTCACCGGTACATCGTGACAGAACTTATCAATAAAATTAAAACATTTTCTGAGATTGCTGTCATCAACGAAAATTGAAGATTGTCGGCAAAGAACACCTTAATTAATTTATATTCGATCCTCCATTTAAATTCTTATAATAATTAGGAGATTTGTCAAAATTGTAGTGTGGTATCTCTACGTCAGCTTTTCACCTCATTCTTTGTAAAGGCCCTCGCCAGATAAGACGGTGAAAAATGCCCCCATTCCAATCGGGCTAATTTTTTTTCTGAAAATACCTCATAGTATGGACAACTTCTCAGCCAAGTTTCAGCTCAAAAATATGACGCATTTTTGAGTAAAAAATTAAAGTTTTTTTTCTTTTTAAATTGATTATTCCCTGAATATATTTGATAAATCCAAAAAACTACTCATGAGTTTTTAGATATCAGTGAGTAGTATTCTCAGAAAAATCCGCTCATAAATCTGATCGAGCGATCATTCTTAAAAATGCATTTTTATTTTTCAAAAAAAAATTTCATGCCAAAATCGTTTGGTCACAACTTAGGATTTTGTCTCTACATATTCCTCTATTATCAATCTATAATATATTTTTTTTTCAGATTTTTAAAATTATTGGACGATAGTTTAAAAAAATAATTCTTAAAGCCTGATTTTTTTGCTCTAAAATCCATAGATTTAGAAATTGCATGCCCACCGATTGCGCAATCCCGTACAACGCATTATGCGTGATGAATCCACATTTCGTCGTTTTCGCGATGCATCACGGGATACTGATTCACAAAAATGGTTTTTCCGAAGAGTTACATACAATAAAAACTGCATTTTTAACTTGCTTCTTTTGTGAATATATACCTCATGCCTTACAGAAATTATCAATACGCATGCAGCTATAAAATTATGCTAGCGAAACTTGTAAAAAGTTTTAATTAGTTAATATTGAATGTATATCTTTTATTAGTCGAATTATCTCATGGTGCCATCTGGTGGCGTATGGCATGCCATGTGCAAGAGCTTGCGAACTGCCTTATGGGATAATGGTTAACAAATGGCTTCACCTTTCCCCCTAGAGGCAGATCTGCTTCTTTCTAAATCTATGCTAAATTCTTTAGTCCGAAAGAAATTCTCCCAGATTGAATTTCCCCGCCTTTGTTAGGAGTGCCATCTGCCGAGTAAGTAGTGCGAAAAGTCAGGTTTTAAGAATATTTTATTTTTTTTAAACTATCGTCCAATAATTTTAAAAATCTGAAAAAAATATATATTATAGATTGATAATAGAGGAATATGTAGAGACAAAATCCTAAGTTGTGACCAAACGATTTTGGCATGAAATTTTTTTTTGAAAAATAAAAATGCATTTTTAAGAATGATCGCTCGATCAGATTTATGAGCGGATTTTTCTGAGAATACTACTCACTGATATCTAAAAACTCATGAGTAGTTTTTTGGATTTATCAAATATATTCAGGGAATAATCAATTTAAAAAGAAAAAAAAACTTTAATTTTTTACTCAAAAATGCGTCACATTTTTGAGCTGAAACTTGGCTGAGAAGTTGTCCATACTATGAGGTATTTTCAGAAAAAAAATTAGCCCGATTGGAATGGGGGCATTTTTCACCGTCTTATCTGGCGAGGGCCTTTCGACGCGCGTCACACCAATAGCCCTCGTGTAGCTCTGGTGCGACGGTGATCAAAGTAACCCCCATTTTTGGTAAGCTTCTCACTTTGTAAATTTAATCTGGCAACACTCAGAAATAAACACAAGTTCGCGTGTGTCACTCGCTCGCTCGTCCAGATGGCGGCATCAGTCATATGTGTTTGTGTGTCCTGTGTTTGTCCTACTTGACGATGGTTTATAAGGGGGTCCTTGTGACCAGCCACACAAGCCTGAAAATATATGTAAACCAATCCAATCCAATCCTCGCTCGTCGACTAGCACTTCTTTTTAAGCAAAAATTACTTTTCAGCTAAGACACTAGCGGATCTTCATCCGAACTGGTTCCATGTTGGTGAGATATTTAATTATTTATTTGTATCCACTATAGATGTTACACTTAAGAACAGGGTCTAGTGAAGAGGCTGACACTTTGCTGGCTGTCTAATACGACATCTAAAGGATCGAACGAGTCTTCCATGGAACTGTAGTGTAAGTCACAATGTAAGAGCAGATGCAAGAGCATTGCCACAGAAGTAGTGTGGCTACTTGGAGGGAATCCCCCGGTAACAACAGGCGCCATGAGTGTCCAATTGACTCGGCATTGGCCCTGTGATGATCCGCGACGTACAGACATTATAGTTTTGTTTTAGTGCCGCGCTTAAGCTACCTTGGACGCTCGCCAAGTCAGCGACCAAGGCAATGTACGCGATAACAAAGTCGGCGCTCATGGTCACGAACCCCTCTAGTTCGGTTCTTTTTCCCTTGGCAAACCAAGGCCACGCTCAAATCGCTGCCCAATTTAGCGTTTGTTTAAGGTAGTGTAACCGCGGTATAACAGACAATAAAAGTTGACTAGGTGCGACGGCGGCTACTTTTGGTCGTTCGCGCCACACCGAAATAACTGTGACGTTGTTTCTACTAAAGTCACGGTTCCTTCGGTGTCTCGCGAACGCTCACGGATTAGCAAGTGTGAACTTTTTTTTTGTATGATTTTCCAGAATGCTTCTCTCCATCCGGAAGGAGGAGAGCCGATGTTGTCCCGTCCATCCTGACGAGTGAACCCTTCATCAGATGTGGAAGCTGAGCGATCCTTGTTCCATTGAAAAGTAGTAAAAAAAGCAGATTGCATAACAACCCTAAATCTATATAGATAGTATACATATCTGCTTGTTCTACTACTTAAAAAATTTGGCATGATTTGATGGAAATCTTCAGCACAATAATTTGTAATTTTATGAGGTCTAGAGTAAAGATTCGCTTACTAACAACTATTCTATCATTTTATTTAATATTTTAATATTTTTTCTGTAATTACTAGAATATTTATAACTCATAAGCGACACCAGAACAGTCTTATTTGCACGATAGGTTACTTTTCATAGTACAGTGCGATCTATGCTTGCATTCTATTGATCAATTAAAAAAAGTCAATATTTAAAAAACGTTACACAAACTAGCAGATCCCTCCCTCATACATAAGTTATCTTACGCTTACGAATGAATTTAACTGAACCCTTTCTTGTATTTTCCAGGAGACGGTTCGAGAAACGTCAAATGCCATTCTCAGGAGAATAAGACAAAACGCTGACACTTTGGGAACTCGAGGAAAAGGTATCCATCCGCAGTGTCCAAAAATGCCGCTGGGCCCACAGCGGAAGCATCCTGGATAAGCCCGAGTCGTTGCTTCTCATGTGCGGCCGGTTCTGGCCATCGCCAGTGTGTCCGGAGGCTAGAATATGGTGAGGATGCCTCCATGTCCGAAACGGGCCGCTCCGCACTGACCTGGTGAGGCGATGGACAAGTTCCGATCAGCCCACAATTGTCGATTTGTAACCCGGGTATCTTTTTATGTTGGAATAAAACTTGACAATAAAATAGAAAAAAAAACTCGTCTCTGTACTCTGTTGGGTGGATGATTTGACATGAACGACTTATAAATAACTAATTGGGTGCATGGGATGCAACACAAATATTATTCGCGCCACAACACTCGTATAATGAATGTCACGTAGCCCACGAATTTTTACAGCCGTGACCGGTAGGGTCGGAGGACGTAGCGTCGCACTAGAGCTACACGTAGGCGATTGAGGTCCACGATCCCGGGACGAGCAGGCACCGTGGATGTACTGTACGGTACACAGTACTGCACTGCATTATATAGTACTGTACTGCATTGTATACAGTACTGTACTGCATTGTATCATTGTATACAGTACTGTATATAGTACTGTGCTGCATTGTATACAGTACTGTACTGCATTATATACAGTACTGTACCATTGTAGTACTGTACTGCATACAGTACAGTACTGCATTGTATCATTGTATACAGTACTGCATTGTATCATTGTATACAGTACTGTACTGCATTGTATACAGTACAGTACTGTACTGCATTATATAGTACTGTACTGCATTATATACAGTACTGTACCATTGTATACAGTACTATACTGCATACTGTACAGTACTGCATTGTATCATTGTATACAGTACTGTATTGTATCATTGTATACAGTACTGTGCTGCATTGTATACAGTACAGTACTGCATTGTATACAGTACAGTACTGCATTGTATACAGTACAGTACTGCATTGTATACAGTACTGTACTGCATTGTGTACCGTACTATAGTACTGTATATCCACGGTGCCTGCTCGTCCCGGGATCGTGGACCTCAATCGCCTACGTGTAGCTCTAGTGCGACGCTACCTCCTCCGACCCTACCTGTCACGGCTGTAAACATTCGTGGGCTACGTGACGTTCATCATACGAGTGTTGTGGCGCGAATAATATTTGTGTTGCATCCCATGCACCCAATTAGTTATTTATAAGTCGTTCATGTCAGATCATCCACCCAACAGAGTACAGAGACGAGAGTGTTTTTTGTTCTTTTTTTATTTTATTCCAACATAAAAAGATACCCGGGTTACAAATCGACAATTCGTGGGCTGCTCGGAACTTGTCCATCGCCTCACCAGGTCAGTGCGGAGCGGCCCGTTTCGGACATGGAGGCATCCTCACCATATTCTAGCCTCCGGACACGCTGGCGCGATGGTCAGAGTCGGCATCACATGAGAAGTAGCGTCTTGGGCTTATCCAGGATTCGAAAAACTTCAGCTGTCGGCCCAGCGGAATTTTTGAATACTGCGGACTTCCGAAAGTATCAGCTGGGATTCTTTTCTGTATTCTTCTGTTCCACTAGAAGGGGTTTCGACGTTTCCCGAACCGTTGCCTGGTAGATACAAAAACGGGTTCAGCATTCATGCGTTACTATAACTATCAAGAATGTATGATAGGGTAGGGTCATGTTTTTTACGTTTTTTCAATGTTGACATTTTTTAAATTGATCAATAGAGTGCAAACATAGATCGTACTGTACGTTGATAAGTGATCTATCGGGCGCATATGACTTTCTGGTTTCGCTTATGAGTTGTAAAAGCTATAACATTCAAAAATTTTAATATCTAGCGTTTAAAGAAAAGATTAAACTTTACTATGCACCTCATAACTAACACTATTACTCATTACTATACACCTCATACTGAAATGTTAATTAAATTATGTCACATTTTTTGAAGTAGTTAAGTATTCAAAATTTAGATATCTAGCGATTAAAGACAAAACTAAATCAATTGGTTGAATAGCTGATATGCAGTAAGAGAATCTTTACTGTAGACCTCATAAGATTACAATTCCCGCGGAAAATTATTGTGCCAAATTTTTTTTATCAAATCATGCTATTTTATTTGAAGAGTAGAACAAACAAATACATCTATATAGATTTTGGGTAATTATACGTAACTGCTTTTTCTGCTACTTTTCAACAACAAGGATCGCTCAATTTCCGCATCTGATGAAGGGTTCCCCCGTCCGGATGGAGAGAAGCAAGAATTCTGGAAAATCAAACAAAATAAGCACAGTTCACATCCGAGAGTTCGTGCCACAGCGAAAGAATTGACGTTACCGAAACAATGTCACAGTTCTTTCGGTGTGACGCGAACGACCCAAAGTAGCTTCCGTCGCACCTAATTAACTATTATTTTGTCTGTTAAAACAAAACTATTGTGTTTAATAAGGGCGAAGCCAAGGGTAATTGGATACACGCGCCTTTGACTAAATTATTCTTTAGGTAATGCAAATCACATGTGTAAAAATGTCACTACAACTTTTAACACTACATGAAAAAAAATATTGGTGGAATAGCTGATCTGCACTTATTAAAACTAAATAATGTAACGTGATTAATTTAACAATTGTGACTTACACCACAGTTTCATGGAAAAACCCTTCTTTGTTTACCTGCCATGTTACTGAAGACGTGTTTGATCCTTTCGATGTTGTTTTAAGAATGCCAGCAAAGTGTTGGACCCTGTTCTTAAGTGTAACATCTATAGCGGATCTACAAATATATAATTAAATTAAATATCTCACCAACATGGAACCAGTTCGGATGAAGATCCGCTAGCATCTTAGCTGAAAAGTAATTTTTGTTTAAAAGTAATTTTTATTTAAAAAGAAGTGCTAGTCGACGAGCGAGACGCCCGCTAACTTGTGTTTTTGAATTGTGTTTATTTCTGAGTGTTGCCAGATTAAATTTACAAAGTGAGAAGCATACCAAAAATGAGGGTTACTTTGATCAACGTCGCACCAGAGCTACACGAGGGCTATTGGTGACGGGCGTCGAAATTTACAAAGAATGAGGTGAAAAGCTGACGTAGAGATACCACACTTCAATTTTTACATATCTCCTAATTATTATAAGAATTTAAATGGAGGATCTAATATAAATTAAGGTGTTCTTTGTTGACAATCTTCAATTCAATTTTCGTTGATGACAGCAAGATCAGAAAATGTTATGATAAGTTTCGTCACGATGTACCAGTGACGTGCCGAAATTGAATGACCATGTGCGCTAGCGCATGCGCTTCTCCTAAAGAGACCCATCGTAAAAAGAAGCACACCGCTTATTGCATCTCGAGATGCGTGGCCGCGGCTTGTCTAGTGGTCAAGGGCTTGCCGATGGGAAAGGCACTCTTCCACGAAACCTGCTGACTCCGTGGTTCTGTCCTCGGACTAGTCCCGAGTAAACCGGTCATGGGCCGACTCCAGCCCTTCATCCCTCTGGCGTACCCGGAGCTGGTAGTCGAATGGAGGAGAGTTGGTGGGATAATATATTCCATTGACTCCTGCTCGCGCCCTTAAAGGGCGCGGGCAGCCACCTTTTCACCACATCACCCTCCTCCATGGGTCTGCTGAAAAAAATTTGACAGGGGTGTTCTACATTATTTTTTGGAATTTCTCCCTTAAAAATGGGCCCTCTCTTTTTGAATTTAGGTTAACATGACCACAAAGAAAGATTTTTTTCAAAACAAAAAAATTCTCCTTAATTCAAAAGAAAGGGCCCATTTTCAAGGAAAATATGAAAGATTAATACAAATAACATAGAACACCTCAATCAATACATTTTATAATTATTTTTAACGAAGTAATGATTCATCTTACAATCTGTTGCATACCGTGTCGCCATCTATCGCTAAATGACGCAACAAGCCAAAATATACACATTAAAAAATTTAAGAGATTGAGTCTCTGAAATTGTGGGTAAAATAACTATGTTTGATAGAAGCAATTATTTCGCCTACAATTGGAGAGTCGCAGATTAAAGTATGTAAGTAAATGCTTGACAAAAAACTTTCATAATTTCCTTTTTAAAAAAAAAAAAAAACTATAAAAAATTTTAATACAAGAAACTAAAGTAGAATTTGTTAATATATCTAGAGAAATCATTTTGGGCATCATCAGGGCCTGCTCTCAGACTATAGGCACAACCTTTTTTGGGGGCCCCTTTACGGAAAATTTTATGTATGGTTTCTAATAATGATGGTGCTATATGACCCACGTATAAAATTTTTGCTACAATTTCATAGGCTTCCTTACATACATTGATCAAAACATTAACGTTAGGTCAATTACTGACTTAAAATTTAGCAAAAAACAAAGTGGAGTATCTGAATTTTTTAGTTTTCGGATATTTTAGGGATTTACGGCATTTAGCGTAATAGTAACTGAAATTTTGGGGCCCCTAGGCCCGGGCCTAACAGGCCTTATGGTAGAGCAGGCCCTGCTCATCATATAACAAAAATAAAATATACAATACAAAAAGTTATCAATAGATGGCAAGAAGGGGTGGCGCCATCTATCGCTAAATTACAATAACTACCTAAACTAGATAAATATAAATACTGTCTGACTCAAAAATTCAATTGTTTGGTGATTATGTCAAAATTTTGGCCAGCATTTTCCTTAACACAATGGAATAGAACAAGAAATATCTTTATTATCTCTGTATTTTCAACTTGAGCAATCACTTAATAGACATAGGACATATACATTATTAATAGTGGCACATTTTCTTTATTGCCTATTTCAAAAGTGAGAATAAAGAAAACATTTTGGAAGAAATCTGAACCAAATAGCTCAATTGTAATCATAATATTAATATTTATATAAAAAATACATACACTGAAAGGAAGTAAATAACAATATCAGGAAACTCAACTTTATTCATTTATCACAAGGTCTATTTTCAACACATGGTAAAAAAAAATATGGAAGGAACATGTATTAGCTTTGATATAAATATGATGGGGAGAGGGGGAGCAGTGTTGCTTAGGAGATAATCATTATTATGGGGGCACACCACTGGGGATTTTCTTGAATGCTTATTTCCCCAGTGAGAATAAAGAAAACATTTTGGACAGAAATCTGAACCAAATAGAGCAATAGTAAGGGTTTACACTGAAATATACACTGAATGGAATTAAAGGGCAACTTTTTATTCATTTATCACCAGGTATACTTTTCAACACATGGTAAAGCTTGGGAGGAGCTTGTTCAAAAGCATGTTTGTGATACAAAGTTTAGGGTGAAAACAACAGTGTTGCTATTAGGATTAAACTTTCATTCAACTGGAGCTTCAGAAATGCTTAAGGAGCTTAATTATGAAAGTTTTTTCAGTTCAAGAAAATGGAATTTCATATATTACATAGGATCTGCAATAATAGCAAGAGATGTACATTAATTTATCAATCTAGAGAAATAATTTAGGCCACCATATTATAAAAAAAACATTCGCTAAAAAATTATCAATAGATGGCAGCACTTCATTTTCTGGATCGATTCCAATTGTAGAATCATTCATAGAGAAAGGATGCCGCCATCTATCGCTAAATTACGGTAACAGCCTGGAGGTTACTTTTGAGGCTTCGAGATATGATTATGGGCTTATTGATGTTGAAAATGATTTTCTTTAAAATACGTATCACAACAGAAAACATGCAACTTAAGGCCTTGAATATAATTAAAAAAAAAAAAATTTGGCAAAATCTTCACACCCAAATTATGAATAATTTTAAATTATTGATTCTGGCTACCTACAACCTTTATGACTTATCTACCACCTTTTTGAAATAATTTTTCCCAAAAGGTAAAGCAGATAAGTATGAATACTGCCTGCATTAGGATTGATTGGAAATTTCAAGATTATGTTATTTAGGCCAGCATCCTCCTTAACACAATAGACAAGAAATGTTTACATTATTAGTATTTTTAACTAGAGCAACCACTTAATAGACATACACACGTTTATCTTAGCAGAAATCTGAACCAAATAGCACAATTATAATTATAATCATATAAAACTAATACATACACTGAAAAGAAATAATTTAAAATTATTAGGCAACTACACTTTATTTTATTCATTTATCACAAACTATATTTTTCAGCGCATGGTAAAAAGTATGGAAGGAACATGATACGAGGGTGGGGGGGGGGGGAAGCAGTGTTGCTTACTGGGCTGTTCGATTTAAATTTTTATTCACTTAAAACAGTAAAGAAGCAAAAATTGTAGATAAAATTAAGACCTTAAATATTATCTTGGGCGCACATATGATTTAGACTTTTAAATATATTCTTGGCAGCACATATGATTAAGACCTTAAATATTATCTTGGGCGCACATATGATTATGTGGCATGTTAAAATCCCTGCCCCATTTGGCCTTGGTTCTCTCGGCAAAATTAAAAATCTCAGCATACTTTAACATCCATTGTAATCTGGGCATCAAAATTGGTAGGGAGAGTCACCTTGAAAGCGCCACAAAAAATGGCTCTCGATTCTGTGGAATATGTCGAGTCTGCAAAGACTTGACCGCCAATGTTGCAGCCCCATTAGAGAATATATATATATATATTATTTTTTCTCTGTTGTACGTGAAAGCTCCTTTAGGGAATGGATAACAATAGAAATAAATTACTTAACATTAGATACTTGTAGCTTACCTTTCTTCTGGCAACTTAGGGTGTTTTTTTAGACATCTGGAAGGCAACAGTGAAATCCCTAGAATCTTCTAATTCCATCGCAGAAAGGCAACAGTGAATAATGCTAATGTTATAACAGTGAATAAGGATAACACAAAACAATGGCCCACAGATAGTTTTTATTTACAAAAATACAAACATAAGCTTTTGTACATTGAAGCTGTGTTCATTCCATGTCCCATCTAGATATTGTGTGGTAAAAAAAACAAACTTGGCAAGAAAAAAAAAGGGAGAAAACACTTACTTGACGACCCGGCAGCACAACGGTTAGGGAGCTAGCCTTTAAAGCTTCTGTGTTCGAGCTCAAATCCCAGTAAGGCATGGATGTTTGCGTTTGTCAATAAATGTTGTTACTTGTCTATGTGTTTGTGTCATCATTTCTATGTGTGTCTGTGTCACTTCTGCCGAGTGGTGTAATGGCTATAAAGCCTATGCTCCTCCCTTCTAGAGGGCGCATACCAAGTTAAATTACTGGGTGTTGCCAATTGATTCTTGTGCCTGAGGTATGCCTGAATCTGAAGGCTGTTTGGAACTCCCAGCAGTTCACTACGTATCCTTTTCCAGATACCCTATCAACCAGGGTTGGGTTTTTCCCATCCCCAAACTGATATTTCCTATCCCAAAATACATGATTATTATATACATGTAAAATAACTAAGAAAGATTTGTCTATTTTTTGAAATATTAAGGACATGATAAATATTTATTAAAATTATTTTAATGGGTCCCATCAAATAACATTTAGTAATTAATTGTCTTAATTATTGAGTTTTTCTCAGGTGGAAAAACATTTTTTCCTATGATGGTAAATAGAAGCGGTTTTTACCATGGTATAAGGGGGTGGTAAAAACCATGCCAAACCCTGCAGTATCAACAGGGTTGTTATGATTTTATCTGAACCGAGAAAAACCAATTATTAGGGTTTTACCATTCGGGCCGGCAATTGAACTTAAAATTGCCGTTACTGAAAATTTTTAAAAAAGTAAAAACCTTTAGAGGGAGGAAATTAAAATATACTGTATTATAACCATTATTTACCATTAAAACCATTTTAATTGTTTTGATCAACGCAAGTTTCAAACTGACATTCTTACAAGATTTGACCAAGTTAGAAATTCCCGATTCTATTGTCGATCCATTCCCTTTTGAATCTGTGGTTGGTGGATAACCTTGATAACTCTTTGCAGACGGAGTTTGTAGATCTGAAGTATGACAGTCAGGCGAAACTCATTTCAAGCAGAGAAGTTTAGCCTAGCCTAGCCTAACTTATTTACACTGATCCTTAACTGTGGTAAAAAGCTGAACTACTTCTCATTTCGTTAAGCCAATATATTTAGTTAAAAAAGGGTTAGTTCTGTTATTCAGCTCCTCACCAAACATAAAAATCAATTGGATATTTGCCTCAAAGATTTGCGTATGAGCTTGAAAAAATAATTGATATAAAAAAGTGAAAAAAATGAATAAAAAAGTTTTCAACATTCATGTTTTTCTTTAATTTTAATAGTCAACTCTCTTAAATTTTCCAGAATTGAGTTTGAAGATCTTAGTTAATTATTTTGGGGCCCAGTGGCCTAGTGGTAGTGCTTCGCATTGCCACGCCACAGGTCCGGAGATCAAATCTCGGTCTGGGTGAGGTTGACCCAGCCTTTCATCCCTTGAGTGGGTCGATAAAATGGGTACCAAGCATGCTTGGGAACTAAACACTGGGGGTTTCGCGTGAGGCTGACCACCTAACCGGGACATATGCCTAGCACCCCAGAGACCTCGGTCATGAAAGCTGAAATGGGCACGGCAGGCCTTGGCCCATAAATGGGCTGCTGCGCGGGGGAGTTTAGTTTAGTTTAGCAGTTAATTATTTTACTTTCATCCTTCGAAAAAATCTTAATAAAAATAGAAAAAAATAACTTTTTTTTTCGATTTTATTTAAGAGTAACTGGAGCTGCTTTGGTTGTTATGGTAGTAAGTGTTTGAAATTATAAAATTGCTTTATTAGTTTAGTTACACTTTTAACTCAAATTATAATTGGAAAAATTATAAAAATTAAAGGGGGGCGATATGTGTTAGTCAACTTAAAGAAGGGGTCGATGTTACAGAAAAGGTTGGGAACCACTGGTCTAAGTTAATAGTTTAGCTACTGCATTTTTAATCTCCAAAAAGCACCTTTAATTTGTTGTCAAGGCTACAAAAATATTTGTATGAACACTTGGTACATAGAGGAGAGAAGGGGAATGGCGCCACCTTAAGGGAAATTGAATTTTCATGCAGTGCAATTAATGTAAATTGTAACGAGCATAGCCTACTACAGTGCATAACCTATCTTGGTGATTTTTTAAAATTTAAATCTTTAATAGAAACTGAATAAAATGTTTTTTCTAAAAGCTTGCACAGTATCGGGATTACCCCGCTACCTGGGGTGCCACACCACTGGGCAGGGGTTATGCAGCCATCAATAAACAAAGCAAATAATGGAAAATTACATAATAAAGCAATACTAAAATAGGTTTAATTAACTTTGGAATGGTAAATTGTACAGGGTACAGCTCTTTTATTAACTTACCATTTGCAACTAAATATGCAGTTTTTAAATAAAAGTTTCATTGGTCTATTTTTCCAGTTCACTTATTCTTTTTCAGATACGCGGCATTTGGAACGAAAGCTAATAGGTTGTAGGGCCAATATATTAAATTTCCATTTTACGGATTATGCCACCATCCTTTTGCATGTGGCTTCATAACCCCAGAGTGATGTGGCAGCATTACCCCAGTAAGACAAAATGACATAGACAGCTTGTTTAAAGAAAGGTAGATAGCCTAGCGTCCAAACTAACAACGTGATAAAATATCCAAATAATTACTCTTTTCAATGATATATAACTGATTCATCTAACTTAACAGTCACTTATCTCTTAATTTCAGAAGCCCAAAATTATATGAAAATCCCTAAAAACCATATTTTTTAAATAACTTTACACAAACTCACCCCATGGCTATTAGCGTCTCTACTACAAATTACTTTGTTTCCTGCTACAGGTCAGCGCTCACAGCCCCCCTCCCACACACACCGCTGTCAAGATACAAGGGGGCAGGATTCACCTGCCCTCCCCTACTAATATCTAATATGTGTGTTGGATTTTATCATAAATTAAGCAAATAAAAATGTTAATTTTGAGCTTGAAAATATAGAAATTCTAACTCAAATGCATGGGGAGAGCGTTTTCAGCGGTCATCTCAGCTCAGTGCTGCCAAGAATCAATGGCCAAGCCTGAATACACTATATTTACCCCTTCAGAGGCCCCGATATAACCATGAAAATATCATAACCTTTAGGTTTTATACACATTTTGTGCTACAGTATTGACAGTTTTAGGTGAATAAAAGTTCAACTGTACATTCTGACATTAAAGGTAAAATTTCTCTTAGTATTTGACCGCCAGTTCTTAATGTTGATGTACATGTTCATAAATACTAGCAATGACTTTATTTTAAATTGAAAAAGATACATTTGCCACAGAGGGCACTCATGTCTGAAATCCATGATGATTTTTGAACGAGGAAGGTGTTGTTATGTAAGATTACTTATGAGACAGGCAAATTACTAATCAACATACAATTCGGAGTAAATAATTAATAAAATACTTGTAAAATAATTACCTTGCGTAGTTCTTCTTTCAAATTGTAAACGTGAGCGCGGTAGTCAACAAATGGCTCTTGCTAAACAGCCGACCATCGGCAATATAGCTCACGGGCTAAACAGCCGAGCAGCGACAACAGCGCCACTTAGGATGAACTATTTGTTCGGCATTCTAGCTAAATGGCCGAACAGCGACAAAAGCGCCATTTATGATGAACTATTTGGTCGGCAAAATAAAATTCAAGCTAAATGGCCGAGCAGTGACTACAGCGCTATTTATGATGAACTGTTGTTCAGCAAAAAGCAACGGCATTAGCGTTACTAATGGTGAATTATTGTTCGGCGAAATAACATTTAAACTATTAAATCAAAATTTTAATTTTATATCAAATTCGTCTATTTTAATTTTATTTTGAAATTTTAAATTTACTTAACTTAAACAAAAAGCAGTTGGCGTAACCATATTGCCCTACCCTTGAACAATTTGTTTTTGAATTTGAAGTAAATAAAAAATTGGTTAATGCGACCTTTGGTTTGGTTATAAGATTTGATTAACTTTTTTTTTGTCCTGCTCACACAAAAACAACGAAGTTGCTATAGAATTACGCGCGAGACTTAATTTATAATTTACATCGGCAAACAGCTTGATTTCCGTTTGGGAAGAATGATATGCCCAACCCAAAAGCACGCTGTGTTATAACTATAGTTACCATATAATCCTTATTTTTTTTTATGAATTAATGTACCGTGGATGTGAATAAAATTTATGGTATGACAATTTCATAGGTCTGTGATGATGTCATAATTTATGCAACATGCATGTATTATTTTTTTTAAATGTATAATATGCAATGCTAAGACACTTATATTAAAGATTGTTGAGAGTTAATTATTTGTACAAATTTAAAATGAGAAAGAAAATCACTTGTTCAGAAATCGCGTAGCTGGCCTGGCGTTCGCCAGATGTACCCTTAATAACGGTGAATAGCGGTGATTTTTTTTTATATGTATAAGCTTTTGTAAAATTACCATTACCATTTGATCCCTTCTCCACTGATTAGCACATATCAGGATATTATAATCTCCTCCTACTCTAATATCAGCATTAGGTAATAAAACAAAAGGAGTGGATGGCCGATTATCTATAATAGCCCTTTTAGGAATTTGTTGGCTTTCTTGTGATTTAGAGCGAATTAACATTTCAGAGAAGCTTTCAGCAGATTTAGAATAATCACCACCTACTGTCTTGAAACATTGTAGCAAATATCACCTAATACCTAATTATCTAAAACATATCTCAATATTATTTATTATTGGCAGAAAACGAAACAGACATGCATCATTTTTAGTATGGTTGTAAAAGTTTTTTAACTTTTACAAACTTCTTATTTATGCTTAAATATACCTCCATATCTTCATTTATTACCATTGTAACATAAAATTCAATTCACTTAGGAAATATGATCGGAATCAAGTTGAAGAAAACTATTCCGTCATAAAAAAATCAAATTAAGATTTTATAAAGATCATATCAAATTAAGATAAGATGTTTAGATTACAATGAATCTGAGCTCTCTGTGGACGTTGAAGTACGACGAGATTAAATTTTGCTGAGAGACCCCAAGCCAAATGCTAGAGAAGTTTTACGTGCCATAATTATATTTCATGCTTGTCTACGATTTTCCCATCCAGAAAATCTGACGCCTGGGTTCAAATTTCGAAAAATAGCTTTTTAAATGATACCTTTAGTTCAAAAAGGAATAAGCTACTGAAATTTGGAATCTGTTATTCTAAAGTTTCGATATGTGACTCAATCAGTCAAAGAACTTTGTCTATTATATTAGACGGATATCAGTGTATTTTCAACATTTTAACAGTGTATGCTTTCCAATTTCATTTATACTTTATCACGTCCCCCACTGGCAATAAAATGTATACAAGAATAATGCATAATAAGTATTTTTTGTTATTATTTTTTTAAAAATTATTATTAAATAATTTAAAACAGCATTACAGACAGACCGGAGCCCTGAATTTTAGTGATATTTTATTTGTGATGAAATGAAACTACTTGGTAGACATATTGGAGAAATTAAAAAACTAAGAAAAAATCTAATTAAAAATCGAGAATCAAATACACATACAAAGGTCTCACTGAGGAAAAGACTTAAAAAAGTGAAAATAGTGATCATTTGAAAAAAAAAAGTTATGAAAACAGTGACTAATATAAAGTATACATCGGCAAAATATTATATCTCTCTATACAAATAACCGATTAAGACTCAATAATAGAATCGTAGTGTTTTGTTTAACTACAAAAACTAAAATCAGTAATTTTGATTGTTAATTTAAATTTTTTAAATATATTTTTCCACTCTCGCTCTATTTAATAACTGATTCAAATTCGAAGATGAGAGTTGGACGTCGCGATTAATTTTAAACATAGCGATGCTACTTAAAGGGTAGAAATATGCCCATAAAGAAGTACACTGCATTAATAAAATGTAAAAAATATAATTTTATATTAAAATTACTGTCGTTACTTTGAATATTTTTTACTAACGGTTTTATATGAATTGACAAGCGTAGCTGGCTGACCTTGCCTTGCGACTCGTCACGCCTTATAGGCGCATGAGGCCGCAATTGATGAAATCCAGTTCCTCCGGTTCAGTGCGGCCTCCCTGGCAACTGCCCAGCTTGGCCAACCAAGATGGTCTCGCTCCTTTAAGATGCTTCTTCTCCACGTCAGTCTTGGTCGTCCCCTCCTCCTTTTACCGTCTGGCGACCA
Source organism: Hylyphantes graminicola (assembly GCA_023701765.1). Classification (NCBI taxonomy): domain Eukaryota; kingdom Metazoa; phylum Arthropoda; class Arachnida; order Araneae; family Linyphiidae; genus Hylyphantes; species Hylyphantes graminicola. The sequence continues at coordinate 473,542 of CM043111.1, forward strand.
AGTTAAAGCTATCCGTTCATTAGAATCGGGGCTCATTCTTAGTACATGGCCGACCCAACGCCATCTCTTTCTCTTTATGTCTATTGTCAAGGGTTTGTCAGCTGTTTTAATATATAGATTATGGTTTGATATTTTTTCTGGCCAATAAATTTTTAGGATCTTTCTTAAACATTTAGTATGAAATGCGTTGAGTTTATTTTCCTGTTGTTTTGTAATTTTCCAAGTTTCACTGCCATAAAGTAGTATAGATTTAATAATTGCGTTATAGATTTTTAGTTTAAGAGAAATGTTTAAGTTTGACGACTTCCAAACCTTGAAAAGCATTCTAAAAGCATCTTCATCTGTTCCACCCAGTGTGTCAACAATGGAACCGAGGTATGTAAAACTATCTGTTTCTTCAATTTCTTTTGAGTTGATGATAACTTTTGTCCTATTTTTACTGTTAATTTTCATAACTTTGGTTTTATTTTCATTTATTGCTAAACCAACCTTTTTTGCATTCTCTTCGAGATGACTAGTTTTTTCCTGCATATCTTGGAATCTGGATGACATCAGAACAATATCATCTGCGAACTCTAGGTCCTCAAGAAATGTGTTAAAATCCCATCTTATTCCTCTATGTATGGATCCTACAGTTTTTCTCATTACCCAATCCAAAACAATGATAAACAATAACCCCGATAACACGCAGCCTTGTCTTACCCCTGTTTTAATTTCAAATTTTTCAGTCATATTACCATTTACCAGTACCTGGGCACTACTTCTATTGTACATATCCTTTATGATGTTTATGATTTTTTTTTAGAATTCCATAGAACCCCAATATTTTCCACAGACTTTCTCTGTCAATGCTATCGAAAGCCTTAGAAAAGTCTATAAAGTTTAAATAAATTGTCTCATTTCGTTCGACACACTGCTCAATTATGTTTCGAAGAATAAATATTTGGTTCACAGTGCTCTTTCCACTTCTGAATCCAGTCTGTTCTACCCTAAGGATGTCATCGATTTTCTTCTTAATTCTGTTAATGATGACTCTCGAGAAAATCTTTCCGGGTACTGAGAGGAGGCTGATTCCTCTCCAGTTGTTGCATTCCGTGAGGTTTCCTTTTTTTGGAATTTTTGGAGCTGGCTGACAGGGCTCTATAATTTCACTGTTGAAATTCCTTTACAAGTTTTGTTATAAAATTTATTGAAAATTTTTTTTTAAAAAAATCAAATCCATCAATTTGTATACGCTTGTCAAACATAATTTATTTAAATTTGTACTAGTCAGACTGTTTTCCAAAACATTATTTAATTTATATTTAAAACTATTTACCAATAACGTTCGTTTATCAAATCCATTTGAGTGTATTTTATAAAGAATGAATAAAAGGCTTCTACTATTCAATTACTTATTATGTTTTCTAAATTAAAATATAAAGAAATTTTAAAACCCTTATGGCACTAAAGCAATTCACGGACTTCAATTTTGATAGTCCAACTGAATCTCTGCCATTCCTTTTTATGAAGTACAAATTCCGAAATTTAGCCCATTACTATACTGTTTTATATAGGGTGTATTTCAAAAATAATAAACCCGAAATTGTTTACTAAGATCTCTTGTATTATTATGAATTCAGAATTGACAATAGATTAAAAAAAAACATTTATTGGCCAAGAAAATTTTACAAGTACATGGGAAATGCCAGACAATATTAAGCAACTTATGAAAAATATGCAATTACATGAGGTATGCAATGCGAATTTACACAACAATGCACTATGTGTAACACAACAGCAGCAAGAATAGCCACCACTCCACTCCGTCACTGAATTATTCTAACCAATCAGCTTTTACCAACAGGAGAATACTGCCGTGGGCTGGTAAAATGCAGTAACTTCCACTACGACTTGTGCCATTGTTGCAAGCACTCAATTACTCTAACAATTAAGGATTTTTTTTTTCAGATCAAATATGGTACAACACAACTCATTGTTGTGATTACTCCAGTTTACCTGCCCACGTCAGAATATTGCTTCCAATTGCAGGAGAATATTGCAAAGCATTTAACCCTTTCAGTCCCAGTGATGACATTTGGCATCATCACTTTCAATATTTTTTTAAAAATGTTTGTCCCGTTATGACATCCATACACACATCATTCGATTATTCACACTTTGTTCTTTTCGATAATATTTTACATTAATCTCAATAGAAGTCAGAACTACTATTTTTTTTTATTTAGAAAATAGCTAACAAGCGTTTCACCTGATTTTTGAAAAGTTCCCTTCAGTTCCACATATTTAAACTCGGTTAAAATAATTATTAAATTTTTTTAATAATATGGTCAGATACCTTAAAATATATAACTGAAAGCGTTTTTAGGTAATATATATTTTTTATTTTGTTGTTTTCCACATTAAAAATTGTTTGGCATTATTTCAAAAAACATAAAAAAATTAAAATTAAATTTTTTTTCTGATGGCAGGGCTCCCATTAAGTCTCATCTTAAGAAATAGTAGTAATAGTCTCCTCAAATGTGAAAAATAGTCTCCCAAATAGTCGCCTCGAATATGCAAAATAGTTCCTCAAATACGTAAAATAGTCTTCAAATTAAAAAAAAAATCCCTTCCAAATACAAAGTACATAGTAAGTAAAATGATGTTAGTCATTAAAATGGTGATAGAAGGTAGCTTTTTTCTGAAATCATAAATAGATAAAAGCTGAAGTTATGTCAATTACATAAAATAATTAATTTTGAAAACAGGATTTACATTTTAAAAAATCTCACACGGTTTTGAATCATAATCAGGTTAATTTTTCTACAAAAACACAAAACAAAGAAAGCACTATGATATCCGTAGTTCACATACAAAATAAAAATATTTTTGTTATTTTCTCTTTAATTTTTTCAGTCCCAGTGATGCCATTTGACATCATCATGTTTCTGATCATAATTCACAAAAAAAATAATAGAGCTGACATCAATTAGATTATTTAAAATATTTTCTAATAGAAAAAAGTTTGAAGAATCGAATAATGTTTTTTTGATATCATAAATGGCTATAGACGATCAGAAGAAAATTTCAAAATGAAGATGCCAAATAGTCACTGGGACTGAAAGGGTTAAAACAATTACATGTTTCATGCACTTGTTAGAGAAAAAAAAAACTAAAGCACTTTTTCAGTTCTGTTATGGGGCATTTCAGAAAAATTTAAAGGACTAGAAGTTACTAACACCATAAAACCTGAATATAATATAAGCATATTGCCGATTTTCTTGTATAAACCGACTCCATTTTCCATAAACAAAAACACATCTAAAATTAGAAAACCAAATATATCCTGAAGTATGACTCACTGCAAAAAAAAGTTTCAAACATTTAAAAAAAAAACTTAACATCCACGCAGTTCTTGCCGACCCAAGGTCACGGACACTCGATTAGGAGAAAAGGGTTGATCCTACTTGGCCTGAACCAGAGCTACAGAAGAGACTAGACTACTAGAAGAGACTTAGGTTAGGTTTGAATTATCGTCGCACTAGAGCTACACGAGGGCTATAGGGATGATCAGATCATGCAGGGTCAATCATATAATTAGGCAGCGCAGCATCATCAGATGATGCGCGGAATTACCAGGCAGCACAGTAAGTTAATCAAGAGGTTGCAAATTTTTGATCAAGTGAAAATGTTACTCCTAAAAGGGGTATGAATTGGCGCTTGGTTGATATTGGAAGACATCTAAGTGAAATCCAATCTTAATTCATCTTCAAAATTTAAATATATTTTTTACTTTTGTTGTTAAAATTTATAATTTAAACTAGTTTTTAAATGAAATTCAAGTTCAGTTTTTCGAGACCGAGAATGGTAGTTTTTTTTTTTTCGGTGGCGTTAATGCTGTGGAAAAATAATAGAAATCGGGAAAAAGCGGAAATCCGTCAAAAAGCGGGAAATTCTCATGCCTGTAGTAACTATATCTAGCACGAAACATTAATCTATTTTTCCTTTAGTTCTTGCCAAAGACATAGTTCTTGTTATCCAGCCAGAATGTTTCTTTCAACACATGCGCGAACTCCGAAATTTTGCCACCGGGCGTACGTTTACGTCCCGATCTTTCGCAATTGGACAGAAGAATCCAGTCCTGACGTGCCATTTGTTCTCGGGGGAATTACTAGTATCGTCACAGATCGCTTTCTGAAGGATATCTGACGGGAAATTGAGAATTTTTTACAGCATCTAGCAACGTTGGATGTAAAAAAAACGTAAAAAATTGAAAATAGTCGCCTAAAAGTGGCCTTAATCTGTGAAAATAGTCGCTTTTGGCACTTTTTTGCTAAAAATAGTAGCCATAGTCGCCCAACCTAGAAAATAGTCTGAATAGTCTCCTTTATAGTCGCCTATGGGAGCCCTGTGATGGAACTCTTTTATTTCTGACCTAAAATAATCTTATGTGAATATAAGATGTATCTGTAGTGTAGAAAATTATAAATTCATATGAACAACAGTGAGAAAATACATTAAAAGATCTTGAGCCTATAATTTGGGAAGTTCAACTTTATACATGAGGACATCACTTTATTTCGCGCCAAGTATCTCCATCTTAACCATGTGCCTCTACGATTTGTTGTCACAAAAACCTAAAAAAAAAAGCAAGGGAGTTACTACCAAATTTAAATGACATATTTATGCTCACAACATAATATCAACACAAAACAATAGAGCAATCTATATATATATATTCTTCTTAACATGTCCAAAAATAAAGGGAAATTTCTATGGTCGGAATGGCAACGAACAGCATTACGGATTCGGCAGCCAAGTTAGCCTTAACTAAAAATATCAGCATTCAAAATACAAATTTAATCAGTTATTCACTTATATTTTAGCATATAACATCTGTTTTTGTACAATAAAACTGATTTCCTAAAATATTTTCATTTGAAATATTGCCAGAAAAGCAGAATTATGAATTCCATAACATTTAGAAAGTGGGTAACTAAACTAAGAAAGTCTAAAGCGCTGTCCACATTACCTCAACAACAACAACACTGACAACACCTGCGCGCATGCATATGCAATTGTGCAGGCATGCGCACGCATAGAGGTACAAATTATGTGTTGAGAGCATGTGTTGTCAGTGTTGTTGACGTAGAGAATACTGCATTCGCATAAAGATATTTTAACCCAAATAATACAGTTTGCACAGATTTAATTACGTTTGGCAACAACATATTTTCATTTGATTTGCGATTGAATTGACGAAAAATTGACAACTTTGGCAGTTTAATGTGTACGGAATGCTCGGCAAAGGTTAGATAGACAAAACGAAACTACAGTTCAAGTATCTGTAATACAATGGTTTAACAGTAGGACCGTACGTAGGTTAAACTGAGGGACAGGTTTAACCGTAGGAACTTACGCAGGTAATCCGATCGTCACAATCATCAAAACGCATTTGCGTTAGTTTCTTCTATTCCAGAATATGATTGTGAAGAACTCAATGCAGTTTGTGAGTTTTGTGGAGCCCTATTTGGTTGGTTGAGGGGCAATGAAATACCTCCCGCGCACCAACAGGAAATACTGCATTTTAAGGCTCTGACAACCATTATGTCAGTCCGACTTGAATGTGCTTTTATATTGCGTAAATAGAAGAATAGTTTCTCAGTATCAAACATAAAAAATTTGCCTGAACCTTCCTCTCAAATTTATACACAGATATTTAAAATTTATGTTTCCATCTTCAATAACATGCTTGTTATGTTATTTCCTAAAAAACGAACGGCAATGAAATGCCACTATACTATACATGGACAAACCAATGCCATTCAGTCATTGGGATTTGGGCAGTTTAGACATTGGCCTTTTTTAATCTTAAGGAAAAAAACACTTTATCATAAAATACCTAATTTTGTAACACTTTACTTGCATCTATTTTACTATTGCACTTGCAATTTATGCAGGGTTATAACTAATTACAGTGCCCACAACAATCAATTAAGGATTTTTTTTTTCAGATCAAATATGGTACAACTAATTGTTGTGATTACTGCAGTTTACCTGCCCATGTCACAATGTTGCTTCCAACGGCAGGAGAATATTGCAAAGCATTAAACCAAACATTAAAATGAAAATTATAAATTCATATGAACAACAGTGAGAAATACATTAAAAAATCTCGAACCTATATTTTGGGAAGTTCAACTCTATACATGAGGACATCATTTCACGCCAAGTATCTCCATCTTAACTATGTGCCTCTACGATTTGTTGTCACAAAAACCTAAAAAAAAGCAAGGGAGTTACTACCAAATTTAAATGACATATTTATGCTCACAACATTAATATCAACACAAAACAATAGAGCAATTTCACAGTATCAAACATAAAAAATTGGCCTGAACCTTCCTCTCAAATTTATACACAGATATTTTAAAATTTATGTTTCCATCTTCAATAATATGCTTGTTATGTTATTTCCTAAAAAACGAACAGCAATGAAATGCCACTATACTATACATGGGCAAACCAATGCCGTTCAGTCATTGGGATTTGGGCAGTTTAGACATTGGCCTTTTTTTAATCTTAAGGAAAAAAACACTTTATCATAAAATAGCTAATTTTGTAACACTTTACTTACATTATTTTACTATTGCACTTAACAACACTTGCAATTTATGCAGGGGCATAACTAATTACAGTGGTGCTCACAACAATCATTTTTCAATATTTAACCAAACTAGTTAATCAATAACTTCATTAAAATCAAGTGCCTATACCGAACCAGAATATTTTTGTCTGCATTGGATTTCTTTTTAAACGAGTAGAGAAAGCGCTAATTTATATTTTCCCATCAGGTGCACCTGCCAAACGGCTAGAAGCCCGGTCAGATTTATCATTCAATTCACTAAAACATAAATTCACTAAAACAATTACTCAAGTATCATTCATTCAACCACATTCTTTTATTTACGTACCTAGATAGTCAAAATTCGAATGAAGAAAAAAAAAACGTGCATGAAACATGAAATTCCACGCCAGCCATTTTGAAAATGCAACACATAAACAAAAATATAATCAAATTGATCATGTGATATCAAGATGCACTGTGATTGGCTAAAAATCTTGGTCGGCAATTTAGCGCTGGAGCACAGCTGGAGCTATATTGCCGACCATTTTGGTCGGCTGTTTAGACACTCCGTCAACAAATACTTTTTCGGCACGGTTACAATCAACTAAGCACTGAAGAGAAACCGAAACCTTTTAGCTTTAATGTGACGTATTTTGGTTTAGTTGGATGAATGTTGAAGTACTTGAGGGCAGGCAGTGAGCAACGAAACTTCTTTTGAATTGGTGACCAAAAATATTTCTTCTAACTCCGATACTTTTCAAAAGACAAATAATTTAATGGAGCTGCACAGCTGAGTTATAGGTAAAATTAGTTGATAAATGATAAAATCAAATTTGATTTTTCTTACTCAAATTATGTAGTGTACCATACCTTAGTCTTAGATTTAGGTTAAGTTAGGTTTAGGTTATTTTAAAGATAGTAATTAATTGTGTTAGATCTTCCCACAAGAGTGCAATCGAGCTCTTGATCGGAAAAAGATATATCCAATCAATTACTTTATTTATTTTGATGTTATGACTTTCTTGGTTGGGGGCTAGTTCGCCAAGCACTGCGATCATTGGGATGTTGGCCTGAGATATCATGTAGTTCCAGCTTCGGTCATCTTCAACCCAAACAAACACAAAAGGTGCTGTAAGGTGAGGTGCAGATGTTAGATAGAATGGAGAACAAAATTGCCTGGGACCCTAAACGTGCATTTAGGCTTTCAATGGGCCCTACAATTCTGCCCGATACTGATTTTTTTTTAGAGAAAAAAAATTCCCCAAACGCCCCAAAACGGGTGAGAACTGGATAGAAACTCGTGTACCTCTAGTGCGACGTTATTTCAAATCAAAGTAGATTGCCAATCGTGCAGTTTCAGTGCGACGTTAATTCAAACTAGACTGGATTGCCACGCGATGAATACGCCGATCTGGCAAACCCATCGGTTAGTTCGCCAACCAATCACATGCGTAGGATTGCATGGATCATTCCTAGCAGCCCCGGTGGCGCGATTGTTAGGATGCTAGCCTTTGGAGCTGCTGGGGTCGGGTTCGAATCCCGGTCAGGCATGGATGTTTGTGACCGTCAATAAATGTTGTTATTTGTCTATGTGTTATTCATTTCTTTGTGACTGTAAAAATTATTTCTGTGTCGAGTTTCTTTTTTATGATTATTCTTTTTTGTGATTCTTTTTTAATATTCTATCTTTTTTATGATCCCATTCTCTCTCTCCCCCCCCCCCCCCTTCTTGATTAGTAAGTGTCTCAATTTTCGATGCATTTGGATTATTCATTCAAGCTACAGACACTCCGAATAGCGAGCGTCATTTTATAACCACCCTGTAAACACGCCCAATGTAAATTTGGGCTGGGAGATCATGTAGTTCAAATTTCAATCATCATCAATCCAACCAAAATGCAAGGTGCTTGACAGTTTGAGTTATAATTTTTCATATAATAGATTTTTTTATTCAACTTATGTTAGCATGCTGGTTTCATTCACAGAAGTTTATGTGCGATATGTTAACTTTTGTACCCGGCCTATTTGCTACTGTTCGTCTCAATTAAATGCATGTCTTGCATTTGTTTTTTATCAGCCCCCCAAAAAATTACTAGGCATGGCATCCAACAAATACAAACAGTAACATATGGATGGGTAGAATTTTTTTCCTTCTGAAATTCGGATTATCAGCAACGCTTTAAAATAATTAGACTCTTACTGTAGTTAATTGTAACCAAAAGTGTGCTCAATTTACCACTTTTTTGGCAAACAACACCGTCAGTCGCTTTTTCTTAGTAATCTTCCTTGGTGATAACTCATCCCAGGATTGATTGCGTTGAATTAACGTCGCACTACAGCCACCGCTCCCATGTGTCATGGCTGATACTAAATTCTATAGAATTTGGCCGCCTGGCGCAATCGTTAGGATGCAATCGTTAGGATCCTTTGGAGCTGCTGGGGTCGGGTTCGAATCCCAGTCAGGCATGGATGTTTGTGACCGTCAATAAATGTTATTTGTCTCTGTGTTTGTGTTGTCTTTTCTTTGTGTGTCTCTTGTGCTTGTAAAAACTCTGTGTCTGTCCCACTTGACGAAAGCTTATAAGCGGTTCTATGAACAAGCTGGAATATATACCTACCATACAATACCATACTATGGAATTTTTTTAAAAAGTAAAAGTACACAGGGTGGCCCAAAAGTTTGGTTTACAGTTAATGCCGGCTCCAATGCACCGCTGGGCAAATGCACCGGCTCAAATGCACTTTAGGGTATTTAGAACAGGTAATTTGGATACGGTCGTGCTTACTTCTTTCATTGGCTGGCTAAAATTAAGCCGCACGCACTACAGCGTATCGGGTCCAAAGAGTAGCGATTTGTGGAGGTTGGTTTAGTTTCGAGATAGCCTTGGCTTATTTTGATAGGCTTGAAATCTGAGCGACGAGTACCTACAGTGGACTTACTGGAAGCATGAAAATGCGGAGCAATGCATCTTTTAAAAAATGCGTGATGCGCCATTTGAATCTTAATACTTTTCTGACTACGAACGATTTTTGGCCTGTCTCTGCGTAAAATATGTGATATTTTTTTTTTTTTTAGATAATTTTTCATTATCGAATACTTAGTTATACGTCTGTGACTCTGTGTCGTTTCAGAAGTGAAAAGGTTAAGCCATCAGTACTGTTACATGGCCTTTTTGAGGATGATCCTGACGCAAATTACAGATTCTGTAAGATACTGTAATTTGCGATAGGATACGATAATGCGCCATTGACTTGAAAAACCAGACTTACTTTCGAAAAATAACTCTATACCTAAAAAAAAAAAAAAAAAAAAAAAAAAATCTATCTGAAAACCTATTTTTTGGGCCAATCTGTACTCGAAAGAAGAAATTTATAATTAAAATTACATTAATAGGTTTAGTTAAAATTGTACTTGATATTCTTACAACAACCACTGCAGATATTTCTTTAAGTTTAGCCTGGGAAAATATCGAACGTTTACAGTTTCATTTTAAACCAAATAGTTCTATAGAAGTGTAAAGGGAAGACTCGTTCTGAGATGCCACTACGGGAGCCCGAATAGGTAAGAGTGGCAAAAGTGCTACTTAAATTTACAATATTTGATAAACTGAAAAAAAGGAAGTACAAACCCAGGGCAAAGGCGGGGAATCGAACCCGCAACAGCGTTACAGCGCTCGGACTTGGGCGATTCAAAACCATTCGGCCTTCGGCCCCACATGAATGCCACGAGAATCCTCCAGACTCAAACCGATTCCAAGCATCCATTGGTAAATTCGGTTTGGAGTGGTCACGTGACTAAAATATGGCCAAGTGCTTGGTTTACCATATTTGGCGTTTAATTGGCTGTTATGGGCCCAGGGCAATTTTGTTGACTCTAAAAAACATCTAAAAAACATGGGGCAGTATTGTAGGGCCCATTTGGAAAGCCAAACACTCGTTTGGGGACCCGGGCAAATTTTGTTTTTATTTTACAAAACCTAACCGAAAAACTTTTTTCATTCACAAAACAAAATATGGCCGCTAATAAGTTATAAAAGATTCACCTTCAAAAACGAAACCTACTCGTGAAACGACACAGCATTTTAAAATAATGCTAACTTACCAGAAATTTTCAAATCTAAAAAATAACATCGGACATTCAAATATCAAACTATAAAACGAAACTCTACAAAATAATGAAAAAACATTTAAAAAAAACTAACTTACCAGCCCTCCCTTCAAATCTAAAAAAACATTTGACGATCAAAAATCAATACCTACACGCCGATCCGGTGGCGTAGTGGTTAAGGCATTGGCCTCTTTAGCTGCTGGGTCCGGGTTTCGAATCCCGTTCATGGGCATGGATGTTTGTGTTTGTCGAGTATAATACGGAGTAACGTGCTGTAAATAGTCTGTGGGGTCCGAAAGGTCCTGTGGGCGGTCATTGCGCAGTTATCCCATGGGTACATAGGACCCCTGGAGAAAATTTCCCTACCCTTCAGGACATGTCTAAATTGCGGATACGCGGCGACAGATGGCAACATTTGTCATATGGTGGTTTTTGTGGTGTGTCTTGTGTTGTCCGCTACTTGACGAATGGTTTTAATAAGCCGGGTCCTTGCGACCAAGCAATCCAACAAGCCTGAAAAAAAATTATATGTCAACCAACCTACCATCAATACCTACAACGCAAAACGGGTGCCAAACTACAGATCGAACCAAATCCATCGCCAATCACCATCCAAATCCATCGCCATCATGATCACTGGGACCAATGAATGCTTGGAATTGGTTTGAGCTGGAGACGCTGTTCAGTCCTCTACCCTACTATTTTAAACTCTTTGAAAACTCTATAAAAAACTCTTTTTAAATTGTGAATAAAAGGGTTTAATCATGACTCAAACACTACAGAATCGAACCAAATCCATCGCCCAACACCATCCAAATCCCACGCCATCAGATCACTGACCAATGAATGCTTGGAATTGGTTGAGCTGGAGACTCTTGTTCAGTCCCTCTACCACTACTAATTTTAAACTCTTTTGAAAACTCTATAAAACTCCTTTTTTACATGTGAATAAAAATGGGTTAAATCTGACTCAGAACACCTTACAGATCGAACCAAATTCCATCGCCATAACAATCCAATTCATCGCCATCATGATCACTGTCCTTGAATGCCTGGAATTGTTTGGGAGCTGGAGACGCTGTTCAGTCCTTCTACCCTAACTATTTTAAAATCGACTTTTGAAAACTCTATTATAAACTCTTTTTTAAATGTGAATAAAATGGGGTTATATCATGATCAGAAACAACGGAATAAATGAAAACACAGTTCGTTTAAAATAATTTATATATAAATAAAGCACAATATATATACATTCTACCTATCAAATATACCACCTCAAATTTTTTATTTTATACGTATAATGAATAGAAACTTGTCCTAGAACGAAGCAATGAGTTTATTTTACTTTAACGGTTTTACTGAAAAATTCAGTTATTATGATATACAATCGGTTACGTTTAACAAACACCGGTTTAATAATAACCCCTATTGATAGTAAATTTAACCAATAACATATATACTTTGTAGTGTGGGATTGTTCATTTTACCCAAGAAAAATACTTCCTTGTGTCAGGAGGGGGGATTAGAGGTGGGGGGGGAAGGGGGAATGGGGTGTGTCTGGGGGGGGGGGGGGGGGGGGGGGGGGAGAAGACGGTTGAATATATATATATATATATATATATAGGGGTATTAGGTATGGGGGGGGGGGGGAGGGGGGGGGGGGGTAAAAGTGATATATATAATATATATATATATAGATAATATATATATATATATATATATATATATATATATATAATATATAATATATATATATATATGATATATATATATAATATATATATAGAAAAATTAATATAAAATGGTTGCTAGAGAACACTTGATATATATATATATATTTATTTATATATATATAATTATATATATATATATATATATATATATATATATATATATATATATGTATACTATATATATATATAATATATATATTTATATTATATATTTATATATATATATATATATATATATTTTATATTATATATTATATCTATATATATATATTATATTTATATTATATAATATATATCTAAAATAATAATATATATATATAAATATATATATATAAAATATATATTAATATATATATATATATATATATATAATATATATATATATATAATATATATATATATATATATAAATATAAATATATATATATATATATATATAATATATTATATATATATATTATATATAAATTATATATATATAAATACTATATTTATAAATATTATAATAATATAAACTCTGTGCGTTGGGAATAAGAAAATAATATGAAATGGTTGTGTATATCTTGTTTTCACTGTAAGAATATAAAATTAAGGAGTTTTAATTGAAAATTTTATTTATTTAATTTAAAAATTAAATACTTTTCTGTTGCGGTTGTTGTAGTTATAAAAGATTCACCCATACTTCAAATTTTAAAATTTAGTGAAAATACAAAATTTATAATGTAACGTGTTAATAGAGAAAACCTAACAGTTAGGTGACGGGTTTATACATTTGTACACCTCAGCTATTTTGAAATTTATAATGCGTCGGTAAAATTATAATTATATCGCGAAACAATGATAAGTTTTATCCGAAAAGGAATTTTGATGAACTTAATGTAATAAACATTAAATAAACATTCGGGTAGCTTGTTTTTGATTTTAATTACTCTACGATAGAAATAGTTCTACCAATATGAAAATACTATACTAGTACCAAAGTGTTTCTCAACGGTTTTTAACATCTAACTTTTGATAAACTGCGAATTAATTGCATTACTAATTTGGCACGATTGATTAAAATCAAGAAGAGAATTTCAGTCATGAACAAAACCAAATGCTTTGAACTTTGAATTTGTACTTTAATTTTTTTACGCATTTTATTTACCGGTGTATTAGGCTTCTAATCTTTTATTTGTGCCTAAAAATAACGATGCTATGTAATTTTAAAAATTTCCTAAAAACTATGCATTGTTCTTTATGTAATTGGACTAATAAAAAAAAGGCCCTTGAAAATAGTAATACAGATAGCTAGCATTCGAAGTTAAGACAGTAAAAAAAAAAAGCTTGTCTAGTGTTCTGAAGTTGAATCATAGAGGTAGGAAGGAGGTGTAGACGGGCGCTCCAATTGAAGCAGAGCTGTCAGGTTTTTCGAGCTACTGCGCATAACATACTGACACCGAGTTATCCCAAGATGCACAGCTCTAGCCTACTTCATTTGTGTGCTACTGCGCATATAGAGTTGTTGCAACCACGTGTCAATTTTTAACCGGATCACAGTTATTGCATCTGGCAACCAGTGCAACCGGATCGTTAGGACAGACAAATCCGTTCTTCTATTGCGTCTAAATAATCTTTGGAATAACATTCAATCATTAGAAAGACATTTTCGATCTTCTCATTCCTAGTACAATTTATAATGCAGAAAAACGATGGCATTTTTAATATAAAAAAAGAGAAAACTAGCAACCTATGTACAGTTTTTCACTGTATTTTGCCGAAGCACGTGCGTTTGTATGTCCTAAGAAAAATTGGCCACACCCGTGCAACCGATTTCAACCAATCAGCGATCGTCAGGGGTGCAGAAAAAAGAGGTGAGGAAGAGGGGTGCAACAACTCTATACAAGGGCCTCTCTATTCTCCTTCGTACCTCTATGAGTTGAATTAGGCAAGTGGTACTGAGAACTTTGAAAAATAATTATAACACAATTTTTTTGTGTGGAAAATTTGCATTCATCTAAGAATAAATGTATTCGTTTATATACAATTTATAGAGTGACAATGAAAACAAAATGTTGCGTTAATATATTTGATTCAAATTAAATGAATGGTTTGAAAAGACTCGGGAAAACTTTTCTGTCGTTTTCAATACGTTACATTAAAAGAATAATATTTGGAGTCATTGTAGTTATGTAGTTTAATATTTTTATAAATCATTTGTGAAAATGATTTTTTTTACCTTACAAGCAAATGATCTTCAAAAAGCGCATTTCAAAAAAAAAGCTGTGCTTACTCACACTATAAACACACTGAACCGATAGATAACAAGTAACGAATTTTAATCTTTGATGTCATTTTCAAAACATATCTTCTTGTGACTTCTTCGTAGCTCACAAAAAGAGCCACATCCTCCCAAAAATTTAGTTCGTGATGGAATGATGTTGTGCAGAAACAATTTCGACGTGTCGTCGGGGACAGTTCTTGACAAGTTTGCAGACGATAGTGGAAGAGGGTGTTTCCTCTTCAGCGCTTGGCCCGCGCCCCCCTCACTCGAGTCCGCTTTTGACTTGGGCGAGACTCCCTGAGGGAAGAAGAAGGATTAGAAAAAAATTAAGTAATTAAAATTAATCAACAAAATTAAGGGTAGTAAAAAAAATAACGATCGCTATTCGGAGTGGTCTGTAGCTTTAATGAATGATCCAAATGCAACAAACTTTGAGACACTTACAGGGGACACTTTGAGACAGGGGGAAAAAGAATGGAATCATAAAAAAACAAACTCGTCACTTTACCAGAGTTCTAAATTGCGAGGCGTCATTAGCTGTGTTGGCCGTAATTTGCCATCATTGACGGCGCCTCGTAATTTAGAACTCTGATCAAGAGACGAGTTTCTTTTTTTATGGTTATTCTTTTTTATGATTATTTTTTAGGATTCTATCTTTTTTTATGATTCCGTTCTTTTCCCCCCTTCTTGATTGGTAAGTGTCTCAATTTTTAATGCATTTGGATTATTTATTCAAGCTACAGACCTCTCCGAATAGCGAGCGTTATTTTATAACCACCCTGTATTTCAGAACGCAAACACAACGATCCAATTTTAGTGTTTCCCAACTACACAAGACGGAAAATCTGTGGCCTTAAGCCCTGATCTGTAAGAACAAAAAACGGTAGCTGCACAAATCATACGCCGAATTTTACGCTTTCTTATGGGCCCTTATAGTTGTCATGTGACCAAGGCACCAAAATTAAAGTTGATCTCAGTACATATAGTTCTAATAGCAATCACTTTATGGAGTTGTTTAATACCTAACCCCTTTCCGTTTAGCTTCTTTTTCCGCCTCGCATACAGAAGGTCCCAGATTCAGATCCGGGCATCGCCGTTTGCCGACCTACAAAAGGCCCGTGCAGTCAAAAATGTCCGACGAATAATACCACTTGTAGAGGGAGTGCACGTTCAATTTGCTTCAAAGCCCCAACGTCGCGTACGATGTCGCCATAACGGTTGCGTTGGGTGGCTACTCTCAGATGTCACTTAACTATAACTGTGGTCCTAAATGACGACGCCCGTCACTTTTGGCCCTCGTGTAGCTCTAGTGCGACATAAACTCAAACTAACTCGCCTAACCGATATGATTTTCAGTGAGTATTTAGGTAACATGAGAGTAGGCTATTTCAGAACATCTTGTTTCTTATCGGAATCAATACAGGAGCTACTTAAGGTTGTTTATCAGACGCCACCTACCGGTCGTCTCTCAATCGTAACTCAAAGTAAAATCGCGACAGTTTTCGAATGCATATCACAAGAAATTATTGGAATATTTTCACGCGGTTTGTGTCGTTAAACAGATTTGATTTGAAAGATACATTACCTCTCTGTTTGTTATTTTTTGTTTAAATTTTTGTAAAAGAGATGTTTAGTAAAAATTAACTTTAGCTTCATTTTGTTAAAATTGAGAACAAGATTAAAAAAAAAGAAGTAAATACCGTGATTGAACATCTCTGCCCTTTTAAACTTTGAAATGAGATAATTTGAACTTGAGATATTGATTAAAATGCGAAGACAAGTGCTAAAAAATTGTGCAAAGCCACGCCTCCCATAACACTGGGGGGCAGGGGAGCCCAGTCGGTTAAGCACTCGCTTAGCATGCGAAAGGTCCCAGGAGTGGTACCACCAAGGGGGTCGGAAAGATTCCGAGGCGAAAAGTTTCCACTGGCGAGAAGTTCCCATTCCGACCGTCAGTTCCGACAACCGGTTAGATCTTACCATGAACGCATTTTTTCTCGATATCGGAAGCTGATTCCGATGGCGGTATGTTAAGTACCTCGGGTGAAGGCGTGGTCAGTGGTTAAAGTTGTTTGACCAATAGGAGTATTGAATTGGTGACGAACCCGTTTAATTTTTTAGAAAGGGATAATAGCTAGTAGCTAGTTTAAAAGATTTTGTTGTTATATTTTGTTACTATCCGAGTTTTTTTTATTCCTCCAACTTTAAATATTAGTGCAATTGAATTTTTGCAAAATAAAATAAACATGAAACTGACATAATAATATCATTCATGTTCTGTTGCAGATAAGGCATTTAATTTGCTTATGTTTTAATTTATTTATTTGGCAAGCATTTCATTGCAGTGAAATAAAGTTAGATCCAACTTATCTTAATCTATTTTATTTTAAAATGCAATTCAAACGTTATAAGTTTTAAGCAAATGTTACTCTATTCCGATTTTTTCCCATCTATTAATTAAATACTGGATAATAATTATAGTTATATTATAATACTTTAATTTCGATAAAAAAAGTTTTATTATTAAAGCAAATTAGCAAAAGGACCATTAAATGAAGACTTTTAGCAAAATAAAATTTTAATTTATATGTATGAAGCAGTAATTTTTTAATTTGTACTTTCAAATTCAAGTAATAAAAAGATAGCAATTATTTATTTTGGATGTTTACAAATAGAATGTTATTCTTTTTCGATTTTTCCCCAACTAATTAAATACCGAATAAAAATATTTAAAAACTAAAAATATTTTTATTTCGATACAAAAAATATTGTAGTATTTTAATTTTAACTTTTTTTTTAATTAGCGTGAAAGGACATTGCCAAATTTTAATTTATAGTATAAAGCACATTTACTTTGAACTTTCAAATTCAGATAAAAAAGATGCAACTATTTGTAGGATGTTTACCAATAAAATATATTTTTAAAAAAGGCATTTAAAAAACTAGTTATCGACATGCTTAATTTTTGGTAATGCAGAAGAAACCTTAAGATTTTAAAACCGAACATTAATATTAAACATAATCTCAAAAATAAAATACAAATTGCTATCTTTATGGACTTTTTTATATGTAACAAAATTTCAAGTAAAATAGAAAATTTAACTGCCAATGAATAATGAAAAGAACATTTTGAGCAAGAAAATGAAATGGTACATAGTAATTTAATCTGTGTAATTAGCCTTAAAATGAAATATATATATTCCATTTCTAATATGAAAACATCTCGTTTTTAGTTTAATAAACACTAACTTTTAACAAACAATGGCTAAGGATTAATGTCGCACGCATCTAACATGAAAAGAATGCCCAATGTCCCCAACTTGCAAAAAAACCTTTCAATTCCGATGGCGAGAACGAGTTTCCACTAGTCTAAGAGGTGGTGAGAAGTATCCGACCAAAAAAAAGTGACAAAAACAAGATCATGGTAGCAACTTGCTTTTCCGAGGCGAGATGTGACGTCACAAACAGGTCATGGGGAAGAAACGCCCACAATTACCGAGGCGAGATCTTTCCGACCCCCTTGGTGGTAGCAGTCCAGGGGGACTACCACCAAGCTTTCGGAAAGATTCCGAGGCGAGATCTTTCCACTGGCGACAACTTCTCATTCCGACCGTCAGTTCCGACAACCGGTTTATGAGCAACCACGAAGTCTTTTTTTTTCCGATTTCGGAAGCCGATTCCGATAGCGGTATGTTAAGTAACTCAGGTGAAGGCGTGGTCAGTGGTTAAAGTGTTTTGACCAATAAGAGTGTTGAATTGACGACGAACCCGTTTAGTTTTTCAGAAAGGGATTAGCTGCTAGCTAGTTTAAAAGGTTTTGTTGTTATATTTTGTAACTATTCGAGGTTTTTTTTTATTCCATCTTAAAATATTAAAAGTAGTGCAATTGAATTTTTGCAAAATAAAATAAACATAAAACTGCCATACTTAATATCATTCATGTTCTGTTGCAGTTCGAAAACATTTAATTTGCTTATGTCTTAATTTATTTATATGGCAAGCATTTCATTGCAGTGAAATAAAGTTAGATCCAAGATCCAACTTATCTTAATCTATTTTACTTTAAAATCCAATGCAAACGTTATAAGTTTTAAGCAAATGTTACTCTATTCCGATTTTTTCCCATCTACTAATTAAATGCTGGCTAATATTTATAATTATATAATAATACACATATTATTTTAATTTCGATAAAAAAAAGTTTTATTATTAAAGCAAATTAACAAAAGGACCATTAAATGAAGACTTAGCAAACTAAAATTTTATTTTATATGTAGTATGAAGCAGTCATTTTCAATTTGTACTTTGAAATTCAAGTTATAAAAATGCAGCAATTATTTATTTTGGATGTTTACAAATAAAATGTTACTCTTTTCCGTTTTTTCCCCAACTAATTAAATCCCAAATAAAAATATTTAAACTCTTAAAATATTTTTATTTCAATACAAAAAAAAATTTTGTATTTCAATTAAAACTTTTTGTTAATTAGCGTTAAAGGACATTGCCAAATTTTAATTTATAGTATAGATCATTCACTTTGTACTTTCAAATTCAGATAAAAAAAAAGATGCAACTATTTGTAGGATGTTTACCAATAAAATATATTTGAAAAAAAGGTATTAGAAAAACTTGTCATCGACGTGCTTCATTTTTGGTAATGCAGAAGAAGCTTAGAAGATTTTAATACCGAACATTAATATTAAACATAATCTCCAAAATAAAATACAAATTGCTATTTTTATAGGCTTTTTTAAATGTAACAAAATTTCAAGTAAAATAGAAAATTTAACTGTCAATGAATAATGAAAAGAACATTTTGAGCAAGAAAATGAAATGGTACATAGTAATTTAATCTGTGTAATTAGCCTAAACTGAAATATATATATTCCATTTCTAATGTGAAAACATCTCGTTTTTAGTTTAATAAACACTAACTTTTAACAAACAATGGCTAAGGATTAATGTCGCACGCATCTAACATGAAAAGAATACCCACTGTCCCCAACTTGCAAAAAAACCTTTCGATTCCGATGGCGAGAACGAGTTTCCACTAGTCTAAGAGGTGGTGAAAAGTATCCGACCAAAAAAAGTGACAAAAACAAGATCATGGTAGCAACTTGCTTTTCCGAGGCGAGATGTGACGTCACAAACAGGTCATGGGGAAGAAACGCCCACAATTACCGAGGCGAGATCTTTCCGACCCCCTTGGTGGTATCAGTCCAGGGGGACTACCACCAAGCTTTCGGAAGGATACCGAGGCGAGATCTTTCCACTGGCGACAACTTCTCATTCCGACCGTCAGTTCCGACATCTGGTTTATGAGCAACCACGAAGTCATTTTTTCCCGATTTCGGAAGCCGATTCCGATAGCGGTATGTTAAGTAACTCAGGTGAAGGCGTGGTCAGTGGTTAAAGTGTTTTGACCAATAGGAGTGTTGAATTGACGACGAACCCGTTTAGTTTTTCAGAAAGGGATTAGCTACTAGCTAGTTTAAAAGGTTTTGTTGTTATATTTTGTAACTATTCGAGGTTTTTTTTTATTCCATCTTAAAATATTAAAACTAGTGCAATTGAATTTTTGCAAAATAAAATAAACATAAAACTGCCATACTTAATGTCATTCATGTTCTGTTGCAGTTCGAAAACACTTAATTTGCTTATGTCTTAATTTATTTATATGGCAAGCATTTCATTGCAGTGAAATAAAGTTAGATCCAACTTATCTTAATCTATTTTACTTTAAAATCCAATGCAAACGTTATAAGTTTTAAGCAAATGTTACTCTATTCCGATTTTTTCCCATCTACTAATTAAATGCTGGCTAATATTTATAATTATATAATAATACACATATTATTTTAATTTCGATAAAAAAAAAGTTTTATTATTAAAGCAAATTAACAAAAGGACCATTAAATGAAGACTTAGCAAACTAAAATTTTATTTTATATGTAGTATGAAGCAGTCATTTTCAATTTGTACTTTGAAATTCAAGTAATAAAAATGTAGCAATTATTTATTTTGGATGTTTACAAATAAAATGTTACTATTTTCCGTTTTTTTCCCAACTAATTAAATCCCAAATAAAAATATTTAAACTCTTAAAATATTTTTATTTCGATACAAAAAAAAATTGTTGTATTTCAATTTAAACTTTTTGTTAATTAGCGTTAAAGGACATTGCCAAATTTTAATTTATAGTATAGATCATTTACTTTGTACTTTCAAATTCAGATAAAAAAAGATGCAACTATTTGTAGGATGTTTACCAATAAAATATATTTGAAAAAAAGGTATTACAAAAACTTGTCATCGACGTGCTTAATTTTTGGTAATGCAGAAGAAGCTTAGAAGATTTTAATACCGAACATTAATATTAAACATAATCTCCAAAATAAAATACAAATTGCTATTTTTATAGGCTTTTTTAAATGTAACAAAATTTCAGGTAAAATAGAAAATTTAACTGTCAATGAATAATGAAAAGAACATTTTGAGCAAGAAAATGAAATGGTACATAGTAATTTAATCTGTGTAATTAGCCTAAAATGAAATATATATATTCCATTTCTAATATGAAAACATCTCGTTTTTAGTTTAATAAACACTAACTTTTAACAAACAATGGCTAAGGATTAATGTCGCACGCATCTAACATGAAAAGAATACCCACTGTCCCCAACTTGCAAAAAAACCTTTCGATTCCGATGGCGAGAACGAGTTTCCACTAGTCTAAGAGGTGGTGAAAAGTATCCGACCAAAAAAAGTGACAAAAACAAGATCATGGTAGCAACTTGCTTTTCCGAGGCGAGATGTGACGTCACAAACAGGTCATGGGGAAGAAACGCCCACAATTACCGAGGCGAGATCTTTCCGACCCCCTTGGTGGTAGCAGTCCAGGTTCGGGTCCGGGCATCGCCAAAATAACTGCCGACCTATAAACGGCCCGTGCAGCCAAAAATGTCCGACTAATAATACCCCGTGTAAGGGAGTGCACGTTAAATATCCTTCAAAGTACTGACGCTGCGTACGATGTCGCCCTTAACGGTTGCGTTGGGTGCCTATTCAGGTGCTGGCTCGTCACCTGACTGTGGTTCTAAAATACGACGCCCGTCGCCAATAGCCCTCGTGTAGCTCTAGTGCGACGATAATTCAAACCAAACCCATCACACCGGCCCCTAAACATTCGAGAATGTTTTAGTAGCAATCACTTCTTGTGGAGCTGTTAAATTTCAAATCCCCTTTTCCGCTCCGGATATCTTATCGAGGGTTTTAACGGGGATGAATGGGAAGATGTATTTTTATCACCACTTTTATCCCCTTGTCACCTGATAACTACAATCGCATTGCACCCAACACAGGTGCCACACAAAACGTGTTGAAATCACAGGAGATTCCAAAAGAAGCCAACTATTTGGTTTCCTGGGGCTTTTTGCATGCTAGGCGAACGCAAGTTTTACACAGGCATTCGCCTAGCATACGAAAGGTCCCAGGTTCGGGCATCGCCAAAATAACTGCTGACCTATAAAATGGCCCTTGCAGCCAAAAAAAAAAAAAAAATGTACGACTAATAACAACCCGTGTAGGGGGAACACACAACCATCCATCAAAGTCCCATCGCTGCGTAAGATGTGGCCCTCAACAGTTGCGTTGGGTGCCTACTCAGGTGTCAGCTCGTCATTTGACTGTGGTTCTAAAATATGACGCCCGTCGCCAAAGCCCTCGTGTATCTCTATAGTGCGACGATATTTCAAACTAAACACTATAAGTTTACAACGGCTCTTTGGACATAGCAGGATTAACACATTTTGATTTTATTTGATAATTATTTTAGTTTACTAGTGCAATTTATTACTGTAAAATGCTTTTTCTCTCTCTCTCTGTGAAATTATGTAAAAACAAGTATCTACCCATGATTATCATTGAAATTTGTCAATGGACCGGCTTCGGGAATTTGAAGCATGTTTAGCATGTTCTACCTCTTCACGAGGATTTAGTCTATCGCCGTACGGCTGCAAGTCCATTTATAAGTCCACAGTTATTTTGGCAATGCCCCGCGTATGAACTTAGAATCTTTCACATGCAAAGGTAGCTCCCTACCGACTGGGCTCCACATCGAGAAATAAGGGAATCAGTTCCCAATGCCTTTGTTGCCATGGAAGGAATGCTATATACCACACACCGATTAGATTTGATAATTCTTTGACTTTAGTAGTGCAATCAAGTTACTGTAATACGCTAATCTTTCGATAGAAAATGATATAAAAAAGGTTCACCCATTATTATCTCCTTATCAACTTTCTTTCAGTCAAGGAAGTTTCGTTGTTTTATCGAAAATGTGGATAACTAGACAGCAATAATTAGATTACCAGTAGAGACTGTTTTTTTTTTTTAGCGAATGCTGATATTCATTTGTTAAATTCGGACTTTCACACATTTAGGACATCATTTCGGACTTTCACTGCATTTAGTTTAACTATATTAATTTTTTTTAAATGAAACATACAAGTGACGTAGATACATAAGGGATAGGTTATCTGGAAATTTTGTCTCTTTTGCAGTGAACACACGATTCGTTCCGCTCTCGTTGTCTAAAAACATTATTCGAAAATGCATTATAGTCATTCCACACTGAATAGAAGATGCATACAAGTGCAGTTCTAGAGTGATTTCTAAGGTCCCTCTCTCTCATGTATTTTAAATGCAACGCAATGGAAGACGTAGAAAAATAAAAGTTCTTCTATAAAAGAAGTGCAACTTTTAGTGCGACAAGTCCGAAATCTTTAAATAATTCATAAAAATCATTTTAAAATGGCTCATTTTTCATCGGTACGTCCCGCGATCACAAACGCGTCGATTTGGCTGACGTTACTAGTGTGTATAAACAAACGGTAGGATGTTTTTTTTGCTTGCAATTAAACTGGATTTAATCGAATCTATCATTAAAATCAGAATTATATATATAATGGAATGAGGTTCTACAGAAGCGGATGAAGTTCATATTTGCTTAAGCCTTTGGTTTCCTCTGAGTCTGTCGCCAGAAAAATGCGACCGCTATTATACGTGGCTGACGTCACTATACCGACCACCGCTTCATCGGAACGTTACGTTGACACGAAACTGGAAACCGAGTGAACTCACTCAACTATGTTGTTGTTTTGGTTTTCGTCTTTGCATGTCAAAAATGAAAAATTTAGGTTCTTCGTGATTTCTCACAAAATCAATTAGCACTTCTTCCTCGACAAGCGTAAAACAACTATCGCCTTCCGTCATTTCCTCAAAGTTTTAATTTTTTGGCAAGCACACCACACAACAGACAACAGCAAAAAACGTGGTCATCAGGATTTCCCCAACGCACTCAACAGCAACTCAATCTGGCGGCCGTTTAAATTGTCCGGCAACGCTCCCGAGGAAACCACTCTAGCGTAATCAATGTCAGTAGTTTGTATGACGTCACTCACCGCACTTGTCCTACCGCTTAAATCTGTTGACGGACTCCGAGGAAACCGAGGCTTTAGAGTGATTCCAAAATGGTGTTTCATAGTTTGTTTATGTTGTTTGACTAGTGACGTCATAGATACCACGTGACGACCACAAAGGGTTTTCGGGTGTAATTTTTCGTTCTAATTTTAAAATTAATTTTTCTCCCTTTTTATGGAGTATTTGAAAAAAAGGAAAAAAATACGGGTCTAAAATTTTTGGCATAATAATATTTTAAGCCATTAAAAATGTATAGTCAATACCCTATTATTGCTTTTTGTTCCTTCAAAATGATCATGAGAGGGGGGAGTAAGAGAGGGGAAGTGCAAGGTTTTTTTTTTTTACATAAGATGCCTGTTCATGGCCGTCAACTACGTCACAGGTACACTTACAAACGCCCTCTATGAAGAACGCACAATCTTTAGAAAAGCGCCACCTATGTGGAAACTACTGCGCTACCATAATGGGATCAATCGGGAGATGGGGTGAAATAGAGTTGGCTAGGATTCAACCTCTAAAGTCCAGTCAAAGTGGGGAAGTATGCAATGTCATTTGGCCGGTGCTGTGTTAACATGTGGGGGGAAGTGAACTGGCATCTTATGCGATGAGCGTGCGAGAATAAAGAGAGGGGGCGGGGCTCACGTACTGCGTCTGGGGGCAGACGATCCCGCTCGGCCAGATCAGCACGGAGCGCCACGTCACTGAAAGAAAGAACGGCCCTGTCACCTGGTTCAACGAGACATCTAACAGTTCTACCAATAGGGTGCAGATGGGGTAGGCAGTTGCGATTTTTTATCATATAGTTGCAAAAGAACAAATCTAGCTACCAGGGCCGGATTTAAAGATTTGCCGCCTGTAGGCTGTAGATTTGCCGCCCCTGTCACAATATTCTCCCCCTTCGAGGAAAGATAGCTGGTTAGCTGCAAAATAGGGTGGTGCTATTTAAAATTATCACAACGAATATAAAAGAGGGAAAATAGGTTTATTTTTGAAACACAATTTAATTAGATCATAACATGATCCTCTCTTACCCGGTCTCATAAGGCGTAACTGGTGTAGTAGACCACAGCGACGACAAGCTCAGCTAGCGTGTGCTATGTTTGCTACTAAATATTAGTATTATTTACACTTTACGGTTTAAGCATTTTTGTAAATAATTTGTTTCTTTTCTTAAAAATATCAGTATTTTACCAATATTTTTTTGCCGAATGTGGCTTCAATTGGTCGTAAAATTTGCCGCTCTAGGCTGCAGCCTACTTAGCTATCGATACTGATAGAAATCAGGCCCTGCTAGCTACAATAAAAAGTTAAAAAGTTGCTTGGGCCATTTCTGTATCTTTTAATGAATTATGAGAATTTTAAATTATTTTTATCTTGATCATTTGACTTGTTTAACCGATGTGTTCCTATGTACTACTTGTATTAAATGAAGGGGGAAAAAATTCCTTCTGAGTTGTCATGTACACTCTTAAAACGAACGAGCGATTTTAACTCAGTCTGAGTAATTTTCACCCCTCCAGTCTGGAAAATGCACTTCTCGTCTTTGAGTGGATCCTTTGTGTGTTAAACCTCCGACAGGATTACTCCAAACGAGTGATTTTAACTCAACCTAATTTAATATTCACTCCTTTCTAGTGTCGAAAATGCACTTCTCCAACTGGAGTGGATTTCACTGGTTTGTTTTAAGAGTGTAGATTTGGCGCAGGAGGTATTTATATTGTAGTAACGTTCCAATCGAGCGCAACTCACCCTTGTCCTCCTTGGGCTTGAAGTTCTGCAGGGGCAGGTCGTAGGAGGCGTTGTCCCCGCCCTCGGCCGGCCAGCACACCAGCAGCCGGTACAGCCAGGCGCCCAGCACCGCGCCCACGTGCGGACCCACCACCGGCACCCAGAAGTAGTTGTAGTCCCTCACGCTAGGGAAGGGTAAAGCAAGTTCAAGTCATGCAGAGCTCCATATCATCACTTAAGTTCCCACATGTGCTATCTAACTTTGAAAAACAGTAGAAATTTACTGAAGGGTAACCCTTGGCGAGCTTTACAAAATCGCGTCAAAAGTCGGCCGAAAACCCAACCGAAATGATAGGATAGGTTTGAATTATCGTAGCATTAGAGCTACAAGAGGGAGAACGGAAAAACGTGTTTGTTCATTTAACACCGGCTGTTCGGACTTTCTTGTTACATAATATCGGTCTACATAATGTAATGCTGAGGTATGCAACAAGAAAGTCCGAACAACCGGTGTTAAATAAACACGTTTTTCGACTCTCCCTCGTGTAGCTCTAATGCGACGATAATTCAAACCTATCCGAACCTATCCTATCATTTCGTTTTGGTTTTCGGCCGACTTTTGGCGCGATTTTGGAAAGTTCGCAAAGGGTTACCCTTCAGTAAATGTCTACTGTTTTACAAAGTTAGATAGCACATGTGGGAACTTAAGAGACGATTTGGTAAATACAATTAAAAAATAAGGATTCAAAATCATTCCACTAAAATAATTCTAGTTGAGCTGCCAATCCATCTAGTGACTAGATGGATTGCCAACTCCGACTTCCTCCCATCTAGTAGGAAGCTATCTGACATATGGTTGGTTGCCCTGGTCATTATATCCTGGTGTTGGTGTTCATTCACTGGCGAACGCAACTCCTTAAACGTTCATTCACTGGTTAGTCTACCGGTCTACCCTATATTTTCCTTTGTTTTTACTTTAACCCTTTTCTTGCTGAAACGCCCCAAAACGCCCGAACAACTGAGGATTCGATAATGTTATTCCCTCTTCATTTTATGAGTGATCGTTTATACTCGTCTGAAGAACAGGTCGTAGGCGCTAAGAATTGATAGGAAGACTATATAAAAGGTGTTGTTAACAATAGTTGCCAAGGCGTAGTGTTAGTAAATAATTATCCCAGTATAGCAGTACTTCAAACAGTGGCGTTTCTTGGAAAACCACATGAGGTGATAGGGAAAGGCGGCAAGCTTGCGTTGCAATCATACGGACTACAGTATTCGAGCATAATCCTCACCTGAACACCGAGGGGCCCCACCCGGCCAGGGCGAGGAATGCGCGCGGTGCCAGGTCCCTCGCCGGGTTGAGGGGGGCGGCGCAGTTGTAGGGGAAGGCGGCGATGACGCTCGTCAGCAGCAGGCCAACCAGCAGGGGCTGCAGCCCCTTCGGGACGGCCATGTTGCGGGCGTCCCCGATGGCGCACAGCCCCAGCATCAGGAGCGCGGTCGACACCACCTGTGTAAAAAAGGGAATAACAAAAACTGTTTTTAACACTGATCACCAGATGGCGATAGTAATTTTCTTCTGTATGTATTCCTACTCTGTAACCCTCCTCACTTAAATCTCAGAATTCTCAGAAATAAAGTTGTCTCCAAACAAAATGGGTGTCTGTTTCTTAGGCGCACCCAAACAATTTATAATTGGTCATTTACAGTTTTGAAAAAGTAAAACCTGCGAGAGAGAGAGAGACATCATTACACTCAGGGCCGGATTTCTAAATAGGCTAAGTAGGCTATAGCCTACAGCGGCAAGTTTTTGGGGGCGGCAAATTTTCCGACCAATTAAAGCGGCATTCCACATAAAAATTATAAACGAACATTTTAATAAAGAAAACTATATTTAACGTATTACAAACATTTCTTAGCAAACATGGTTGCTGCGAGGGCAATTGCACCCCCTCCTCCTGGATTTCGAAGTTGACAGAAAAATAATAGAACTGTTTAAAAAATTTGCCTATTTCGCTTTAGTGTGTAAAATTACATAGATGATTCTAATATGTGTATTTATTTTAAACAGCACATACCACCCCATTTTGCAGCTAACCAGCTACTTTTCCCAGATGAGGGAGACGATGACAGGGGCGGCAAATCAATCGTCTTAGCCTACAGGCGGCAAATTTTTAAATCCGGCCCTGATTACACTCTTAAAACAAACGAGTCATTTGAACTCGGTCTGAGTTCATTTTAACCTTGCCAGTGTCGAAAATGCACTTCCCATACAGGAGTGGATTTCATGTAATGTTAATCCGTCGACAGGATCACTCCAAACGAGTGATTTTAACTCAGTCTCAGTTAGTTTTCACTATTTTCCATTGTCGAAAATGCACTTCTCCTATTGGAGTGAATTTCACTCTTTTGTTTCAAGAGTGTAATGGACCGAAATAGAGAGCTTGTTTTACATTCACTCTTAATGCACTGAATTAAGATTAATTTTAATTGTTTACTGTTTCCTATTTTAAAGCCACCTGTGCAATTATTAATAAGTAACCTCAATATGCCATCAACGACTAGGTGGCGCTCATGTAAAGGCCACGTTCGTACAGCTGTGGAAATAAAAAAGTACCCACTAGTGATTATTTCTGTCGTTAGTCATCCAATATAATCGGACCTTTTTGACTTTGTAAAGAAATAACGTTTTAAGTTAAATGCATGACACGAAATTTGCATACGGGGCCGTCTTCATATCAAAAAGGCTACCAACTTCAAAATTTTCAATAGCAACACCCCTTTTTTAGTCCATATTTCAAATTTATGACCTATTTTAACGCTAACTACGAAGTTTTGTTAGTTTTTAAGCATTATTAGAGGAGTTAGTGACATGCAAAGTTTAGGTGCCATAATGTTAAATGAGTTGCACATGGGACCACTCATGAGTGGACCGAAATAGAGAGCTTCTTTTACTTTCACTCTTTATGCACGGAATTAAGATAGATTTTAATTGTTTGCCGTTTCGTATTTTAAAGCTACACTCTCAGAAATAACACATTCATTTTGAACGATTCATTAATCCTCAAGCCTCATTTCGTTAATTTTGAGGATTATTTCGTCAAACCATCACGTGACTTTTGAGTAAACGCGAATCCTCACTTTAACGATCTTGATTTGACGATTCTGTGTCTTGATTTTGAGGAAACTGAATCTCATTACTGTACTCAAATGCTCAAAAATGACGAAATATTTCTTTAGATTCGACGAAATTCGAATCCTCATAAGAATGACGAATCAAATTTCCTCACTTTGAGGAAAGAAAAACTCGGAGCATTTACCAGTGAACGGCATCGTCAAAATTAAGGAAAATTTCGTCGTTTTTGAGTATTCATTTCTGAGAGTGTATCTGTGCAATTATTAATAAGTAACCTCAATATGCCATCAACTACTGGATGGAGCTCATGTAAAGGCCACGTTCGTACCAATATTCCTGATTACAATGTATTCAGGTGATGTCGGCTCGTCATTTGACTGTGGTTCTAAAAATCGACGCCCGCCGCCAACAGCCCTCGTGTAGCTCTAGTGCGATGATAATTCAAACCTAACCTGATTACAACGTCAATATAGTAGTATACAGGGTGGTTATAAAATAACGTTCGCTATTCGGATTGGTCTGTAGCTTGAATGAATAACCCAAATGCATAAAAAATTGAGACACTTGTTAATCAAGAAGGGGGAAAAAGAATGGAATCATAAAAAAAAGATAGAATCCTAAAAAATAATCATAAAGAATAATCATAAAAAACAAACTCGTCTCTTGACCAGGGTTCTAAATAACGAAGCGTCGTCAATTACGGCCAATTACGGCAAACACAGCTAATTAAGCCTCGTAATTTAGAACCCTGGTCAAGTAACGAGTTTGTTTTTTATGATACCATTCTTTCCCCCCCTTCTTGATGAGTAAGTGTCTCGATTTTTGATGCATTTGGATTATTCATTAAAGCTATACAGACCACTCCGAATAGCGAGCGTTATTTTATAACCACCCGGTATATAAGCCGAGGTAACTCATCTCCACCTTGAGGATCCTTTTAGTAGAATGTGGGTACTGAGGCCGCTGCAAGTGTAAGATAAGGACAAAGCAGATGCTGATGAAATTTATTTTCTTAAGAAAAGTGCCGACACGAAGAGAAATGTCCAAACTCGAATGTGTGGGGTCTCCAAACAAAGTCGGAAATGGTTTTGTATCAAGAAGTATTAAAGTATATCTCAATGTGAGAGTAATAAGGAGTAAGAAGGGAACCGACCTGGTCGACGAAGCAGGTGACGGCCCCCGCGTGCTCCGCGGGGAAGGTGGTGAAGATCTGCGCCGTGGACAGCTTGTGCGGGGGCATCTCCCGGTCGCCCCCGTCGAACACGGCGAACGACTCTGCAAGGCAAACATTAATATTGAACACGTGTTTAATATTTCTGT
Organism: Hylyphantes graminicola; assembly: GCA_023701765.1. Taxonomy (NCBI): domain Eukaryota; kingdom Metazoa; phylum Arthropoda; class Arachnida; order Araneae; family Linyphiidae; genus Hylyphantes; species Hylyphantes graminicola. The sequence continues at coordinate 503,920 of CM043111.1, forward strand.
TTACAAAGGATTAAGGGGTAGGTTAGGTACATATATATTCCGACTTGTGTGCTCGATCAGCGATCCGTTTATAAGCCCTCGTCAAATAAGACAGACACGTAAAGAGTTTTTACTGTCACAGAGAAAGGAAGTACACCCAGGGCGAAGGCGGGAATCGAACCCGCATCCGCTACAGCTCGCTGACTGCTGGCCTGCGATGCTAACCACTCGGCCATCCGGGATTAAAAATGTCTTCTCTTTCACTTGTCCATTCAACTCCTTTCATTTATTTATCAGGACAAAAATTTTGCAATTTTTAAACAAAAAGAAAAAATTCTCAACCATCTCTGTATCTTAAAGTAATGCAACCAAATTCACAGCGCGCATTGCGCTAAATCTAGAGTAGAGCTTGTGCAAGGTCACCGAACAACCATCAGCGACAAAATAACTGCCTTCCCATGTCAAGCATGCGGCCGCTTTTTTAAGCAATATGACTTCTATTTAAATAAATATAGTTGTTACATGAATCTCTTTCTCTCCGATGCAGCCAGGCTACTCAAGCTGCTGTGGAGCGAAATTGATGCCCAATCTATTTCCCCAATAAAAAAGTATTGTTCAAATAAAATCTGTTTTTAAATATGCGTTTAATTTCATTCTAAGAAAGCGGTCATTTTTCAATTTGAGTCTGGAGTACTTGCGCAACCGTAAAGCAGCAACGCATCACAACAATTTTTAAAAAAAATACAAAATTAGAAAACAAAAGTCGTAAAGGGAAGGATGGAAGAATGAAGGTTTAATCTTTCGCGCGATTCCCCTTTTAAGAAATACCTACACTGTAAAAACACACACACACGCACCTGTAAATTTACGAGTATTTGTCCCTCGTTTTTTTTTTATGGACAACAGCCTTATTAGATACCAAACGGTCTGACCCACTCAATAAACGGCCTTATCCCTAAGACTGTTAGAAAATAAGTGCGATTCCCGTATTTTTTACAGTTTTAGCTCATGTGTAGCTAATAGGAAATGATGGGTATGGGTGTTTTTTTTAACGGGGGTAGGACATGAATCTCTACTGTAGTTCTCTGCTCATTATTATGGATGGCTTATTATGTCCCTCCAGTGCTGCAGAAGCCTCCAGACGGCCATTACGAGACTTAAAAGTGGACACATTAGATGCCTGCACTATATCAATGGGGAAAAGACCTTTCCTATCTGCCTGAAGTGTTCCAGTGAACATGACCACATCCACATCCATGATCACATTCTGGACTGTCTGGAACTTTCCAGACTCGATCTTTGCAGAAATCCAGTCATGGTCCTGGACTTTTTGAAAGTGACTAACATCATAGACCTGGTTTACACAAAAACACACCTTAAGTTTGCAGCAGAGAAATGTGTTACGAGGTGGAAACGGCGTAAACAACGCTGCTGGCGTCGAAATTTCGCCTGCTCTGATTGGTCGCTCCTTTGACCCTTGCGTCCTGTTACGTCAAAAGCGAAGGAAAAAAATAATTAAAATTACGCTCTAACTGAAGCAAAACTAATAAAAATAATAAATTTATGTCTTAAAATAACAAATAAATTTGTTTAGTGAATGTGAAACATCTTTTTTTATTCGATTCTCGAGCTCGAAAATGAGAACTATTTACCCTTCTTCTCGTAGAACATTTGTATGCTGCAAACTTAATATGAGTTTTACTGTAGCTCTGCTATACCTAGGAGCAACAACATGGATGGATTTTTTTAACAGCGTAATTAAAAGACCAAAGTTGTAAAAGGGAAAAAAGTACGAATGCACTCACCGAAGTAGACCGCGTAGAGCACGATGGCGGACATGAATGCGCCCGCGTACTGTCCCGCCATGTGGGGGAGGGCGCGCCGCCACCCCACCTTCCCCACCGACCACTGGCCCACGCTGACGGCGGGATTCAGCACGGCACCTGCACACAACACACACAACATAAAATTAGCCCTCTTACCTTTTTACCAAGACTGAAGAAATAGGGACAATGAAGAAGCGATGATCGAAATGTGAGTAACAATACACTAACAGTGTTGGGCAATAATCAATTAATTTGTCAATTATCTTGTTAATTGACTAAAAATTTCAATTAAATTAACTAACGTTTGTCTATTGTAACTCACAATTAAAATAATTGCGATTAACCTTTTTTAGTTGTTTCATGAAACAATTAAAACTAACAATTAACTTTATGTATTAAAACAAGATGAGTAAAGATTAAGAAGATTAAGCTGTAAGACTTAAGACGATTTTTAAAAAAAATGGTTAATTGTTATTTTTAATTAAAATTAACAAAACAATTAAAAATGTATTGTTAGTTGTTACTACTACGCACAACACACCATTACTAAATATAAGTAATACTGAATCAAACAAACACAGGTACTTTTGGAAGTAGTACTAGATGGAAACAATATTCTATATAATACATATAATATACAAAATATATACGAGTAAATACAGTTTCACTTATTTTCTTTCAAAAACTCAATAATTAAAACACATAATTACACTCTTAAAATGAACGAGTGATTTTAACTCAGTCTGAGTTAATATGCACTCCTTTCCAGTATCGAAAATGCACTTCTCCGACAGGAGTGAATTTCATTCTTTTGTTTTAAGAGTGTAACACACTGGAAATATTACTAATATTATTAATTTTAGAAGCATTTTATGACCTTAACTTCGTTTTGTGAAAGGTGGGCAGACGATTACAGAACCAACAGGATAGAACGAAAACAATACCTTCCACTTTTTACGTTATAAACGTAGTGTAGAAGCTGAAATCAAATAGTTTTTTTTTTTTTCAAAGTGCATTCTTACAAGATATGTTATGTGAAGGAAAAACAACTTCTACAGGGTAGGGACAAATTTACTATAGTTGGCTGCATGGCTGAAAAGGATGCATCGAGTCGACGCCTTTTCCGATGTGGTGAAGGTTCTCTATTTGATTTGATTGTTTAGTTTAAGTTATTAGAGTAGGAGCATTTTATAAACTATTTTTTAAAAGTTAAATCGATTAAACCACGGCCTACTCAACTACTAAGGCCGAAGAAGCTCCCCCAAACACACTCACGGACGGAAATTTTAACGTCATAGTTTCGTCTGAGATGACGTTGTTCCGAAGATGAAGACAACCCGTCTCGAAACCACTCGTTGGGGCTTACCACATTTTTAGGGTTCCGAATTTGTCCGATAACTACTTTCTCGATCTTCGGCACTTTTAACAGTGATGTCAAAAATTCCGCCAGACTCTCATGTTTGGAAGAGCTCCTCTTTCCTTGTCATTGAAGTTGTGCGTGATTAAACTGGATAACGTTTTCAAACTCAAGAAAATATTTAAAAAAAATTCCTTAAAAGTTGAAGTTTTTTTATTTGCATTGTAGGTGCATTTTAAGATCTAAATCTCTACTCTTGTACACTCTTAAAACAAAAGAGTGAAATCCACTCCAGTTGGAGAAGTGCATTTTCGACACTGGAAAGGAATGAATATTAACTGAGTTAAAATCACTCGTTTAGAGTGATTCTGTCGGAGGTTTAACACACAAAGGATCCACTCCAAAAGGAGAAGTGCATTTTCCAGACTGGAAGGGTGAAAATTAATCAGACTGAGTTAAAATCGCTCGTTCGTTTTAAGAGTGTAAGGAGCTAAACGAAGACAGACTTGGTGGAGAACCCTTTTTTAGGGGGCGTACGATCTAGGTCATGGAGAATTAGCTGGACAAGCTGCACTCACCGGACACTCCCCCCGTGACGAGGATGGCGGACATGAGTGCCAGCCCCCAGCCCAGCGGCCCCAGCAGCGGGCCCGCCGCCGTCGCCCCGCTGAACACGAGGGCGGCCGTCGCGCTGTTGCCCAGCAGCTGGAAGGAAGAAACAAAACACTCATTATTAGGAATGCAATGTCAATAACCAACTTATATATTACAGCAACACTCTACAAAAACCTACTAATGTTCTTTTATAGTAATGTTACTTTACAATACAGTGGACATAAATGACAGAATTCAGTTAAGAGACATAGATAGAAACTTTTATTAAATTCTTAAGAGCCAAAACCTAACTAACTTTTTAAAAGCCAAAGACAAACTGAATTTCAAAAAGATAGAACTGCGCGAGATGATAGACAAGTCGTCGAGAGAAAATGAAACAAATACTCTCGTGAAATAATTCCACACAAAATAATGAGATAATTTCGCTAGAGTCCACGTAATTCAATTGTTCAAGTAATCTTAAATCGACGCAAATTAATAATCTGATATCTATTAAGAAATTTTCAAAAACTAGCGATTCATCCTTGCTCCTTTCCAAGCTTCTTTATCACATCGCTAGATTGTCGGCCTCATGTGTTCAGGTCGTTGTGGGTAAACTCGCCATACATGCGAGCCAAACGTGACACATTCATGTGACTGTGTAAGTTATATGATGAGGACTCTTTAGGTTTGCCAATGCGCAGTCCATTCTATTCTATGTCTTTGCTCATGATCGAGAAGAGCTGGTTAAAAAAATTTGCATCCGTATTTTATTTTACAGTTGTTCGTCATAAATCTCTATGCAATAGAATGAATGGCAATGCAATGGAATGAAATAGAATGAATGCCAATGCAATGGAATGGAATGAAATAGAATGAATACCATTGCTCATTTTAGTTATACGCATCCGAAAATCACTATTTTCCCGTGGACCGTAATGCTAAATGAGAAAAAGTTAAGCTCAACTTTTCATTAAAAAAAATCATAAATTCCTTAATAGTTGAAATTTAGAAGAATTGAAAAGTATGGGTTTAATAAATTTGTCTCTAGTATAATTGGGGAAAAAATCAATATCAAATTCTGAGACATGAAGATTTTGAGCTAAGCGATTTTACGTGGGGAAGACTCATGAATTGAGCGCAACGAAGAGGATTTGGGGGCCCTAACTCACTCGCAGGGGCGTAGCATCCAAGTACTTATTTAAAGGTGGTAGAGTAAGCAATAGGCATGACAACATTTCTAGAAATAGCGTATCCTTCTAATTATCCCATTTATTATTTGTCTAACTCATAACAATAATTATATTGTGAGAGTAACATGCAGCCTTCTAGGTCCTGTCCCGTGCTTTATGAGAGAGACACCCTGTATTGTAGTGGGCGTCTGAAAGACAATGTTGTTTGGTCTCAAATTAACGCAAAGAGGTTTCCAAGTGAAGCCGTGTTCGCTTCCGTGATAAGCCCGATACGCTTAAAAATTACACTGTAAAAAAACTATTAATTTTATAGAAAAAAAAAGGTTAGAAAAGTTCATAAGAAATCAGCTTGTCATTTGTTTTTAACCATGTGACTGAGTACCCTACTACAAAACGATCAAGCATTTCAACTGTTTGCTGAAACTCTGTGTGCTTAAATGGCACGATAACTAATGTGTTTGATAGAGCGTTGAACTGGGGAACTAAAGGTGCGTGGTTCGAACCCGGGTCGGCAGTTTTTTATTGTTCGGATGTTTTTTGGTCAGGTTCCCGCCAACAACTGCGAAAACAGACCATTTTGATCAACGCTTTTTAAAGAATAAAACAGTGCGTTTTACATTAAACTGAAATTAAGCTAGCCGCTTGTTTGGGGTTACTTTGGCGACTTTTTGAAGCCTTCACTTTAATTTTCGCCAAGTATTTCCACCTTGACTCTATGCAGACACCGATGCCGGAATCCGCTTTCGCTTGGCGGGGGCGTCACGCTGAAAACGCGCCACTGAAAAGAAAGGACTACGACGCCCCTCTTCGGAACGCTGGGAATTTTCTTACATTCAGGGGCCGCCCTTTCCGCATACACTGCCTGATTGTCTTTGGAAAAAACGGGATTTAAATAAACTGAATGCGATATTTGTGAAGGAAATCCTCACTAATTACAATTAAAATAACATTGAATAAACCTGAATAAATTTATTTAAAAATAACCTGAAATCATCCGCTGTTAAAAAAATGTAATTAAAAATCTCTGAAAAAAAATTGAATTCGAAGTACTTGTATTATTAAAAAAACACTGCAAAATTTAATGCTCATTTAAAAAGCATAAAAAGCTATTTTTATTCGAATTAAATCAACATTGCCATTTACAACAATCGCTCGAGAAACTTTATTTCTTTTAAACAATTAATTACCGAAATTTATTTTTTGCAACATCAATCAGTTTGAATGACGCCAAATATATTTCACAAACAGATTCTTTGTTTGTATATCGATATGTAATGTCTTGCTTCTATTTAAAAGCGGGGAATATGACATCTATTCCTTGAAATATAAACTAATTTAGCAAACGATAAGAAATAATTATTGGATTATTGAACAACGACTGTGCTTTGAGAGTTTTGTAAGGGGTTGTTGATTCTTGCAACAAGAAGTTTGTTGTTCATCTTTCATTTATTAAGACATTCGATTGTTTGTCAAACGCAATTTATTCCGAAATTATATGTTACTGATCGCTGTTCGTGTTTGTCATTAAAAGTCAAGTATTTCTAAATCAGATTATTCGATTTATCAACAATACCTTTCGTGAGACTTTCATTATATACTCTCTTTCGTTCTCTTTATTTTGATCTATTTTCATTGAGTGCTCTTAATTTTAAATATGTTGATTAAATGATAAGATTATTGTAATTATATGACTAAATACAGCGAATTATCCGTTGAATTAGCACTGAAGTTGAACTTTTAGTCGTTTAAATTACGTTTGAATAATCAAAATTAGGATTTGACTAAAGCAGAATTACTCTTCGAAATTTAAATAGAATAAGCAGACGATAAATAATATGACTGCATTTTGAGGAAAAAGTAATGAAAATTGTAGATTTTTGGCTTTAAATAGTGTAAATTATAACTGGATGTTGTGTTAAGCAATTTTTTCTCTAATGTTTACAAATCAGATGCTGTTCTTGGTGCCAGTTGCTGCTACAAATCTACTTGTTTTCTGATAAGAGCGGCTCAATGGCTGAGAGGTATTACGTGTCCGCCTCAGAAGCCCCTTTGAGGGTTCAATGAGTCGTCAGATTTTCTGGATGGGAAAATCATAGGCACATACGTCGTATGATTATCCATTTGGCTTATGTTCTCTCGGCATACTTTCACATCCACAGAGAGCTCAGCGTCAAAATGGCAGCGAGAGTCCCTATTAGATGGTGTCACACAAAAAAAACAGTTCTGGGGAATATGCCGAGTCTGCCATAAGGCCGCCTATAAAACAGCTCCGTTGGAAGAAAAAAATTTCCGATAAGAATTGAAGTATCAGTAAAGTAGGCTAATTTAGTTCATTTAAAATAAGTTTATAAATTATAATGAGATCTCGAAACAACAGATGCGCTCGAAAAAGATCACTTGAATAGGGGCAAAGTAATTATTCACTCATTATAAATCGACGAAATCACGCGATCCGGTACAACACTTTCATCGTCTGAAGGTCCTGGTCGTAGAGGTTAGAAGAAAATGGCGAAGGGCAAAAACCAATACAAAAACCGGTGCGCCTAATGAAGCCAGCTATCTCTTTGTAATGAGCCCAAGCAAACAATCTGGCAAGCAAAGTTTTGGGCAATTTTAATTGCAAGAACAATTAAAGATTAACAATTAATTAATTGGAAAATGTAACCACAACAATTAACAATCCGTTAATTGAAATTGTGGAAAATTACAATTAACGATTATTTATAGTCACTGATGTAGTAATAAGAATTCATTAATTGTCAATTGTTTTGTTAATTTTTATTAAAAATAACAACTAACCACGTTTTTATTCGTCTTAAGGTAAGGAAAGTTTGAATCATCGCCGCACTAGAGCTAAACGAGGCCTATTGGCGACGGGCTTCGTCATATAAAACCTCAGTTCAAAGTGAACAGTCGACACCTGAGTAGGCACCCAACGCAACCATTGGTGACATCATACGCGTTGGGACTTCGGATCATATTAAATGCGCACTCTCTTTACTGGACATTTAGTCGGACATATTTTTGGCTGCAAGGGCCGTTTATAGGGCAGCAGTTATTCTGACGATGCCCGAGAACTTTTGACCTTCCGCATGCAAGGCGAACTTCTAAGCCACTTCGCATCTCAGCTCCCAAACAATCTAGGCAAAGTATTTGGCGCTGTTCTACAGTGGAGTTTGTATTACAAGTCTACGACATCGCCTCGACGACTTCTGACTGCCTAATAAAAACTATATTTCCAACGAAGGACTTACTATCATACTGTGTCTCAATTCAGATGTCGTACTACAGACTACAACTGCGCAGTCACTTTTTTTTTATTTTTAAAAAGCTTTTTAGCCTACTTTTTCCTTTTTTAATTCGAAAGAATTTTTTAAAAAAATTAAAAAGCAGGTATTGACATGCTGTCGATGTCCGTCCGTCCGTGCCCCCTTTTAAAAATCGGTTCTATCAATCCGATCTTAAAAATTCTTTTTTTTTTATTAGAAAGGTATGACATCAGAAACCCAACTTTCATACTTTCTGTCCGTCTGTCTGTACGATAGGACGGACAGAAATCTACTATTTGTCGACGAATTTCCCATTGGATAAGCATTGAAATGCAATTTCGAGTCATTTAAATCGCTGTTGCCAGCTCAACAATGGCATGAGAAACTTTATTCATTTAAAAATAATATTATTTACAGCAAAAATTATTTTGGTTATAAATCGGTTTAGAATGACGTCGGGAATGTGATTATTTTATTGATTATTATTTGTTTACTAAGTGGCAAGGCATATTTTTTACGTATAATCCTGATTAGTTTTAATTTACTTTTCCTATTTTAAGTGCATATTTTAGTAGTTTTATGATTTTCGTTCTACGAATAATTAAATATTAATTTACAACTGAAAATAAATCATGCAGACGATAAGTAATATTTATTTTATTTGCGATAGAAAATTAACGAAAATAATTTATTTCGGCTTTTAGAACATTAAATTACAGCTGGATGCTGTGTTTAGTGAAATTTATTCCTAATGTGTAAAAATTTTATGTAGAAACGGTTGTAGATGACACTTAGTGTTACGAACCTAGTTGTTTACTGGTAAGAATTTTAGTAAGCATTTAAGTAACAGAAAAGTAGGCTATTTTAGTTCTTTAAGAACTTCTTGTTTCGGAGTCAAATGATGCGTTTCAGAGTGAACTAACGCTGAGTAAGCGGTTCGTTTGGGCTTACTATGGTTGCTCGGCGACTTCACCTGTTTCTCCAGCAAGCATCCAGGTCTTCTTAACTTCTTCAAGTCATGTTGCACAGCCAATTGATTCATTGCAATCTGATCTGAATGCGTATTGAGAAGGACGTCAAATCAGTTAGCAGAAACGACTTCGTGTTGAACTTTGAAACAATCGAAAATTGTTCCCATGCACAACTTATGACTTGACCCATCTAGCCCAGTGGAATGGAGAGCACGGTTCATTTTGAGGAACACGTGATCCAGTTCCGAATATTTTTACTTTTAAAAACCCTATGAGGGATAAGCTAATTATCCGAAATGAAAACTCGTTTCCACTACATAACAATACTTACAAAAATTTTAAAAATATAATTTGTTTTTTAAAAATTTATATTTCTGTAGCAGATAATTTTAATAAACAGTTCAAATCTGCAAATTTAGTAAAATTATAATTGTTATAATTAAAAAAAAAACGTTTGTTGATGGAAAAAACGACTGTTACACCAAAACACACCTTAAGTTTACAGCATTGAAATGTTCGAGGTGGAGAAATCGGCGTAAACAACGCTGATGGCGCCGAAATTTTGCCTGCTCTGATTGGTCGTTCCTTTGCGATACGTTCACCCTGATATTCGTGCGCCTTGTTACGTCAAAATCGAAAGAAAAAATAATTAATATTTCATTTTAACTGAAGCAAAAACTAATAAAAATATTTCTTGAAATAACGAATAAATTGGTTTATTGAATGTGAAATAGTACCTTTTTTTATTCGATTCTAGCACTCGACAATGAGAACTATTTACAATTTTTCTCCTAGAACATTTCTATACTGCAAACTTAATATGAGTTTTACTCTAGGTAACAGCGGTTTATACATTCCTTAAAGTATTAATTAGCTAATTTGAATTCAATGTAAGGCAATGAGGGTATTGCGATGAGGTCGAAAGGAGCGTTTTCTACACAGAGAGGAAAAGTGGTTTTTGAACCATCTGTGTGACACCACTCTTCAAATTTGGTACGCGAGTTTCTGGTCGGGCGTCAAAATTAGATTTTGGAGAAAATCATGCATAGCAAAGGGCAGCTACCATAGAACTTTTTTATGCTTTAGGGTTATTCAAATTACCTTATAGTTTACCTTTAAATGTGTATTTATTGAGTGGCAAATGAAAGTGTAGGGTTCCTCCTTGTTTTGAAATACAATCTATCACCAAATAAGACCACTCGATTTTTCGCTCAAAGGCTACGCAATTTAACCTTATGGCAACTTCTAACCCGCAGTAAGAAAAGAACAGGTTCCAAGAAGTGCCCCGATCTTTTACTTCGCATCCCCTTCTCATTTCGTCATCCGCGTCTATTCATAAACAAACACGAATATAGAATTGGAAACACCTGTTTCGAACGACAACACAATGACGGCGAAGAGGGGGGAAACAATCGTCGACCGCGCCCCCTCTCGGGTCGCGACCCCGTTTATCCGAGATCGATTAACCGACTTCGGGGTGGGTTGGGTTCAATTGAAATACCGTCGAACTAGAGCTGTTTTCAACTTCACTGTTTTAAAAAAAAAATGTTGTTTTAAAATTAACAGTTTGTTTATTAACAGTTCATCAACTGTCAATTTAACAGTTTCACTGTTAATTTAACAGTTTCCCCCTACTAAATGCGATTGAGTAATTACTTCGTCGCAGACGGCTGGCACTCAAGTGGTTCCTGGAAGAGGTATGGAGTTTTAAACTGTAATCAAAACAGTTTTAACTGCTGTCAAAGTGAAAAGTTTTTAACTGTGAAAACAACAGGTTTTTTTTACAGTGGAATTTTTATCGTTTTTCCCTATTGGATTACATCTTCCCAGGAGGTCCCGTTATTTTATCATTTTTGAGTCCTTTGGGAGTTTGTAACGAGAATTGTAGAATCTGATAAGTTAGGGATTATGGTTTAGTTGAAATAACTGTAATACACACAGGTCAAGTGTTGAGTCGACAAATGAGTAGGCACCCAACATAACTTTTAGAAGCGGCATCGGAACTTTGTTCCAAATTTAACATACACTTCCTCAACACGGGGTATTATTCGTCGGGCAGCACAGACCGTTTCTAGGGCGGCAGTCATTTCGGGAATGCCCGAACCTGGGACCTTTCGCATACAAGGGAAGCGCCTTACCGACTTGACTCCCCAGACCAACAATGGAAGTAAAACCATTGGGATTAAGTCGTCTCTTGGATTAAGTCAAGTTTAGTTAAGTTCGTTATTTTTACATCGTAGGAACATTTCTTTTTAACTCACCAGAATTTTTGTTTCTTTCCCAAATTTATTTCTACATCAAAACCAAGCTTAAGTTTGCAGCAGAGAAATGTACTAGGCGGAGGAATCTGCGTAAACAACGCTGCTGGCTCCGAAATTTCGCCTGCTCCTAACTCGAAACTAGACTAATAAAAATAATAAATATATGTCTTGAAATAACAAATAAATTTGTTTATTGAATGTGAAATACCTTTTTGTATTCGATTCTCGCACTCGTTTATGAGAATTATTTACCCTTTTTCTCGTAGAACATTTGTATACTGAAAACTTAAGGTCGGTTTTGGTGTAGCTGTCCACCTCTGCTTTATTTCTATTTGTTCTATTTGTTTTTTGTAAATATCCTCATCGGGTTTGGATGAGAGCACACATTAGGATAACATTCCCCCCCCCCCCCCGACTTTTTGCTGTGGTAATTTTTTGGGAAATTACTGAGTAAGTTATATATAAAGGTTAAAATAAATTTGTTTGACAAAACTACAAAATAACAACATATCTGATCGAAATACGAGATAATCCCGAGACGAGATAATACGAGAATCGCCATTCATAAGGCCCTGGAAAAAATTATAAGGTCGGAGAAATAACCAGGGATTTGTGCAAATTTGTCGGATGGGAAAGAAATTCAAATGCAAAGTATGCGAATGATTTATTATTATAATACACTTGAATTAAAATCACGAATTTATATAAATCGAACTTATTAGGGTAGACTGACCAGTGAGTGAACAGGCCCCAGTGAATGAACATTTAGTAAATATAATTAAAAAATAAGGATTGGCAACACTGACTTCCTCCCATGTAGTAGGAAGCTATCTGACAAAGGTTGGTTGTCCTGGTCATTATGTCCTGGTGTTCATTCTCTGGCGAACGTGACGTCTTAAACGTTCAATCACTGGTTAGTCTACCCTACCATATTAAATATAAATCGTTTCTGTTGATGGAAAGTATAAGGTCGGCAAGTTTTTTTGCTGGATATGCACATTTTCGTTCGTCCAAGAAAGCAAGAAATAAACTTGCATTTGAATTGCTTTTCCATCCGATAAATTTGCATAAATCCAAGTTTCACTGATTATTTCTCCAACCTTATATTTTTTTGTCCTTATATTATATGGTAATCAACCCTGCATTCTAGTTTTGATTCTTTTGCATTAAAAAGAAAGGAAAGTGGGCTTAAAATTAAACAATAAGTTATGTGACGCAGAGTTTTAATGAAATAATAGTAGAAAAGCGAGCCAGAATAAAAAGAGCTAATATTGACACCGCTGAAACGACACGCTTAGAACAAATATGAACCAACTATGAAAAAAAAAAAGGCGCATCACCTCATTTTCGCAACCATGCAAACAAAGAAAAATATAAAAAAAAGGAAATTTAAACAACTTCATTCCATGTTTTTGAATGAAACTGCTGACTTATGACACTTTTTGGGATAGCGCAACTGACTGTGACAATAAAATACTTCATGCCCCTCTACATTTCCTCAATGTCACACGCAATGTATTTACTTTAAAAAAAAACATTTCATTTCAGCCAACTATAAAAGGAATACTGCAATTAACTATTACTTTACACTATACATATGTCGCAAAAACAGGACGATTTTATTGATTGTTTTGCGTAGAATCCCAACGAATTCGGGGTCCGCATTCTTTAAACTCATATTTTTAATATTTTTTTTTAAAGCAAGATTGAACAAGATTCAAGAAGATCTAAATGAAATATAATATAATACTTTGGTGTTACTTAAATATATAAGGGAAATTCAATTCTTATCGGAAAACAAGTATCGCTCTAAACAAAAGAGTGAAATCCACTCCTGTAGGAGAAGTGCATTTTCGACACTGGAAAGGAGTGAAAATTAACTCAGGCGGAGTTAAAATCCCTCGTATGGAGTGATCCTGTCTAAGGTTTGACTAAACAAAGGAGTGAAATCCTCTCCTACAGGGGAAGTGCGTTTTCGACACTGGAATGAGTGAAAATTTACTCAGACTGAGTTAAAATCGCTCGTTTGTTTTAAGAGTGTAGATTTGCAACAGGAAAGGTCACCTAGAACCGCTTCTACAAAAGATTTATGCACATTTAGAAGGAAAAAAAATTCGCCATACACAACATCAAATTGTAATGTAAAGTTTTAAAAGCAAAAATTAACTTTTTTGATGTATATATTCTTTCACAATTAATTTAATATAATTCATAGTCTACTCATTCTATTTGCAGTACCAAGAATAATTACGTAAAATTTAATAATTATGTCAAATCCTAGTATCCGGTTCAGCGACATTCGGCGATTTGGAAAATTTCAAAAAATATTTAAATATCGCGATATTTTAATTCTTGAGTCTAAGTATCATTCGAATTTCATTCATTTATTTAAATTCTTTCCATCTATTTCGGGACACTGACAACAATACTACCGAAAAATTATATACTGCCGAAAGCGGGCTCGAACCACGAACCTTTAGATCTGCAGGCCAACGCTCTCCCAACTGAGCTTTTTCGACGCATGGAGATTTAATATAGTTATTTTTTAGGGGACGCAATACCCAAAATATTATTTCTAGAAATAATAACATAAACTTGTAAATTATATTGGTTTTGTTTAATGTTCACTCTAAATAAAAAATTTCTAGCAATAAAAATGAATATTTAAAAGTAGTTTTTCATTTATTCAAAAAAAAGTCCAAAATTTTGAACTTTTTTTAAACCCTACTCCTCCTTCAATATTAAGAATAACTTCACCAAACTTTTATGGTTTCTTTTTAGTACTATTTGTTCAAGAACTGTGCATGGATTTTAAAATGTGAGCGACAGTTAAAAAGCAATATACGTTTACAGTGAAAATCACAAAAAAATACACAAAAAATACAAATTATTGAATTCAACATTTTTTAAAAATTTCATCTTCACATAGAAGACCATATTCCATGCACAATTTTGTGCATAATATATCTAAGAACACAGGTAAAAAATTTCAAAATTCTAACTTAATTAGCAAAAAAGCCTTAGGGATTTATTAAACACAAGAATTGAAAAACGTGAAATCTAGAGATAAAATGGTTGAAAGCAGACGAAATGAGTATTCAAACTTATAGGAATGACTCCAGAAAATATTTAATAACTTTTTTTCTACAAAAGATATCATTATGAAACTTTTAGTAAATGTTCAGAAAAGATATTGTAAATAATAAGAAGTAAAAACTGAAAAATTAATATTTTGACCAATTTTTGGGTAATGCGTCCCCTTGAGAATTTCGGTTGTAATCTAATTTAAATCTTTACTCGTTAAAAATAGAAGTATTTATAATTTAGTATATTGTATTTGCTCAATGTATCTCTGTAATATATTCGAGTAATGTGTTAATATTACAAAAAAAAAAAAAACTTACTTACAATGTACCTGTATGTAAGTTTTTTTTTGTAACTAACAGATTTTTCCCCCCATCTGTACAGTGGACTAGATAATTGTCACCCATATTTTAAGCTTGAGCACGTCCGAGATGTAAAAATGGAAAACGCAAGCAATTTTTTTATATACATCTGACACGCCGAAAATGTCAGCTATTTCGCCAAATCCCTGGGGGATCGCCGATCGAAGGTTGTTCAATTGGTTCAGGGACACGTTTACAATGGCTGCATGTACTCGGAAATGATGGAAGGTACTGGAACTTTTACGAAAATGGGAGCCGATTTCAAATCGTATTTTAAGTGAGTTAATACATTGAAAACCACTTTTTTTAAATAAAAATTACAAAACTGTAGATGGGTAATTAGAACAGCTCGATTAAGCGGCTTTAATTATCCATTTACAGAGTTTTTTTTTTTAAATTTTACATAAGTTTTTTAAATTTTAAATATTTGGAATTAAAAAATTTAGCAACGTGCACTCTTAATACAAACGAGCGATTTTAACTCATTCTGAGTTAATTTTCACCCCTTTCGGTGTCGAAAATGCACTTCCCCTATAGGAGTGAATTGCACTCTTTTGTTTTGTTAAACCTCCAACAATTTTAACAACAAACGAGAGATTTTAAGGAGATTTAGGGTGATTACGAACGATTTAGGAGTTAATTTCACTCCTTTCCAGTGTCGAAAATTCACTTCTCCTATAGGAGTGGATCTATAAGCCCTTCAAATTTGCTCATCTATATTATTGTGTATTGCTGATGGTTTCACTTTCGGATGAAGTTATATTCCCACAAGAAAGTGTCTATTATCTCTACGGTGTTATTTGTTAATGGTATTGCTAAAGATGTCGTTAATGGTATTTTAAAGAAGAAAATGTCAAAACAGGAAATTTCCTCGCCGTTTTTGCAATTCGAGCATTGGTAACATATTGACTCAGGTGCTCAAATCATTCCCAAAAATTGCTTACTAAGGAGTTATTTCTGATTTTTATGCAACACTATTACACAGACCGACTAAGCAAAAATTTTCATTAACCCTTTCAAGCCCAATGATTCCAATTGGAATCATCATCTGGCTATTTTTTTTCTCTCAATAAGTCAAACTTGCACTTATTTCAAATGAATGTTAATAAATTCTCCATACATTTTTTTTATAAACTTATACTATTTTCTTCTTGTATCGTTAGGTGGAAGAATCATGTATTTTGAAGAATGAAATAATGCTCGTTGTAGTTAAATGAAAATATAAACAAGCTAATAAATAATATTCACTCTGAAACAATTTTATTAAATAAATTAATTCTAAATTCTTCGTGCGTGCTATAAAATGTTGAAAAATTTAATTTGAACTATTTTAAACAAAAAAGTTTTTAAAAAATTATTGTTATATTTTATTCAAAAGTTACGATTCTAATTTTTTTCCCTTGAATCTTAGTGAAATAAATTAGGATTTTTTTTTGCCCCCTGCTTCTTATTTCATTGTTGATTCATAATTAGTCTATTTCACAATTTTTAGATTTTTAAGAATAGACAAAATGTGACTGAAAGGGTTAAGGGGGAATAGTACCGAGAATCGGCTTCTCAAGCGAAGGCTTCTCTCTGTGTTAATCCTATGGGAAAAAAATAAAAAGTCTGCCACATTTCTCCGGCTCTAATTAATATTTTTACAAGCGGTTTTTTTTTATATGATGCATGCAGCTGATTTGCAGGTCCGTATAATCCCATTTTTTTGAAATTCATAAAAATAATTTTTTGATTATTAATAAACAGTTTTACGATATGAACTAGGACGAAATTTGAAAAACCGCGATTATAGGGACGTACAACTTTTAATTTCATTAATTTTGAAAAAAAAAAGTTCGCAATTATTTGCATTTTTAGGGTAGAAAAGTGGCAGCGAAATTATGAAATTTTCAATATCCAGTCTTATCCAGGAAGTAGCGCCCCCTGGGTTAGCTCCTCCCCCTAAAGTTAGCTCCTCCCCTTTTAGTTAAAGATGCTGAAACTCAGATAAGATAAGGTATGTGTAGTTCAATTTCAAGAGTCTGTGAATTTTAACTTCTGCTCCGTAAGCTAAAGTTTCAATTCATTGTGTGTTTTTGGACGCCGATTTCGAAAATACAAATGGATTTTTTACTATAGCGTCCAGTTTAAAAGCTTAAAAAAAATTAAGTGGCATTGATTCATTCTATTGGATTCTAATTCTTAATTAGTAAAAAAAATCTTTTTTAATTTCTTCCAAATGATTTATTTGAAAGAGTTTGAAATATGCTCTGGGGACTTGAAGTTTAGAAAAAGGCATTACAAAGTGTGAACAATTGCACAAATTTGGACTTATATATTTTTGTTGAAATATTACTTTAAGTTAAAATCCGAAAAACATGTACTTCTTGAAGTTTTTGTTGTATAATTTACCATTTCTTTCAAAAAGGATTTTTGCATAACGTTTTAAATCTGTTTTGGCATTAGGTAGCAGTATTGGCGTGTTTTATATTAGGTAACTTTTTTCAGTTTTTCATTTTTGAACTTCCGCGATTTTAATTAATGATTCGGTTCCACTCTCAATGCGAGGTCTTGTTGTGTTCCGTCCGTTGTGTTCTAATATAGTTTAGTTTTAGGTTTGAATGATCGTCGCACTAGAGCTACACGAGTGCTATTGGCGACGGGCGTCGTATTTTAGAGCCACAGTCAGGTGACGAGCCAGCACCTGAGTAGGCACCCAACGCAACCGTTAAGGGCGACATCGTACGCAGCGTTAGGACTTTGAAGGATATTTAACGTGCACTCCCTTACACGGGGTATTATTCGTCGGACATTTTTTGCTGCACGGGCCGTTTATCGGTCGGCAGCTACTTTTTGGCGATGCCCGGACCCGAACCTGGGACCTTCCGTATGCTAAGCGTGTGCTCAACCGACTGGGCTCCCCAGCCCCTCTAATATAGTTTAGTAAAGTTAGTTTGAAATATCTTCGCACTAGAGCTATATGATGGCTATTGGCGACGGGCGTCGTAGTTTACAACCGCGGTCAAGTAACGAGTCGACATCAGGGTATGCACCCAATGCAACTGTTCAAGGAGCCATCGTACGCAGTGTTGGGACTAATAAGAATATTTAGCGTGCATTCCCAATGCAAGGGGTATTATTCGTCGGACATTTTTCTTCACGGACGATTTATAGGTCGGCGGTTGACTTGGCGATGCCCGGACCGAACCTGGGACCTTTCACACTTAAGGCAAAAAAATGCCTTAACCGACTGATCTGTTCTGTCTTCTTTATGTGCATCATTTTCTTATTCCTGTAATTTATTAAACCTTTATCGCTGCATACTCGGCATACCGAATATCCTGTATAAATCCCAACCAGTATAGTTTCCGCGTTCGAATCCCGGTTGGTAAGCGCATGGATGATTGACTTGTCAATACAATGTTAGGTTAGGTAAGGTTTGAAATATCGTCGCACTAGAGCTACACGAGGGCTATTGGAGAACGGGCATCGTATTTTGGAACCACAGTCAGGTGACGAGCCATCACCTGAATAGGCACCCAACGCAACCGCTAAGGGCGACATTGTACTCAGCGTTCAATACAATGTTAATTGTCTACATGTTGGTCTTAATTTGTGTAAAAAGATGTCCATCCTCTCCGGACGCTCTGGTAACATTCTTCCATAGGATATCCATGATCACAACAACAGCATTAAACCTTATTAGTTTCAATTAGATTAAATTTTCCCTAACTAATAGAAGATAGCTAATTATTCGAGGTAGCATCCTTCAAATCCAGATTGCCGAATTATTTTCAAAGAAAATTGCAATTTGGTTGTTTTAGATTATATAAGTTTCCAGTTTTCCTTTTTGTCCATCGTGATTTTATTGGTTGTTTCAACTTTACTCTAAATGCTCGATAAAAATCGCAGATATTTAGTAATGGGAATTTATTCTAAAGTGTCTTCCATTTTGAGTTTGAAACAAGCATGAGAGGATTCACTAAAGAAACCACGTTATTGGCGTAAATAGTTTATTTGTTGCTGTACAAATTATACAAGTTTCGGCTCGTCTTCTTCAGAAAAACACTACACAACTATAATAGTGCCTCTTATAAAAAAAATTTTAATTTTTTTTTCAAAAACTTCATTTTATTTAAGACAGTTTTTCTTCGCAAAATTGGAAATTTTTGAATCGTTACGTCTCGATCCTCATGTTGGCGCATACCCTTCCCTCCCCCTCTGAGCGTGCCGTAATCGTACGTCCCCTTATCGAAAAATTTAATATTTTGAAGCATATTCAATATATTTACTTTCAATGATCTTTCAATATTACTTTTATGATGTGGTTTTTTAATCTATCAATAACATTTGTTATAATTTTCAAAAAAAGATACGAATGAATTTTAAAAAATACACTTTTGTCAAACATATAATTTTTTTTGTTCTGAAAAATAATCGTATGATAATTTATGTAAATATACATCGTAATAAAATGTAAGTTTTTAAAGAAAATTGTGTGGAATATTTTTGAGAAGAAAAAATAAGGCATTAAAGTGTTCTTCGATTCCAAGCACCACAAACAACCATTTCACCGATCAAACTGAACCGATTCCAAACACCACTATACAATTTCGATTAAGGGGTCATAGGAGTCTTAAAAATGTGCAAAGAAGGTACTACAAAACATAGTTTGATCTTTCATGGCATTTTTGAACTACTCAATGTATAAGTATAATTTTTTTATATGTAATTCTACAAGATTTATTTATTATAAAACAAGTTTTAAAATTCATGAAAATTTAGCCAAAACTAAAATAAATGATATTAAACATGAAGCTATTTGAACACATTGTGATTAGGCTTGCGCGGCAAATTGTAAGGTCAAAATTGAAAAAATTACCAAGAAAATGACTTTATATGGTACAAATATGTACAAACAAAGACTTACACCTAAATTCTCAGCTCAATTTTAATTAGAAATTATTTTTAAAAAATTTTAAAATCAAAATTTTAAAATTTTTATTAATTTTTTTTAGAAAAAAGTTTTTAAAATAATTTCTAATTAAAATTGAGCTGACAATTTAGGTATAAGTCTTTGTTTATACATATTTGTACAATATAAAGTCATTTTCTTGGTAATTTTTTCAATTTTGACCTCACAATTTGCCGCGCAAGCCTAATCACAATGTGTTCAAATAGCTTCATGTTTAATATCATTTATTTTAGTTTTAGCTAAAGCTTCATAAATTTTAAAACTTGTTTTATAATAAATAAATCTTGTAGAATTACATATAAAAAATTATACTCATTTATTGAGTAGGTAAAAAATGACATGAAAGATCAAACTATGCTTTGTAGTATCTTCTTTGCACATTTTTAAGACTCCTATGACCCCTTAAAGCATCAAATAAACCAAGATTAGTATAAAATACATTCTTCTCGCAGGTATAGCTGTAAACAAGTTGACCTGCAAACCCAGAGATCCGATGCCAGGATCGAATGTAATCCTTCTATAAATCATAATATCAATCAAATATCTACCGTATAGAGAGGGTTTGTGCACATTAAATCCATTGCGGTGCAATGTTTCATAGTCTTGCACAATATTACGAATTGGTTCCCAGTCCGATACAAGCATCGTCTTTCTGACGGCATTTTAAAATTACGAGGCACGTCGACAAAATTCCACAGATAGATATAACACAACGTTTAAATAATTTCTAATATAAATTCTAAAACCGCGTGCAGTAGAACTTCAATTATCCGAAGCATGAATGATTTATTCGAATGTCGGAAAAAAAAAATTGCACCCGACCCACCTGGTAATGTTTGTCTTTGTTGGATGTCATACCTGATAATATTTTTGTACCAACCAAAAAATTACTAGGCATTACATCCAGCAGAGATTACAACAATAGGTAGGCAGGTATAAATGTTTATGGTGTCACATAATAAACTTTAGTACCAACTGTAACTGCTTCCCCTTTTTGTAGTCACCTGTTATTTATGCAAATGATCTTTTTTTAATGCGTATAGTATAGTGTAGTAACTGTTTGTATATTTATCAATCACTTCTAAAAGAAACCTACAAATTTTAACATAAATTGAAAAAAAATTACAAAAGCTTGTAACTCAACTTGCCAAACGATACTTTATAGCTTGGATTTGATTGGGCTGATTACGACCGAAACTAGAATTTACGTGGTGAGTTTAAAGTTCAGGCGTAGCTTTCGTGCGACGTTATTCAATTAACCTGCAAAGTGAGTCATCCCGTCTTCTCATAGGGAAAATGGTTGGTTGGTACATGTATTTCTGGGTTGTGTGCTTGATCAGATACCCACCTATAAACCTCGTCAAGTAAGACATAGACAGATTTTTTTACTGGCACAGAGATAGAGATAGTCTAGGCAAAATACGATTTGACCTCGACAAAATTGCTTCACAAGCATTTTAAATGGCATTCGTA
Source organism: Hylyphantes graminicola (assembly GCA_023701765.1). Lineage (NCBI taxonomy): Eukaryota > Metazoa > Arthropoda > Arachnida > Araneae > Linyphiidae > Hylyphantes > Hylyphantes graminicola. The sequence continues at coordinate 525,243 of CM043111.1, forward strand.
TCAGAAAATGGTGTATTTTAACATATCCAAAATCGGACAAAATCCGACCATGGGAAACCCTCCAAAAATGCAATTTAAAATGGCCGCCACTTTCCCATGTTATCGCAGTTCTTAGTATCAGATTACATGTTTTCTAAGGGTTTTAATGTAACAGTAACTATAATATTAAAATGAATGTTTTTTATGTGTCCGGCTAATAAGCCCAAGTTTGGCTGAGTCGTCAGATTTTCTGGATGGGAAAATCGTAGGCACACATGTCATATGATTTTGATTCATGTAAATGTAAAAGATCCCTTAAGTACCCATTTGGCTGGCGTTTCCACGGTAAAATTAAATCTCGGAATGCTTTAACAATTGGCAGGATTAGTGAGTGATCTGGTGATAGGACAAGTGCTCTTGGCGGTCTATTAAAAGCAGGGGTGGTTGATGCGATTACAAGGAAGTGGATTTACAGAAATTCAACAGGCAATTTGGCATAAATCAATTCCCGTGTGTTCTCTTTACAACCTCTCAATGCAAGAAGACATCATGACTTCGTTTGAAACGAGCAAACAGCACAAAGTTGGAGTGAACAGGCGGTCCAGATATATAAAAGTGACTTTCAGAAAGTTATGGAATGCATGAAACCAATTTCCCGTTCCATTGTGACACATCTCTCCGTAATTTTGTTACAGGAGTTACTGCTGATCCAAGTGTAAATGTACTGAGTGAAGATACTGGGGTAAGCATCTGCTGTTACAAGTGCTGGCAAAGACATTGACATAGATACAGCCTTGTTTTTCCAGAGAATGATGACTGTTGCTACAATTGGTGACATGAATCTTGTAGATGCCTTAAATTTTGAATTCTATGCTTGCTTACCTGCCAGAATAAAGAACTATATTAAGAAAATCTGACAAGCCTCAGATAGCACATGTGATAATGGAAACGCGTGATAACGTGTGCAGAAGATATTCCAGAAACCGAAGCAATTGTCTAGTACGTTTAAGATGGTGGATGCAAACGTCATCGTACGTGGTGGAAGACTGGGGATAGGGGAGACCGGGGCACAATGGACCACTTTTTCACTTTTTGCGCTATAAGTACAAAAATATTCATCCCACTTGCTTAGAAAAAGGTATAGATATATTACATATATATCCTGGCTTAAAAATACATTACCAAAATATATAATTTCAATTACTTTTTTCTGAATTCACTTCTTTATTACATGTGAGAAAGTGGTCCATTGTACCCCAGGTTCGGGTTACAATGGACCACATCACGGGGCACAATGGACCATGGCATTTTTTGCTTAAAAAATTATCTGCACTTTTTGAAGATTAACATACATATAAAATAAGGATTTTATTTGAATTTTAAGTTTCCAATTGCATATTAAAACTTCTTTTAGTGAGAGAACTATCAGATATTACTGTTTGCTTTTTTCCCCTTTGAAATTTTTTGTTTATCTTCTTTATGTGCAAGGATCAGTTAGGCTCAAATCTAGCAAGTGTATGGGAGGTTTTGTACTTTTTTATGTAGCTCAAAAGGGCTGTTTTTGAAATGCCTTTCTCTTTGCTAACTAAACAGATAGAACGACTATCATTAATAACATGTTTTACAGTCTGTTTCATCACTTCTTTTGGCACTGTTCCTTCACTAATCTTTCTAATTCTGTTATGTGGCATATCGGAAAAAAAAAATTCGTAAAAGCATTACATTTTATCTTCAAAATTATGAGATCACTTTAAAGTAAAATCACTTTTTTATTACAATACAAAACAACACCAAAAGTGTAGGGAAAAACTGTGGATCAAATAATCTTCGTTTTTATGCGAGATTAATTTTTTAACCTTTTAAGTCTTCCTTTAATCAATGTGGGTGAAAATTTTACTAACAAAATTTTAATTTTGTGCATTTTACCAATTCTGAGAAAATTTGCTTGTTACTTAATTATTTATAACTAAAAATTTTTGTTAGTAAAAAAATCAACAGCAATCAAATATTAATTTAAAAATTTATGATATTATACTTGTACTTCTGTTTTAAATAATTTAACACTATAGTATCACATTCAATTTTAAAAAAAACTTTTCTCATTCAAAACACTTATTGTTTGAAGTCATAATATATAAATTAAAACATCAGTTGACTAATAATTTGTTACTTCTTATTTAAAAAAAACAAACAAAAACAAGCACTATCAGTAGACGAGGGGAAAATCTATTACATTCAGAAGTAAATATTAGAATATATATTAATTATTTTACTATTATAGCAAATTTAACTTTTAATAATTAGGAAGGACTTGCATCAATATTTTTTTTTATTTTATTTTGAAACTATAAGTATTTCTAAAGTTGCATGGGGTACAATGGACCATGGTCCACTGTACCCAAGATTTTGTGATCCATAGTGCCCCATATTGTAGTTGAACAAAAAACAAAATTAAAATATGCTGTATTATGATTTCAGAAATTAATTTATAGATTATATAGAAAGACAAATATCTTGCCTTTCAACTATGCTAAGCCACTTTGTCCAACTAATGTTACTTTTATGATGAGAAGATAATTTCTAGGAGAGAGCTTTTTTACTTTCACCTGGTTAATACGCATCAAGAATAAAAAATGGCAAATGTGTGAGCTAACAACATGGTTATAATAACTAGATCAAGACTGCTATGTCATCTATTACTTATAATACGAACTAATTTGGAAAATATACAAAATAAATAATAGGGGGTGGTCCATTGTGCCCCGGTCTCCCCTATTACCGGAACATTGCACATTCCCACGCCAACTTCACATTTAATAATTACGGCAGAGCTATTGTTGTATTCGATGGCTACGATAGTGCTCCTTCAATTAAGGACAAGCATCGCATCAATTCCGAAATTCCAAAAACGCCGCATCAATCCCAAAGTTAGCAAGACTGTGAACTTTATTCCTGGGATGAAGTTTGTTGGACACAAAGATAATTTCTTGGTTAATGATACAAATAAGCAACGTATTATTACACCCGTATCAGAGGCCTTGACGAAAATTGGGTGCACTGCTTAACATGCCGGTGGAGAAGCAGACTCAGATATTGTTCATTCTGCAGTATCATCATTTCAAATTAGATCTACCATCACTAATAAGGGAAGATACAGACTTGTTGATTCTTATGTTACACCATGCTGAAAGCAATCGTTTTAAACTTCCGGAGTGACATTAGGCTTGATTTATCCACCAATGCGTGTACGATATTCTTGGAATAAAAGTCTTGCTGGGTACTGATCTTTGTAAAAACATTTTGTTTTTACATGCTTTTACTGGTTCTGGTACTACGTCAAGAATCTTTGGGATTGGAAAAGCTACAGCACTGAAAAAACCGATGAAGGATAAACAGCTACCGGTGGCTGCAAACGTATTTTCCTCATCTGGAAGACAACATATTGACAATGAATATGCAGGACATAAGGCTATTTTACTACTGTTTGACAGCTAGATAAGGGATTCTCTGTGAACACTTCGTCATCAAATGTTAGTGGAAAAGTTGCAACATTTGTCACACCTGAACGTTTTCCACCAACAGAGTCAGCAGCACACAGTACCACAGTTATCGTACGTACTACCAAATCAGTGTTATGGAAATCAAGAGAAACATTGGTTTCATGGAAAAAGGAAATTGGTTTCATGCATTCTATAACTTTCTGGAAGTCGCTTATACCTCTGGATGGCCTGCTCACTTCAACCTCTCTGTGCTGCTCGCTAGTTTCAAAGAAGTCCTAGTGTATTCTTGCATTGCGATGAAGTAAAGAAAACACACAGGCATTGATTTAAGCCAAGTTCCCTGCTGAATTTCTGTAAATCCACTTCCTCGTGTCAACCTACCTTGCTTTTAATAAACCACATGAGCACTTGTTCTACCACCAGGATCACTTCTAATCCTACCCATTGTTGAAGCACGCCGAGATATAATTTTGCCAAGGAAACGCAAGCCAAATGGGTACTTAAGGTATCTTTTACATACCATAAACTCATATGACATGCGTGCCTACGAATTTCTCATCCAGAAAATCTGACGACTCAGCCAAACTTGGGCATACTAACCAGATAATAAGAACATTTTACTTTAATATTATAGTTATATTGTCATATTAAAATTAGCTATTAGAAATATATAATCAGATACTAAGGAATGCGATATCATGGGGAAATGGCCGCCATTTTGAATTGCATTTTTTGGGGGTTTCCCATTGTCGGATTTTGTCCGATTTTGGATATGTTTAACTACACCATTTTCTGATACGAATAACATTTAAAAAGCTTGTGAAGCAATTTTGTCGAGGTTGATGGTATTTTTGCCTTAGTTTGCCTGGACTAAGAGGAATTGCACCCAGGGCGACGGCGGGAATTTCTCGAAGGAGGTTTGAGATACGTTGACAAGGGGAGGAGCTTAGGAAAGGTAGTTTGAAACTGACCAATCGGCTACTTATAGAAGGATTGGAAAATAAGATGAAAACGTCAATCAATGAATTAAGCATTTTGATTTGCTAGTCTCCGAATTCTCTGAACCTCCCTCCATAGCAGTTCCGATATCTTCACCAGATGTCGCCCTCGGCCACGTTGAGTTGCCTGCTCGGTACGATCCCGCCTTAAGGAGACGCATTACCCAAAATTTAGAGCTGCTCAGAAAATAATTAAACATACTCGAATACTGTGAGCTAAGGATATTGAAAAAAAAGAAGGTATCCTCTATATTGGAGGTTTATTGAAAATGATATAGTGGTTTGGTAAAATTTTTTTTTTTTTTAATTTTATGTTGAGCTTTTGAGCTTGTAAATTGTTAAAACCCTAAGGCTTAACCTAACCTTTTAAGTAAATTTATGTGGAGCTCCAACTTTTTTTCCTGTGATGAAACACATATACGTTTAATATAAGTTGGTGTATGTTAAGTGTGATTAGGTTTTTTTTATATATAAAAAAATGGTGAAGTTGGAAATTTAGAAAGAATCTTATAAATTTTGGCCACATAAAGCTGCAATAACTATTTTTGCCTAACTGACAGCTTCATACTAACTTTTATTAATAGATGTTGTGGGAACATTTGGTAAAAAAAAAATCTATTAAAAAAAATCTTTAAATTGTACTAGGAAGAGTAGCATTTTGAAAAAACGTTAATTTTTTTTAATATTTTTAATTTTAAAAAAAGTCAGTCATATTTATTATTTTTACTTTTTCGTTTATTTTTTGTTAGTTCCTTGTAAAATGGTTTAATTTGGATGCTAACTATAAAAGTACTGGATTTAGTTTTTTGGATACTGTGTCCCCTTAAGAAAAATGTCCAAGCAGGATATTTCCACTGTAATTCGAGTATTACTTAAGTCATTGACTCAGGTACTAAAATCATTGCCTATTAAGTAAAACATTGCCCCACAAATTGCCTATTAAGAAGTTATTGGATGTTTACGTAACATTATTACACACACACTGACTAAGCACAAGAAATGGTATTTCAATGCGAAGGGCACAGCAACAAAGGGGAAAAAATAATCCTTTATATTCCCTGATGAATTCCTTCATAAAAAAAAATCGTTCGAATTGTTCTATAAGGAAATTGCTGACAAGTTTCATTTCTAAATCGTCTTTTTTTTTTATTGCCGGCCTGTGATATTCGAAAAGCGATTGTGGCATTTTTTACGGGAGTATTTTTTTTTACGACACCGTAAATCCCATAAAGTGTATCGATTGTGTGATTGTGACGCTGAATAAACAAAAAAGGTTTTTTTCACGACCGATCGTGACTTTTATGTTCAGATTTATGGGCGATGAATGATTCTTCGACACCTTAAGGTAGGCGAATACCCAAAATTTCCCAAAATTCTAAAATTTTTACGATTGCTTTAATCTTTTCCAAATTTGGCATAGTGATTTCAAATATAATGAATAATACTATTTAGGCTTATGTTTTTATTTAAATATAATTAATTTATTTTAAACGGTGTTTTTCTACTAAAAAAGAGGTTTACGCCAACAAATCTACCACATTGAATTTTCATCCTATGAACATTTATTATGTGTTAAATTCTTGACCCTCTAGAGTTACAAATTACAAGAAAAAAAGTTATTAAGAAAAATTTTATAAATTAACCACACAAAAAAAAGGATTTTTTTGATTAACTTACACTCGGACATTTAAAAAAAAAACTTGTGTGCTTGCACCAGATGTTAGAGGTTCATGGCACAGATATATATTGAAATAGCATCTGTGAAAAATTTCAGGTAAATTAATGTAATGCTAGAAGTGTTGGCGTGAGCCCCTTTTTTTAGTTGAAAAACACCGTTTAAAATAAATCAATTGTGTTTAAATAAAAATAGTTGCCCAAAAAGCATTGTTCATTATATTTGAAATCACTATGCCATATTTGGAAAAGATTAAAGTAATAGTAAAAATTTTGGAATTTTGGGTATTCGCCTACCTTAAGTCAGAACTGAAAACGTTCTATGACATTTATTGTATAGTATGGTCTCAAAAAGTTTTAATAAAAAGGCATATAAAAATTTTTTAAATAAAAAAAACACGAATAGCAAGTAAAAATGTATGAGCTGATTGTTACATTTTTACGACCACATTTTGAGAAGGGTAAAATATTAGTGGAACTCTAATTATCCGAATGTGTTTGGGCCCCAAAAAGTAGAATCCTTTACTAATTCGTAATAACTTCTTTTACCATCCACTAAGTTTACCATCCACTAAGTCGATTTGCATAACACTTTTTGCCGATTAGCTCGGGGCAGTTGTCGGATTACATAGCCCGCGCCATGACATAATGTAAGTCATGTGCATTTCTGATTATCCTAGCTATAAAAATTGGGAAAATAGTCTGCTGATTTTTTCAAACAGAAGCAACGTAAATGAGATGATTTATGAAATTTTTTTTGATGATTTAATGATGAAATTTGATGATGAAGTAAAAAAGTTTTTTTTTTTGGGGGGGGGGGGGGGATAAACAAATCTGGTAAGGCTGTCTAAAGTCCCGACACCGCGTTACTATTAAACAACAACTAACAGATGACCGATACTAGAACAGAATGACATTATCTCCCAACAATGCATTAAAATAATTGTTTAAAAAAAAAACTTGTTTCCGATTCATTCCAATTACTTGAATTTCTTATTACCCAAAAGTGGTTGAGTCCTCGGATCATTGATAATTCGTCGGCTAAGTTCTATACTAATTCGAATTAACTTTTTCTTCCACATCCAATTTAATCCGATTTGCATAACCCTTTCCTGCATCAGCTCGGGGGCAGTGGTCGGAAATACCCCATGACGTCACGCGAGCCATGTCCATTTTCTGATCATGCGTGCCACTTATTGAATCCACTCTACACGCCCTCTCCCAGTCGCGGTCACGGGGTCGGGTGAGAGCAAGCGGGCCACAGTCAAGGACAACCAACAGAGAGAGCGAAAGGAGTCTACTGGCCTACATTAGACAGTAAAGGGCAATCCTTCGTTATTGATGTTGAATACAATCGCCGATTTATTAGTTCGGCTGCACTCTGCAGTTCTATTTTTCCCCCTCCAAAGGGGCTGCTTTATTCGCAGTTGAGCTTTGGCAGACTCGGCAAATTCCCCTCAACTGAGCGCCATTTTTATTTTTCGTGGCGCCACCTGGGTGACTCTCGCTACTCATTTCGACGCTCAGGTGATGCTCTCTGTGGTTGTTAAAGTATGCCGAGTTTTAATTTTGCCGAGAGAACCCAAGAAATGTCCCCCCCCCCCCCTTTTTTTTTTTCTCTTATGGGGCTGCAACATTATAGGTCGTGTCTTTGCAGACTCCCAAGGGACTCTGCAGCTGTAATCAGTCTAAAACAATTAGGGGAACCGCATGGCTTAAAACCTTCCAATTGTAAACCCCTTCTACCCCTTCTAAGGATTCCATTTGGAATCATCAGCTAGCGTCTTTTTTCTAACTAAGTTAAGCTCGCACTTGCTGCAAATAAATTTTATTAAATTCTCCACAATTTTTTTTTATAAAGTTATATTTTCATTCTGGATCGTTAGTTGAAACAATCTTGTCTTTTTAAAAAATGTAATTATATTTTAGTTAACTAAAAAGATGAAAAACCCATGTCAAAATAAAATTCATTCTGAAAAATTTTTACGAAATAAATTGGCCCAAAATTCATGCTTGAATTTTTAAATGTTTTAAATTTGAAATTTAACTATTTTTAACGTATAAAGTTTTGAAAGAATAGTTATAATTTTCAAAAATTATGATTTTAATATTTTTTTCCTTAATTTTTTAATTAATAAATCGGTTTTCCATTTGGCCTACATCAGACTACGGTATAGGACAATACTCATTGACGTTGAATACACTCCGATTATTAGTTTGTTTTATTGTCATTCAAATTCAATACTGACATTTTGGGGCCCAGACAACATACATTAAAATACAGTAGTGTCCCGGTAATCTGCATCCCGGTTATCCGAAATTCGGCTTAACCGAAAGGCTAGGGATTTCTTTTTGCTAAAATATGAAATGTATACGCATAAACAAATACACAAAAAATAAATACGTACTTACAATGTTGGATTTATTTCTCGAAATATGCAGCAATTTTTTATTTTTGCTGCTCAATTTTGGTCCCATACCTTTCGGATAAGCGGGACTCTACCGTATCAATGATTTTTATAATTTTAAATTTGGACATATAATTAACCTTTAACAATTATTTTAAATACATGTGTATACTCACTGCATATTTTAAATTTTTATGCATAAAAAATACTAGTATACATACAGAGACCTAGTATCATATCATGTCATGCCTTATAGTATTTTAAAAACATACATTTTTATTTTCATTGACCAGGTCTTAATTTACAACAATAACAAATGGCTACCATAATTATTTTACAGGTGGCTTGCTTTTGAAAAAAAAAATCACGGCATGTTTACTTTTTATAAATGCATGTACATAAATTGTGGCGGATCTTGTTTATCCATATGCAAATTATTGTTCTTTACCTGCACCTGTAACTGTAACTGTAACTGACTGCAAATGTATATATACCGTGACTATTTTTGTAAACACGCTCCTTGAAACTTGACTCAATATGATTTGATTTTACGAGTAGCTACCATTTATATTTTTATGTTATGTTTATGTTTTGAAATAATTAAAGTTGTGTTTCGTTAACCGCTTGGTCGCCTGGTTCAATACAACCACAGAATTTTTTTTTGCAGATAGACAGCAGGCCGTCTTATCTAGCAAAAAATATTACATATTCAATTTTTTATTAATAATTAACAAATATATATTCCACAAATACAGTCAAGGCTGGCCAGACAAGAAAAAGCTTTCTCTATGTCAAGATTTCGTCTGACCAACTTATTCGAACTCGGATTACATCACAGGCCGGTAAGGGTCAATCGTTCCTTCGAATATCCGATTGGGGTCATCGGGGAATCCCAATAAGAAGTCGGATTTAGAAGACCGAAAACTATATTTATCCATAATAATAAAAGAAAGTGTCTGTGTGTATGTCTGTGGATCGCAAAAGCCCTACTTAGACTGCTCTAAAAAAAATTCGAAAATTTTAATATAGATTCCTTTTACGTGTGCACCTGAGGCTTAGTTTTTTCATATTTGATTGTGTTTTTTAAGTAATATTAGTGTTTGGTTTTTAAATGCGCATGCGCCAGCACGAATTTAATTTTGTTTTGATTTTGAGTGTATTTTAATAAGTAGGCAGACCATAACAGGGGCTTCAAAACACAACAACCGGGCCGTAACAGGGGCTTGACAACGTTCTCTGTTATCATTTGGTTTTTTCTTGGCATGCGTTCAGATATTGAGTGTATGGGGAACTGATGTCACGCGGTTTGTTATCCTACACCTCTCGAAACACGTGTTAATGTTATCCTTATACAGCTCTCGAACCACGTGCTAATGTTTTCCTACTGCTCTAACCTGTCTAACCGCTTTTTTTACCACAGCGATTCGGAATTGAAGCTCAGGTGGATATGGCCGTATCGTATAGTTATAGTAAGGCGGGACCATACTGCTAGTAAGTTATATTTATTAGAGCCCTCTATCCCTACTGTGTAGAAAGAGATGCGACAATAGGGCCGAAAATTGTCTGAGCCGGGTTGCCACGGCGAAATCACCGGGGAGAAACTGGTCAGGCTTGCTTGAGCTTGGCAGTTTATCGCTTTTCTTACATATCTTACTAATCCTCCCCGGGAAGACTATTTAGTTTCGCTTTAACTTTTGCAACGACTGATTTACAAAATTAAATGCAAGATTTGAATGTTTGAAATGAATTAAAATATTTTATTTGAACGCTTATTTAATAATTATAGAAACTAAATGACAATAAAAATTGGTAATTGACAATTATTTTAATATATATTACTCTACCACCACTTTACACACATTGATATCTTGTTAAAGCTTTAGAGTCTCTCTTCCCTATGAAATTAATTCAAATTATTAACAAAATTATCAACAAGGTATCAAATTAGACGTAAATCTAATGAGTACCTCTTTCAAAATCAAGATAAACACTACTACACCAACAAAAACAAGCTGGCAAAATACAAGTTAATCTTCTTTTATTAATAAATAGCAACAAAAAAATTACTCGCAACAAAAATTCCATATTTACCAATACTATAAATAAGTAACACAATATTTTTAGGTTTTGAGCAGACCAGTCTGTTTACAAAAAGAATCTTCGCCAAGATACGCAAATAAATAGCCAACTAGAGTAGCGCGTGAATCAATTTTATACTCGTATTTCAAGAAAATACGAAGATTCTTTGTATATTTAAACGGTAAAAAGATTTCTACAGACATTAAGTGAATAAATAAGTTTTTTTTTAACGAAATGAAGCAATATTTTATGCATAATATGTTTTAATAGCCATTATAAATACATTCAGAAAGCGTACTGTTAAAGGAAAACTGCCTTTTTTCTAACTACTAAAGTATTTTTGAAGAAAATTATGGTTTTAGAATATTCCTTACACATTTAGGAAGCCATAAATAAACATTAAAAAGTTGTACTTTCCCTAAATTTTATGGATTGTGGACGATTGCAAAGGCTACTTTTTTTTCCTATGCTAACTCTATGAGGGACAAAACGGAAAGTGCCCGAGGGGGACAATTTTGGACCTCGACCAATCAGGAGCGACTGCCAATATGTCGCGTCTCTTATAGACGCAGTAGTGATGTAGGGCTCTAATATTTATAGGTCCGAAACAATTTGGACCTAACCGCATCCGGATAATTAGAGGGAATCCGAAAAAAAGAGGGTAGATTGTAATCAATGGCTGAATGTGGTTATTTTTTTCCTCGAATGGGGGCTGCAACATTGGCGGTCAAGACTTTGCAGACTCGGCATATTCCCTTGAACTGAGAGCCATTTTTTCGTGGCACCATAAGTTTAACTCTTGACACGTTCCAAAGATCGAAATAATTATAACTAAATCCTGTATTACTCTTTTTTTTTTAAATCCTTTCAGTCCCAATATGTATTTTTAAGAAACAATGGACAATCGGCAGCTTAGAGTGTCTATTATTTATTTAATACAATGCATCGGTAGCTCATTACGTGTGAAAAGTATGAAGGATTCTTCAAAAAAAAAAAAAAAAAAAAAAAACTTTAAAAATTAAAATATCTAAAATTAAAAAAATCTTCAAAATTAATTTTTAAAACAAATATAAAGTCTTGATAATTCTTTCTTCTCAAATATAAAAACAAATATAAATCTTGTTATTTATAGATTACAGCCGAAAAACAGCTTCATGGTGAACCAAATATTTTTTGTTCATCAACTAATCCACGCATACAAATAACTAATTTATAGGGCCTGTTCCTTAATAAAAACCATAGCATATAGCACTGGATCAACAGAATCGAAAATTTTATTATTTTAGCAGCCACATAACAATGGACTTTTCACACAATGTAACAAAATAATAATAGTTTTCAAATTCCAACAATGAATTATGGGATCGAGTAAAATTGAAAAATCATTGTTGAAGATTAAATAAACCACAAAAAACCTTTATCGTCCCATTTGAGCATTTGACTGCTGATCTTAATTCTGACGGTAAAAAAATATTCATTTTTTGCGATTTTATTGTAAAAAAGAAAACACCGTTAATTTCATATTGCTTGGACGAGGTCATTTGAAAAAAATAACCATACAAATAAACAATGGGCTGCTTTGGATGCTTCGCCTGGTGCTATAAGAACTTGTAAGTATTTTTCTCTTTTTCTTGTTATCATAAATGAAATGTATGCCTTCAATGCTGATTTTAATAAGTAAACGCTTCTAACAAATATACTTTTAGAGTCAATATCAGTTAAAACTAGAGACCAAATAATAAAGTTTTAGGATATCAAAAACAATTTACATTCAAAAAGCTTTATGCTGAATCAGTTTTAGTTTAGTTTTGATCGCGAGTGTCAAAATGTGAGTGTGAAAAATAAAGTTTGGATAGATATGATTAAACGCACGAGATAGTGGTAGAGTAATGCAATACATCCTAAATAAAACATTAAATAAAAAAAACATGTATTCAACTAATTTCAAATGTGATTGTCATATGCATAAATTCGTGATGTGGATTTTACTTTTAATTATACTTAATCTCTTTCTCCATCCATGTCAGACCATACAACATCAACCACAAACAACGCTACACTAATCTTGCAAATAGGCAAAACTGGTTTCAAACTTTTCAAAATCAAGATAACATTTTGATTTTGTAATAGTTCTTTGAAATTAATAGAAAAACTTGTTCTACAATGGCCCAGAAAAAAAAATATGATGGTTAGAGTATGGGACATAATCTCGACAGCCAAAATACTGACAGCCCAGAATCCTGACAACCAAAAATTAATAGTTAAAATGTTCTTAATTAGGCATAATGTCATTAATATTTGATTTGTCGAGATTTTTGAGCCTCGAGGGATAATGTCCCAATTGGAATTACCCCTGTCGGTCTTATGTCTTGTTGTCCGTCCAATTACATAAATGTTCCTTGAATAATTTTTTGAAGAGATGATTTTAAAATCATTTCCATATGAAAAAAGTAAATTAGGAATACAAATGTGTTTTTTAAATAAAATTTTGCAATTTAGGGTAGCGGCTCAATGGCTGAGAGGTCTAACGCGTCAGCCTCATAAGCCCAAGATTGCGGGTTCGAGCCCCGGCTGAGTCGTCGGATTTTATGGATGGGAAAATCCTTGGCGCGCATGTCATATGATTATGTGGCATGTAAAAGATCCCTGGAGGATCCATTTGGCTTGGATTCTCTCGGCAAAATTAAATCTCGGTATACTTTAACATCAACACAGAGCTCAGATTCATCGTAATCTGGGGGTCAAATTTGGTAGCGAGAGTCACCTAGATGGTGCCACAAAACAATGGCTCTCAGTTCTGGGGAATATGCCGAGTGTGCAAAGGCTTGACTGCCAATATTGCAGCCCCATTATAAAAAAATAAAATAAATTAAAAATTAAGGTTATTGTAGGACAGAATGATGCATAAACTGTGGAAGAAGCCATGTCTAACGATAGAGGGGGTTTTAATACGAAAATTTAACCGGACGTGTCTAACTAAAAATTTTCTTCCCTAGGTGGCCCCCCGAACGTCGCCGACAAAAAGCAGCACAAATTCGCCGCGAAGCCTTTGTAGCTTCACTGTGGCAACAAGTGGACATGGACAGATGGGTCTGCAGCACTAAGCTATGCAGAATGCCGGAGTCGCACTACATGGCCCGTACCTCCAGAGTGACTGTCTAAAGAAAGTTAGTTCGAAAATTGACTATTTTTCTGAAGTAGCAATGATATTAGTTATTATGGATTTTCCCCAAACACTTTGTTAAAAGTTACTAGAGCACTATTGGTCATTGTGGGAATAGGACAGAATATACATAATGAAAGCTACAAATCATACATTATCCATTGAAATAGAAACCACAATAACTTTTTAATTTTAAGCCTTTAAAAAAATCATTAGTTTTAATTTTACTAATTGTATACCCTCCGAGAACCAGCACTGCAAGCAATACTCTTGCAATGAAAACTAGTTTACACTACATCCAATTTCCTTATCCCTCGGAGTATTAAACATTTGGCCGAGTAGTTTGGACCATTACGCTAGCAGTCTGCGCGCTGTAACGGGTGCGGGTTCGATTACCGCCTTCGTCCTGGGTGTATATTCCTTCCTCTAGAAACTAAACTCCCCGGCGCAACAGCCCATCACAGGGCCAAGGCCTACCGTGCCCATTTCAGCTTTCGTGACCTAGGGCTCTGGGGTGATACGCATATGTCCCGGTAAGGTGGTCAGCCTCACGCGAAACCCAGAGTGTTTACCCAAGCATGATTGGTACCCATTTTATAGACCCACTCAAGGGATAAAAGGCTGGGTCAACCTCGCCCAGTCCGGGACTTGATCCCCAGGCCTGTGGCGTGGCAATGCGAAGCACTACCACTAGGTCACTGGGCCTATATTCCTTGACTTGACAAAGGCTTCATAAGCGGGTCTCTGATCAAGCATACAAGCCGGAATATATATGTAATAGTAGTAGTTAAACATTTTATTTTAAAACAGGATTTTATGACAAATAATTAGATCTTTCAAGTGAAATATTTATTAACAAATATGCATTTATAATATTAATACAATTTGTAACATGGAATTTTCTTTTTTAGTCTGGCCGACTAGAGATCGCCTAAGAAGGGGGCGACCGACAGGACAAAAGTGCCTGTTGTGTACATAGTGTATATAGATTGTGTCTTCGTCATGTGTTTCGTCCCTGTTTCGTCCTTGTGATTTCGTCTGATTTTATAAAAAAAATTCCATAGTTGTTCACCTCAATAGATTGTAACCCTCGCTCCACCTCAATAGTTTCAAATAAAAAAACCCCAAAAAATTGTGTCTTTTTTGAGTTGTAGTTATTTCATATAAAATGCATACGTTATTATTTAATGTTATTATTTTTAATTTTTTATTAACATATATAGTCCGGCTTGTGACAACAGAAATATTTTTAGTTTCTATTCACATAGTTAACAAAATTTTTCTAAAAATATCACTTCTTCCGCTAAGCTCTTTCAACCCTTTCAGTCCCAATGACAATTTGGCATCATCATTTTAGATTTTTTTTCTGATTGTCTATAGCCATTTATGATGTCAAAAAGCACATCATTCAATTCTTTAAAAAAATTCTATAAGAAAATATTCTTTATTAATCCCAATCAGCCCTATTTTAGCTTCCACACTACGTTTATAACGTGCAAGAAGTGGAAGGTTTTATAATCGTTCAGTCCGTCTGTCTGTTTGTCACCCACTTTCACAGAACGAACCGCAAGTCGCACAAACAAGTGGGATACGTCATTTTGAAGAAAAAATCAGTTTAGGCTACATTCCAAAGTTCATTAAAAAATTTAAATTAGAAGTTTATTTAAAATTTAAATAACTAAAAATTTAATCTGCATTGAATTAACATGCGAATTCCATTTTTATTCAATATTTTCACTGATGCCATTACATCAAACGTACGAGAAACTTTAAAATAAAATAAAACTCTTGAAAAATATTTATTTTTATGGTATAATTCAATTTGGATTGTTGTAGTAGCACAATAAAGTTATTTTGATGATTCATTATATATGCGCGAAGAAAGATGCATAAAGAATTCTAAATTTGCATTATATGTAAAATTTCGCTTTTATTTTTAAATCAAGAATTTTACTAATTTATTTTTCGAAATGTAAACTTGTGGCTGCAAAAGATATTTATTAAAAACATACATTATTTTCGAACTTTAAAACAATTAGCAAACGATAAAGATTAATTATCAAATCTTCAAAAGAAGACTAACGACATTTATTAATTTTGGCTTATAAAAGTTTGGCTTTGAAGTTCGAATTTCTTTCTGAGGTGTTGTTGGTTTGTTTCCTGTTGAGCGTAAATGTTGTGTGGAAGCGGTGTAGGTGACATATTCTGTAACAAACCAACTTTTTTTTTTCTTTAATTATGATCAGAAACATGATGATTCCAAATGGCATCACTGGGATTGAAGGGACTCCACAAGTCAGGCAAATTTATTAGTTTTTATAATATTAAATAAATGGAATCGCAAAAGTAAAATATTTAAAACAATTTCAATTGGAGAGTATGACATAAATTGCTCAGTTAAATTATTTATTCAAAATTATTTGCCTTCAATGGATGAACTTAACGACTTACTAATAGTGCTTTATATTAATAGGCCACCACAGTCAAGGCCAACCCAAGAAGAAAAAACTCTCTCTCTCTCTATTTGGAGAAGCAGTTTGGCCAAGTTCATATAATGAGGT
This sequence comes from Hylyphantes graminicola, assembly GCA_023701765.1. Lineage (NCBI taxonomy): Eukaryota > Metazoa > Arthropoda > Arachnida > Araneae > Linyphiidae > Hylyphantes > Hylyphantes graminicola. The sequence goes on from CM043111.1 coordinate 541,605, forward strand.
TGCAATTAACTTTTATAGGTTTGAGCAGGTGAATATATGAATTCAAATAACTAAACGATTTAGTCTGTATTACTGGGTTCATTCTATAGTGAAATTCAGGAGTTTCTAAGGAGTTTTCCAGGAGTGTAGCAATGTAAATTCAGGATGTAACGAGGAATAAAATTGAACATGTTTGTTTATAGTCTGTGACCTCACTGCATAAATTATGATACAGAAGGGAGAAAAATCATCTAATGAGTTGTGTGGTGCATTCTGGGGCATTAGCTAGTATCACAATGTCTGAACTGTTTTTCTACTGCGCATGTGCAGTAGACTTATCCCGAATAAAGTACGAGGGGAAAATAGCCGAGGAAAGAGAAAACTATTTGTGTCATCAATTTTTTCAGGAGAGGGAAAGAAATCAGGAGATGAGATACAAAATTCAGGAGTTATAAGGCCCCTTAGAAGAAAGAAAAAGGAAATTCAGGAGTTTTTCAGGAATTTCAGGAGGCGTAAGAACCCTGTTATTACTGTAGAATGATATAGGGAGGAAAAAAACGGAGCTTCTTCGACAGCGGATTTAAGATCATCTTCTACTATTAAAAAAGTATTAACAAATACCGGACAATCCGGGCGATTCAGGAACTCTGATTAAAAATGTATTTTTACTTAGTTATTAATTTCTGCATCAATATTTTTAAAAGGAATTTTGAATATTAATAGAATAGCTTTTTTAAAAATAAAGAGGGAGTTTTAATTGATAAGGCAAGCTTAGGAAGTTCTTCAACAGCTTTTGATGAGAAAGTAACGACAGAGGGCAGCAGCTGCGAACGAATATGGACCTTACACGTGAAAAGTCCCCGGTGCGGGTCCGGGCATTGCCAAAATTACTGCCGACCTGTAAACGGTCTGTGCAGCCAACAAGTTCGACCACCGTGTACTCTAAAACTTAACTCTAAACTCCTCGGCTCTATTCATTACTGGGCCAAAGCCAGCCGTGTCCATTTCAGCTTTCGTGACCTAGGGCTCTGGATTGCTAGGCAAATATCCAGGTAAGGTGGTCAGCCTCACACGGAACCCCCAGTGTTTAGTTCCCAAGCATATTGGTCCCCAACAAAAATGTAGTGGACCACTGTAGCCCCACTGCACTAATAACATATGCTCCAACCAACGTACCGTGTACGATGTCGCCCTTTTTAACCCTGTGAGGGAATGACTTACAAACCCTCCACCTGGCAGTCAGGTAATCCAGCAGCAACACACATAATTTTTAAAAATTTGAACACTTAATAATTTTATTAAATTTCAAAATATAGAGCATGGAGGAGCCATTTATAACCATCTACCACAGAAACATAGATTTTTTAATTTAATAAATTAAATTTTCAGGTAAAAATTTTAATTTAAATCCCATGCAATGAAAACAAGTTTAAACTTTAGCCAATTAGCTTATCCCTCAGAGGGAAGTTGTGTTGGGTGCCTACTCAGGTGTCGACTCGTCACTCGGCTGTGGCTCTACTCTGTCGCCAGTAGCTCTAGTGCAACGATACCAGATCCGCCACATCAACACGTGGGAGAGAGATATGCGTAGTACATGAAAAAGGACTAAATTATATAAGCCATTAGCGAACGTGTTTGTTCATTCATTGCCCAACCATACAATCACTCTTTTTTTTAGACGCGTCCGCTCACGACGACGCATCGAGAATGTTCTTTTCCCAACAACACGAAGAGAGCGTTCGGTAGTTGATCGGTCCTTGCGTTGTTTTGAATATAATACTGCGTACCCTTTTCATTTAATTCGAAATAATTATAAGGTGACCAGGGGTACTGCATTTCGCAATGCAGTTTTGTTTGTCTCTCAACTATATAGCTATACAAATTGTGCAAATAGTACTATTATTAACCATTTCATTATTTCAAGGTCTACCTTGACAAAAATACATTTTTTAGTTTAGTTTGAATCATGGTCGCGCTAGAGCTACACGAGGGCTATTAGCGACGGGAGCTGACCAAAAATACATTAAATAGAAACCGATGGAATTTTTATCGTTTTTTCCCTTTTGCATAACTTTTCCCCAGGAGAGTCCGTGATTTTATCATTTTTGAGTCCTTAGGGAGTTAGTAACGATATTTGTAGAATCACAAATGAGTTAGAGATTATGGTCAAGTTGAAATGACTGTAATACACACAGGTCAAGTGACGAATCGACAAATGAGTAGGTGTACGCCCTTTTAGAAGCGCATCGGGACTTTGTTCCATACTTAACATACCCTTGTTGCTTTGAATAATGTGTCATAATATTAAACGCCTTCCTTTTTAATTCAACATAATTAAAAAGCTGGAAGATAAGATTAGAAGATACATAGAAATTTCCGTCTGTCCGTACTTCCCATCTCGTTCAAGTGTAGTTTAATTTGAATTATCGTCGCACTAGAGTTACACGAGGGCTATTGGCGACGGGCGTCGTATTTTAAAACCACCGTCAAGTGACGAGCCGACACCTGGATAGGCACCCAACGCAACCGTTAAGGGCGACAATGTATGCGCAGCGTTAGGACTTTGAAGGATATTTAACATGCACTCCCTCTGGGTATTGTTCGTCGGACATTTTTGGCTGCAAGAGCCGTTTATAGGACGGCATTTATTTTGGCGATGCCCGGACCCGAACCAGGGACCTTTCGCATGCTAGGCGGATGCCTATTCGACTGGGCTCCACAACCCCTTAGTATTTGCAACAATGGTCCAAGTCATTATTCTACGTACATGCGCCGACGACATATTATAGAGAAGAAAGTAGCTTTTATTCGGAATCAAGCAATCAAGTCTCAGGACGGGGAAAGCTGGTTTCAGCTCACACTCGATCGCCGATTTAGCTGTTTTCTCGTTCCTGCGGTCACACGGCAGTTAAGGGGTCTAAGGAGTCTTAAAAATGTGCAAAGAAGGAACTACAAAGCATAGTTTGATCTTTCATGTAATTTTTTAACTACTCAATATACAAGTATAATTTTTTTATATGTTATTCTACAAGATTTATTTAATATGAAACAAATTTTAAAATTTATGAAACTTCAACCAAAACTAAAATAAGTGATATTAAACATAAAGCTATTTGAACACATTGTGATTAGGCTTGCGCGGCAAATTGTGAGGTCAAAATTGAAGACATGACCAAGAAAATGACTTTATATAGTACAAATATGTACAAACTAGAACTTATACCTAAATTCTCGGCTCAATTTTAATTAGAAATAAATTTTAAAATTTGTTTAAATCAAAATTCAAAAATTTTTATAAATTTTTTTAGAAAAAAGTTCTTAAAATAAATTCTAATTAAAATTGAGCTGAGAATTTAGGTATAAGTCTTTGTTTGTACATATTTGTACAATATAAAGTCATTTTCTTGGTCATGTCTTCAATTTTGACCTCACAATTTGCCGCGCAAGCCTAATCACAATGTGTTCAAATAGCTTTATGTTTAATATCATTTATTTTAGTTTTGGCTAAAGTTTCATAAATTTTAAAATTTGTTTCATATTAAATAAATCTTGTAGAACTACATATAAAAAAATTATACTTGTATATTGAGTAGTTAAAAAATTACATGAAAGATCAAACTATGCTTTGTAGTTCCTTCTTTGCACATTTTTAAGACTCCTTAGACCCCTTAATTGAGCGAAGGAGAAAGTTCCGTTTTGGATGAATGGCGGAGTAGAGCGACGCGTGGGAATCTCTTCTTAGTTGGTAGCTAGGCAGGTTTCAATTATCGTCGCACTAGAGCTACACGAGGGCTATTGCGACGGGCGTCCTAATTTAGAGCCACCGTCAAGTGATGAGCCGACACCTGAGTAGGCACCTAAAGCAACCGTAAAGGCGACATCGTATACGCAGCGTCGGGACTTTGGAGCATAATTAACGTGTACTCCCTCTACACGGGGTATTATGCGTCGGACATTTTTTTGGACTGAACGATAGGACGGCGGTTATTTTGGCGATGCCCGGAACCTGGGACTTTTCGCATGCAAGGCGTAACCTTACCCAAGACAAGACCTTATGTAGCCTAACCGACTGGGCTCCCCAGCTCCAGGGCTTAGTAGGAAGAACGTGCTAAGCGACAAAGAGGTGTAAACGGGAAAATGAGCTTTAAAGTTTTTCGTTTGCACTTTGATACGCTAAAAACGGCACTCACAATCGGTAAAAAATATAGTTCACTTACACTCTTAAAACAAAAGAGTGAAATCCACTCCAGTTGGAGCAGTGCATTTTCGACACCGTAAAGGCATGCATATTTACTCAGACTGAGTTAAAATCACTCGTTTGGAGTGATCCTGTCGGAGGTTTAACACACGAAGGATCCACTCCAAAAGGAGAAGTGCATTTTCCAGTCTGGAGGAGTGAAATCCACTCAGACTGAGTTAAATTAGGAGTGTTTGTTTTGAGAGTGTACTTCCCTAAGTTTAGTAAAGGGTAAGTTTATGAAAAGGGGGAATATTGTTAACTTTAAAGGAGTAAATAAAATTTTTAAAGGCGGAAATAACATGTTTAAAAGAGGAAATAACACAAAAATATATTTTTTTTTTCGGAAATGTCACTTAGCAGTATCTTCCAGTAAATCTTTTCAACTAGAGCAGCATTCATGCAACCCTGGTCCTCGCCAATTGACTTTTTAAGTTTTCAAGAGAATTTTTTTTTACTTTAAATTAAAGTTTAATTATTTTCAATTGTAAAAAAAGGTTATGACACGTTCAGGAGGGGTACCATATATGGTGAACGCCGTTGTCTCTCATCGAAAAGTGATGGGTATCATCGACGGCATAGACTATCACAGATATGATTTTACTTACTCTGCACACATCACACATCCTCTAAAGAACCGAGCAAAATCCCACACGCATATTCTAAAAATCTAAACATAATTTTCATACAAATATATGCTAAAAAGTATGTTTTGGAAAGAATTTTTTTAAAATGTTTTGTTTAATAGTTACTTAGGGACACGCCTTAAACTCAACACACATTTTTTGTGCTATAAATGCAACAAAAAAGGCTGTATCACTTACTTGTATTTAACAGATTATTTTAACATTGTTTTATGCAAAAAGCCTTGAAAATTAACAAGTAAAAGAAATATTTAAAAAGTTAGAAGAAAAAAAATTAATGATTTTTTTTTTTTTAAAGAACTCTAATATCGTATTGCCCCTCGTTCGACCATTTTTTATAGAAATAAATGACTGATATCTGTAATCAAAGGCTGATATTTGGATTTCTTCTATCGGACCAGGTCCATTTTGGAACTATTTAGAGTGTTAATTGTTTGTGGGAGGTTTTAAAAAATGTCCCCAAATTGAGACGCCAGGTTGCAAAAGGTTAAAGCAATTTGACGTTTAATGACATTTTCTATGTTTAATCCCACCTGAGCTTTATGTAAATATGTCCCAACGCGAGAAAAAGTAAGCGTTTCTCAACAAGGTGGTCGAAATTTGTGTCGAATTCGCCAAATATGTATATTAACATGGGGGAAAATGAAGTGATAAGCTTGAAGTAGGAGCTACGAGTTTGTAAGCGATCTATAAAATATAAAGGCACCAACTTATCAAATTTTCAATTGAAAAAATTAAATTTTAAAACCAATTTATTACATTTTAAATGAATGCATCTTCAAATCAGACGAAACTTTCTTTGATATCACGAGGCCATTGACGAGCATCGGGGAAATTTCTTTTTCGGAAATATTTCGTCGATTGAAAGAAATAATTTCAAGATAGGATCTTTTGTCAAAGAAACTGTTATCTCAGGAGTACATTCAATTATGTCACTTGGTTACGACGGAATCGGCAAAGTAGGTGAGATGTGACGTCTCAACTCAATTATCCTAAAATAAACAGAGTAATTGATACCTGACAACAATGGCAGCGTGTCTTGAAGATACACAAAGCATTCGATAAAAGGTTCGATTTCTAAAAGCTGAGATAAGAAGTCGACCGACATACTCAAGCGTAGGCGTATATACAATCTTCCATTACAACGCTCTCTTTGAAGTGCGACCTCCAATTATAAACATTACAAGAAAAAGATGAATGACATAAAAAAAAATTAAGAGGGGTGATCAGTTCAAGTACGATTCGGACGAGCGTAGTTTGTGGGAAATATGGAACGTAACTGTGCGTTCCTGTATACGTAACCGTTGTAGTTTAGACGAATTAGCTGCCGGGTGGTTTTAGACGACTGTCGACTAAACTGTGACATCACTAAGGCGTGGCCATTTCTGTTGTCCCCATAGCCCTTTTAAATCCTAAGATTTATTAAAATATTGATCCATATTCTTAACCCTTTCAGTCCCAAAAATTTACTACCCTACAGAAACTTCTGATATTCGCAAAATAAGCCTATTTTAGGTCAAATATACGAGTTCCATAAGGAAAAAAATTCATTTTAATTTTTTAAATGGTTTTTGAAATAATGCCAAAATTTTTTAACTGTGGAAAACAACAAAATAAATATATATATTACCTAAAAACACTTCGAGTTATATATTTTAAGGTATCTGACCATATTATGAAAAAAAATTAGTAATTATTTTGACCGAAATAGTTTAAATTGTGTTTTAAATATGTGGAACTGAAGTGAACTTATCAAAAATCAGGCGAAATGCTTGTTGACTATTTTCTGAAGAAAAAAAAATAGTAGTGCTGACTTCTATTGAGATGAATGCAAAATATTGTCTAAATAGAACAAAGTGTGAAGAATCGAATGTGTGTTTGGATGTCATAACGGAACATAAACATTTTGAAAAAAATATTGAAAGTGATGATGCCAAATGGCATCACTGGGACTGAAAGGGTTAAATATATATCATATTTATTTACATATTTTTAAAAATATGCATTTTATATTTTAATATATATATTTTTTTGTGTGTGATGTGAAAAACACATAAGATCTGTCAGTTTTTGTGATTAGCATTCTTACGTTTGTTTCAATTCAAATTGTTTCATAAATTAACTGGTGGAATTTTTTTTTGTAAGACCTATTATACAGTTAGTATTAAGAAAAAATGATAATTGAAGTAAGGTCATAAGGTTACAGAAGGGTAGCCTGGTCGGTAAGGTCTTGGACTGGCATCATTTGCGAGTTCGGGTCTCGCTGCCTTCCGAAGACCCCTGTGTACGCTAATGATGACTGGTGCACCTTAAATCCGTCGTGGTCACAAAGTCCTCCAATTTCCAATACCAAATCAATACTTCTGGGGGTGACAAGTCTCTGTCTCTAAAAATTAGATGGATCCACTTATATGTTTGTGTGTTCGAGCCCCGGTTGAGTCGTCGGATTTTCTGGATGGGAAAATTCTGGGCACTCTTGTCATATGATTATGACATTTGGCCTGGGTTCTCTCGGCAAAATATAAATCTCGGCATACTTTAACATCCACAGAGAGCTCAGATTCATGTAATCTGTGCGTAAAAATTGGTAGCGAGAGTCGCCTGGATGGTGCCACAAAAAAAATGGGTCTCAGTTCTGGGGAATGTGCCGAGTCTGCAAAGGCTTGACAGCCGATGTTGCAGCCTCATTAGAGAAAAAAATATGTTTGTGTGTTGTGTCTGTCTTACTTGACGAAGATTTATAAGCGGGTCTCCGACCAAGCACACAAACCTGAATATATATGTCTACCAACCAACAAGATGAAACGGATGCAACTCTCGAAAACTTTTGGTTGGGAAACTAAGTAGGATATGACGAGCACTTTGTTTAACCTAAATGCAAAGTCTCAACGCCATTTTCCCCAACCACAAAGCACCGTTCCCTCTCTGAAAGCTTTTTAAAAGATATAATTGAATATAGATTGCTTGCTATAATATTTATTACTGTATACCGTAATATTTATTAGTATTCATAACATAACTTAAACTTCTCTTCTACATTTTACTATCTCCGGTGGGCGTTATTTCATTATTCATTACTGTGAATATGCATAATTTGATTGAATATATTGATTTAAATCAAGGTGCAAACGGTAAAATGAAAAAAAAAAAAAGAGTTCATTGTATTTTTCAGAAGTAAATGGAAATTCTAATTGTTTTTTCCTATAATAGATCTGAAACTATAGAAATAAAATGCACCACATTGAGTTTTCCCATGGTTTTTTATTTTCAATTGCCTATTATTAAATATAAGGTAATGAAACTATTGTGATGGGGTCGGACACACGAAATGGAGATTATTGTGTTTTGCGCGATTTTCTTGGAAACCTTATTATGACGCCCGACGGGAAATCGTTTACGAAATTGAAAGTCCTTGGCTCGTTTAGTTCGATCTGCTGTAGATTGGCCTGCATGTTCCAGACAGGCCAATAAACCCCTTTTTCTGCTCCCTACAAAACGTGTAGTTTAGTTACGTTTGAAGCCGTCGCACTAGAGCTACACGAGGGCTATTGGTGACGAGCGCCGTATTTTAGAACCACAGTCAAGCGGCGAGCCGACACCTGAGTAGGCACCCAACGCAACCGTTAAGGGCGAGATCTAAGGGGACTTGGTATTTAACGTGCACTCCCTCTACACGGGGTATTATTCGTCGGACATTTTTTGGTTGCACGGTCCGATTATAGATCGGCAGTTATTTTTTCGATGCCCGGACCCGAACCTGGGACCTTCCGCATACTAGGCGACTGCCTAATCGACTGGGCTCCCCAGCCCCCAAAACGTGTAGAAAACAGAAAATCTTCCATTCGGATTTTCGACCCCCATCGCCCCCATTGAATACTTTCATTACCTCTCTTTTCACAGTTAGGTTTGACAAAATCTTATCCAAATAAAACAATCTCGAATCCTTTTAGCTTCTATAAGCTATTTTATTTACCTCACATACAAGGCTACCTAGAGGCCCGGTGGCTTAGTGGTAGTGCTTCGCATTGGCACACCACAGGCCCGGGGACCGAATCCCGGAATGAGCGAGGTTAACCCATCCTTTCATCCCTTGAGTGGGCCTACAAAATGGGTACAAACCAAGCTTGGGAACTAAACCATGGGGGTTCCGCGTGAGGCTGACCACCTTACCAGGACACATGCCTTGCACCCCAGAGCCCTACGAAAGTCACGAAAGCTGAAATGAGCACGGCAGGCCTTGGCCCACTAATGGGTTGTTGCGCAGGGGAGTTAAGTTTTCTCAAGCCTAGTTTAAATGTGCGATATATCAATTAAAAATGTCTACTTTTTTAACTTAGATGAGTGTGTTCGGATAAGATAGTGTTGCAAATCATTCCGACAAGATAATGTGAATGATAACGTTAGATAACAATCAGTAAATTTTACAAGATAATATTGTATAAAATATGATTAGCCCCATTTTTGATAATTTCTTAGAATATGTTAAGGTAAAAGGCAATAACTTTTAAAAATTCTTTGTTATTTACCTTGTTACTTGTTACTCTTTAGCCTTGTTACTTGATGCAATTCCCAGCCTCAATAAAACATTTTACGCAGTGTTTTGAGGCATTCCTTAAAGGTTACTTAGTTTGGTTTGAAAAATCTCCACACTAGAGCTACACGAGGACTAATGACGACGGGTGCCGTAATTTAGAACCACAGTCAAGTGACGAGCCGACACCAGAGTAGGCACCCAACTTTTAACGGTAATTTTGTACGTACGCGCAGCAACGGAGAACTTTGGAGAATATTTAACGTACAATAAGCAACGGCAGCATCGTACGCGGCTGGGACCTTGGAGCATGTTTAACGTGCACTCCCTCTACACGGGGTATTATTCGCCGGACATTTCGGGCTGCACAGGCCGTTCATAGGTCGGCGGTTATTTTGGCGATGCCCGGACCCGAGCCTAGGACCTTCCGCATGCAAGGCGAACTGCCTCAACCGACTGGGCTCCCCAGCACGTGGCTTAACTCAAAGAACACATATTTTTTTCGTATTAAATGTTAATTTCAATACTTTTTCTATCAGATATTTACATCCATTATTCAATATAATTATTCAATATATTATTAAGAATGGCACAACTTTTATTTAAAAAAAAATTATTGATAATTTTTTCCCCACTTTTTTTTGACCAAATATTTTTTAAGGTATGTATTCTATCCACTTTACCGCTCCGTGCATGGAAAAACTAGTATAGTAAGTGATAAATGGCAAAAAAATTCTTGATGAAGAAAAATTTACAAATATTCAATAATAATGAATAAAGTTGTAATTTTAGCTTTCAGCCAAAAATCTAAAATATAAGCTTTTAAACTTCGAAAACTACCAAATTTTCATGTCGCCTTGTATATATAAAGTACAGCAGCAATCTCATTTAATTTTAATTAAAAATTACAATATTTAAATTGCAATTTAATTGCAAAAACGAAAAATTCAAAATATTTTTTAAAAAAGTAATTGGATTTAATAATAATAATTGGATTACTATTTATTATTAAAATAAAATATCCCAATTCATAACCGATTATGAAAATACTTTTAAACGGCGCAAACATCCCCAAACTTATACCAGAGTTTTTGTTTGTTTAGAACGTGTTATCATAAAAAACAAAAAAATATATAAATTCGAAATATCCGAATAGTTTCTCACATCGTTTCTCAAAAGCTGCAGATTATTATCTTTTTAATTACACAAAACATTATTTATCTACCATCTGGGACTAAACTTTATCTCCTTTAGCGGAATAAACAAAATTGCAAAAAATTGAAGTTGGATCAAAAAATCTTTTAAGAAGATTTCTTGACCCAATTTCAAACTTTTTTAGCGTACAAAAATAGCTTTTACGCACTGTTTCATCTCCTACGCTACGCCTGCATTTTTTTCACATTAGAATAAAAAGTACCATATCATAGAAAAATCAAATTTTAAAACTTTTGTACAATATTTAGTAACATTAAAATCTCCTATGATTTAGTAGAGTTAAAATCTACTTAGTTCTTGTTTACGCATTTGCTTACATAAAATAAGTATTGTAATGCAATCGTTCTAGTTTTAAAATAATCAATACTACTAAAATTTGACTTTAAATACTGATATTCGGAAGTCATAAGAAATTTAAACAATTGAATAAAATGTTTATAAGTGTTAAAATACAATTAAAAAAACAATACCAAACAATTTATTTTAAATTTTATTTTTATGTAGCCAAATTATTTTTATTTTCCAAACAATTATTCGATTTTTTGCGTACGATTTAAAATAACTATAAAGTCGAAATCGTTTGCAATTTTTAATGGCCGCGGCGCGAAATGGACAAAAATCGAAAGAGAAGCTGTTAAGAATTTAGACGGAAAGTTTATTGATATAGGATAGTCATAGTTTCATAAAACGGTATTTTTAATTCAAATGTAATAATTTTTAAGTCATTGGATTAAAGTAAGATTTTACAAGCTATTTTTAAGCTGCAAAGTGATTTTTAAAAGAGAGAATGCGACCGATTATTAAAACACATAAAAAAATCTTGAACGAGTCTAACAGAAGACAGTGTAAAAAAATATCAGTTATAATTTTTCAAGATTTTCAAACAAATAATAAAAATGTAAAAGAGCAAATAACATAGTTAAAAAAGTAACATGCTTATGCTTACAACACTTAACCGATTCTTGGAACTTTAAGATTAACCATTAACCAATCCGTACTAAATATTAGTTTTGAAAAAGGACAGGTGTTTTTTTATTTTCCGGATGCACCACTTAAAATAACAATCAGTGGCAATATGTCGAATGCGTTTAACATTTGAGTGTAAAGATTAATGAAAAAACTTGCTCGCCTTTTCCTTCCTAACTAACGTTTATTTTTATTTTAAGTTTTTGATCCTGAAGTCTAAAATAATCGGAATATTAAGTATATAATCTCGAAATTTGCTATGAGTTCTTAAAAATATCTAAAAATAATAAACGAATTACATAAATTGTGGAAAATAACAAATCGTTATCAAAAACACACAAATTTAATTTTTCCGAGTTTTTGTTCATAAATGAAAAAACAATTTGAATATGACATTTACTTTCACAAAAATATATTCCGTATAAAATCTGAATTATATCAAAAAAAAATTTGGGGGAAAAGAACTATTTGTTTAATCAAAAACGCGCAGACTTAATGTTTTCGAGTTTTTGATCAAAACAATTAATTCAATTAAAAAAAATAATTTGAATATGACAGTTATTTTTACGAAATATATTCTGTGTGATGTTTGAAACATTCCGCTAAAAATAATAAGTGATTCGGATTATATTGGATCAGATACTGATTATGTCTAAAATTACCAATTTTTTACAGAACAGTTGAATAAATGAGTTAATTCTAAAGAAATACTTACAGTAGTAAAAGTAGGGATTGCTTTTTTTTTTAGGATTTGCGTAGTTTCACAACAAATACGATATAGAACTTTTCATTTTAATAAATTTTTCTTCATTTTTAAATGCAATAAAGTTACGGAAAATAAAATAAAAACAAATTCAAAATATTCTCCGCGTTCCAAGTGCACACCAAATTTCTAAAGCATAAACTTTAAGTATTTTCTATAGGTTATGCAATTTTTTTCCTTCGTTTTTGGAACTATTGGTTCTAATTAGAAAAACCAACAACGTTATTTCAATTTAATCAAACGATTTTTCCGAAATTAAATTTCCAAACGATTTTTCCAAAATTAAATTTATTTCTTTTGGAATGAACACAGCCATTTTAAAACAAATCAATTACAGAAAATATTATTTCAACTTAGTTAACAATTCGAGGGGGTCGGTTAAGAGGAATCATCGGTTAATCGAAAATGCACTCACCACAAGAATAAAAGTCCCGAGGAATTCGGCAGCGGCTTCTCTCAACAGCGACATTTTTGATTATGCGAATTTTTCTTCTCGTTCGCGCGCGTGTTTGTTCCCGTGCGCCGGTGAGGATGCGTCACCGTAGACAGCGCATGCCTCACACTTGGAAGAGGCAGTGCGTTTTCGACGGTTTATTGTTTTTATGCTGGGTTAGGTTGAATTATCGTCGAGATATACGAGGGTTATATGAAGTAACCAATAGCCAAGGAAATGAAAGCACTAAACTTGTTGAAATAGGATATTTTAGTCAGTTTATTTTTAGCAATTGGGGAGGGCATGAACTCTAAATAACCTCTTCAAAAATAATTCAAAACTCCTAAAAAACAACAGAATGCTTTATTTACGAAAACACGATTTCAACTGACAACAAAGACCGTTCTTATAACTTTTTAAACGATGCCAAAAACTAAAACATAGAAACAGGGTTGGTTGGAGAGTGTTGGTCAACTAACTCTACTTATTTTATTAGGCTTCAGCGCAGAAAAACTGCTATTTCTAGGTATGTTTTTTGTTGTATATTTTAATGTCGTAATTAAATTAAGAACTTTATATGTGTTTGTAATAAATGAGATTTGAATTCTCTTAGCCAAGGAAATAATGATTTGGGTTAAATTATCGTCACACAAAGGCTATTTTTGACGGCGTTTACCCTTTCAGTCCAAGATTGGCATCATCATGTTTCTGATCATAATTTTAAAAAAAATAATAATAATAGGGCTAACATCTATTGGGAAAATATCGATAATAATACAAGAAAGACTCTGTCTGTGTGTATGTATGTGGATCGCAAAAGACCTACTTAGACTGTTCTAAAATATTCGAAATTTTTAATATAGATTCCTTTTAATACACAACACCAGAGGCTTAGTTTTTTCATATTCGATTGTGATTTTTAATTAATATAATTAGTTTAAAAAAACGTCATCCACGTGGAAGAGCGGGACCATAACAGGGCCTGAAAATACATGGACCGGGCCGACTTTTCAGCCCGAATTTTTCAAGTTTGTTCAAAGCTTTACTCCTAAAAGTCTCGTCCCTTCAAGTCTAATTTGTTTCTTTTACATCATTGCACAAGTGTGTAGAGCAAAAGAAAGGTGAGACATTTCGAAAATAATCAAAAATAATTGCTCAGCAAAATTGTCAAGGACATTCGAAAAACAACTCATTTTCAATGTAAAATGTATTTAAAAAAAAAAAAAACTTAGACAATAATATTTCATAAAAACTCAACCATTAGTTTTACTACATCATGCCGCCTCGGTGGCTGAATGGTTAGTGTACTGGTCTTTGGAGCTGCTGAGGTCGGGTTCGAATCCCCGGTCAGCATTGGATATTTGTACTTGTCAATAAATGTTGTTATTTGTCTATGTGTTTGTGTCGTCCTTTCTTTGTGTGTCTCCTGTGACTGTCCCTTCTGGCGAGCGAGGTAATGGGCTACATAGCCTACGCCCTTCCCTTCTAGAGGGCGCATTTGCATTCCATTCCATTTACTACATCATATGAAATAACACAAAAGAAAATTTAACTCAAAAGGTTGATTTTCCTCTGAGCCTTAGCGGTTCGAAGAAGGTGAAAAGCTCATATGTTTCCGAGAAAAACACGGATATTTAGTTGCTATTGAAAGAACTTATAAACGTCACACAAACTGCAAGAAAAACACATAAACAAAACTGCTAACGACTACCAAATTTGGACAACATATTCTTCAATATGTAAGGTATCATTTCTCATAATAAAATGTTTTTCGACGATTTCAAATTATTTTTCGCTTTTCAAGTACGGTCTACCTCAATTATAATAGGAGAGCTCTTGAACCAAATAATTTTAAAATAGTATCAATGGGCAACTGAGAAACTGGAGTTAAAAAAAATCTCTTGAAGGAAAACAATTAATGAGAGTAAGTAAAAATAACAGCTTTGAATAGTTTTTTTTTTTGTTTCACTAACCTTTGAAAGATAAAATAACGAGTAAATGATTATATTTTCTTTGTGAAACATGCCAGCTGAAATGTTAAATAACGTTTTTTTTTTTTTTTTGTCGAGTTACGCATGAGCGACGGGCAAATGTAGAGATTGGTGAAAGAATGTCCTAAGTGACAGAAAGGTGAAAACGCTGTTAACCCTCCAATGCATACTGTTACCGTTTGGTAACAAGTGACTTTATTCTACTTTATTAGAGCTCCTCCTAGACAAATCTGTGTTTTTTTCAACTATTACATTTTATTTTAAAGTTTTAGTTACTGATAATCCTCATAGATGACAGTAGTAAAAGTGCATTCAAAATTAAAGAGTGAGGTTATTAACTTTTGTGAAATTACGTTTTTGGCAGCATTCAAAGAATAATAATATTAGTACTAAATACTAATAAATTATTGTTTTGAAAAATTAATCATAGTTAAAAAGGGTTATTTTGAAATATTTTTTAGTAGTTTTCTAGTCATTATTATCAAAATTGGAATTTTGCAGTTGGTTTTTGTCATATGGAAAAAAATTTAAAAATTGAAATTATTTAAATTCTAATGCAGTTAAAAAAATTTTTTTATATTTTTCCCATAATGTCTGAGTATTAAAGATACATATATATTTCTTGGGGATGAAAATAAAAATTCATGCATTAGATTAGAGGGTTAAGTTTTGAGTTTTGCACTTAAATCTGTTCAACAAACTGTTCAAATATGTTCAAAAACAGCGCTTGGAAAAATGAAAATATATTCTTAACTTCAAGTTGATGAAAAACGGAAACTTGTTATCTTTCTTTAAAGGCTGGAATAATAATGTTCATTGACTCAAAAATGTCAATCTTTTCAAAAACATTCACTTAGTACGTTCTTCGACTTCGCTCTTTAAATTGGTTATTTTTAACTCAAGAAAAGTCCCGCGGCAAATAGAAGAATAGACTGTAATCAGATAAAGCACATTAATATGTGTAATTTAACAGAGCAATTAGACGGATTTGAAGGAGATTCAAATATTGTTCACAATGATATTTGTTTCGCACTTAAAATAGGGTCGGTCAGTTGTTTGAAAGTCACGACGAACTATCACAGAGAGGAAAGTTTTCGGAAATGCCTGGGCGGAGACGTTAATAAGCCCGGACAACATCACAAATTGTATTTAACTGTCATAATGCAAATGTGCTCTCACGCATACATGGGTTGTTCGTGTCTGCATATCCACGAATGGTAATCTGCACATTTCTATTAGAAGAAGGAGAATCCATCACATCGACGATGACTGCTGAGGTTAAGCTGAATCATTGTCGCCATTGTATGAGAGATACACCAGGGATGTTGTTGCAATTTAGAAAGAAGCGGGCAAGCCAATACCTGAGCAGGCACCCATGCAACATTTTAGAAGCGACATTTTAGAAAACCGATTCGGGATTTCGAATTATATTTAACGTGCACTCCTTTTGCAAGGTCACACTTTTTGTCACACTTTTTAGCCGCACATACAATTTTTTTATACATGGCCATGCCCAGACTAACATAAGAACTGTGGGTCGCATACAAGGTAAGCGCTTTACTGACTGGGCTAACTACCCTAGCCCCCTTACATAAACATAAAAGGGAAGCCCTTAGGGTCATTAAAAAAAAACTTTAATACACATTAAGGGGAATGGGCGCGCTGGATCGCGGGTCTCCAAAGCAAAGTGCATCAATGCATCATCCAATCGAGAAAAAAATATTTTTCTTTGCTACATTTCTCAGGCTGTATTGAATATTTTTACAAACAAATTTTTTATGTGATAAATGTACATGTCTCGACAATACCACCTTTTGAAATTGATTCGAATTTATTTTTTAAATTTTGAATAAATAATTTTACAAAAAGTGTTCGAAAAAATTTTAAAAGTGGGAACGTAGTGACCTGTAAGTTAATCTACATTTATTATTTAAAAAAGAACAATTTGTAAACATATTCAAAGCAGCTGGAGAAATGTGGCAGAGAAAATAGTTTTTCCCAATGGATTAACTTTGTGATAGCTTGTGTTTGGAGACCCCCGGTCCCGCGCACCCATTCCCCCTTAAAAACGTATTCTGTGCATTAAAAATATTAAACCATTTACGAATTTGTGAATAACATTTTTATACTTTCATCTTATAATTTTGTTTACTTACATAAATTTAAATAAAATACTTATTTTCGAATGTCTAATTATTTTTACAATCTGTAACATAAGTAAGAGTACACTTTTAAGTTTCTTAAATTCATTTTTCATGTCAGTTAATTCTTCCCACACGTAATCGTGACATTGCTTCTCTTATATTTTGTTTGCTTACATAAATTTGAGTAAAATAATTATTTTCAAATGTCTAATTATTTTTACAATCTTCGTTCATGAGTTAATGAAAATTAGTTCCGGAACAAAAGTTAAAGAGACGGTTCGTGCTAGTTCAATCATTGGCGTGACTGAATGGTTCGTTTTATCCTTTTGCGACCTGGCGTCCCCATTTGGGGACATTCATTAAAACCTCCCCACAAACAATTAACGTGTTAATTAGTAACAAAATAAGCCTGGACGGATAGAAGAAGATCCAAATAACAGTTTTCAGCCTTTGATAACAGGTATCAGTCATTTATTTCTGTGGTAGACCTGACGGTTTGCTACCAGATTTTACACGATTTCAGAAGAGCAAAAAATTTGTGACGGCCAGAAATTGACATTTAATTGGTAGAGTTGTCGAAGTTTAGTTATCTTAAAATAAACATTTTTCCGGTTTCAGAAACATGGAAATTCCCCCGATTTTAGAATTGGTGCAAAATTCCAATTAAAAAAACACTGGGTAATTAGATTTCAGAATTTTAGATCTGGAATTTTCGTAAACCGAAAATTAGAGCCTCTTATAGATATTTTTTTATTTGAAATTTTACTCACAGACAACAGAGCTTCGGATAAAAAGAGAAGGCGGTTCAAAAAAGTTCTACAGTACATGTTATTCGACGGTTTTTAAGCAGCTGGCTTGGTACGATTTTGTTTATAGTAACTACCGAAACCTCAGGTTATCGCAGCTGGTGTTTTGTTGCATCTTCAAAATACTGTTTGAAGAAATATGTAACACTAATCGGACCTTGGAAAAATATATTTTCACTTTTAAATGTGAAATGCTGGTATTTTAGAAACTAAAGTCAAATCATAATTTGAATTTTATTTTGTGTTTTTTTTAGTTAAAATAAAAAAATATTTATGAAACACAAGGAAATTATATAAATGAATAAATCAAGCGTGTATTTTGAATTCCAATGTATTGCCTTTAAAAATTAAAACAGGCAATTTTTTATTTGCTGACTTTTCGTAACTACATGAAAGCATCAAAAAATGATTTAAAGAGTTAATGCTATATTTTCTTTGAAAAATTAGAGCTGTAATGCACTTTATTTAAGGGAAATGACTTTGCATTTGGTGTTACACAGCTGAATGATTTGTGTTTGTGGTATTTTTGTAACTGTTTCCTGTTTGATGACTGGTAATTATCCAATGACTTTTCAAGGTGATGTTACATTTCGCACACGTCAGATTGACATTTCAGTGTCTTTAATTCCATACAGGGCCGGAAGGCCTTTCGGTTAGTAAGGAAAGGTCCCAGGTTCGGGCATTGCCAAAATATGTTGTAGATGGAGTGCACATAAAAGTTCCGAAGCTGCGTACGATGTTAGTACACTTAAAAGTTGCGTTGGGTGCGTACTATAGTTAAGATACTCATTACTATAGTTAAACCCATAGTTTCCCAACAAAAACAACCATTGGGGAGTAATATAACGCGCGGAATCAGATGAAAGAATAAATTTCGGCCGCTTTATTTTTCTTCTGATTATCGTCAGCTCGACCGTGGCCGGGCTTTTTTAGAACCACTAGCCGTGGTACTTTAAAGGAAACTATTAAGACAGTTACTGTTTTCACTACTTTGAGGATATTTAACGCGAATTTTTTGCCCCTTCACGGGTATTACGCGTCGGACTATTTTTGCGTTTCAAGATTTTATTGGTCGTCTTGTTCGATTCGGTTATAGTTAGAGCGGAAGATAGAACCTGAGACCGTCCGCATGCAAAGCGAACGTCTAACCGCCTGGGCCTACAATACAATACTAAGAAAAAAATCATTTGAATTTCTGTGTTTCCACCAAAATCGGTACATTTTTTAAAAATCGGAACAGTACATTATGTTGCCTCTAAATGTTACGGCATCAAAGTTTAGACTTGATTACATTAATCCCTTGTCCTTCTTTCTCTTCTTACTGTCCCTCACAGCCATTTATGGCTCTCACATTTTGACATTTCAATGCCTTTTTTTTGAAAAATATAAAACCTTTTCAAAAATATCAAGGCGGCGAGTGTAAAAGAACCCTAAACAAACAAATCTACAACAATAAAAATGAAATGTAGTGTATGTATACCTTAACTAGACATTTGGCATTTTACTTTGCACCAAATGCGTAGTTCATACTTAAGTTTCGTTTTTTGAACTTTCAAAGTTTAAAATGAGCTTGAAAAATCAAAATATCTGAAAAACTACACCTCTTTCGCTCAAATTCATTATTCTCTTCTCTTTCGTGTTGTTGCCACATTGGCTGTAGAAATCACATAATTTGCATGTTACTCGTGACGTATTTCGTCTTAATCCCCGGATTTTAATGTGTGCCAATTTTATGATACCAATTTTTTTTACAGTTTAATAAAAAATAACTGTTTTTGTATCGGCATAACGTTGAAATATCTTTTATTTTTTCGTGAAAACAGCATCGGCTTGAGCTGAACATGAAAATGGTCAAGTAGCTATGCCAAATGTGCAATCAATACTCAAAAAGCAATTGTACGGCGCATCGGGACACAAAATGAAGAGTGATTTTACCATTCCAATCCGATCTAAAAATGGAATATCGAAACTTAATTAGATTATAAGATATTCTATTCTTCTTAGATTCTTAAACAAAACTTGAGCTTACCTGGTTTGCTCAACTGCATTCAATTCGTCAATTAGCAGTTCCAATAGAAGCTTAACTGTGCTGGCGGTATTCTCGTTTGGTTGGTTGGCAACATGCATTTCTGGCATGTGTGCTTGATCAGAGACCCGCCTATAAACCTTCGTCAAGTAAGACAGACACAGGCAGAATTCTTACTGACACAAAGAGAGAAAGTACATCCAGGGCGAAGACGCGAATCGAACCCACCCGCACCCCAGTACTTAGTGCAATGGGTTGCGATCAAACCCACTAGGTCACCCGGGCACCGCCGCCGCCGTGTAGCTTCTAACAGCTATACGAGTTAAGCCTCCTGGCAGCTAGAATCCTCGTAATTTTGAACCACCCTTTTTGAGTTTATAGAGGCAGTGTACAGGCTAACTAACTTAACGACTAAAGTTAGTTAGAGAGCATTATCGTCACTACACGAGGGCTACTGGCGACGGACCGACACCTGAGAAGGCACCCAACGCACCAACGTGCACTCCCTCTACACGGGGTATTATTCGTTGGACTTGGAAGCATAGACCTCTTATAGGTAGCAATAAATACCATGATTCGCACTAGAGCTAGATGACAAAAAACTCGCGTAGCTTCAGCAGCAAATGAGTTTCTTGATCACAGCCAAACCTTGATTAGTTAGGTTGAATCATCGTTGCACTAGAGCTACGAGGGTTATTTTCAAAAGACGTCTTAATTCAGAACCACTGTCACCTGAGTAGGCATCCAACGCAACTTTAAAGGGCCCTGTTGATCCTTGGGTTTATAGGGATAGTCGTTCAACTTTGCTTTAGGTGGGGTTACACAAGGTTGAAAGATTGTCATACTAGAGGGCTATCGGAGACGGGAGTCGTAATTTAGAACCATAGTCAAATGACATAATTTGTTTATATTTTAATTATCAATATATACTATTTTAGATAACGTTATTAGACGTTACGTTAGATTACGTTATTTGCTAGTTTAATTTTTTTATGTGCTGTTTCTTGCATTTCGTAAGAAAAACTATTCGCATTCCTTTTAATAATGTAAAAAATTTGTCCTTTAAAGGGTTACTTTGTATTTCAATTAATTGATTGTAGATGGCGACACGATTTACCTTTTCACTTTTTCAGCAATCTTTTGGGCCGATAAATTGCGATTTCTTTATAAAAATTATTCTAAAACAGTGCACGGGAACCGGGGTTAGGTTGGGTTTGAATTATCGTCG